>CM068840.1:93987682-94442682 GCA_028554795.2 Sinohyriopsis cumingii | reverse complement strand
ATATAAGCACTGAAATCTCATTCTATTAAAATGACATCATCTTAAAACCATGATTTGTGGTTACCGTGCTCATCTTTAACAATACATCATCTTCTTATTGCATCTATTACCTTTCCGGAGACACATAAATGGTATAAAAAAATATACCATGTGAAAATTGTACATTCGTTAACTTCATTCGTATATAGTATATATGATGGTTGAATGGTAAAAGGTACTCTCGTCATTTCGTTTTTGAAACGATTTTTTGTCATATTTGGAATAAGCTATTCTAGTTTTATTGAAAAATTGCTATTTGCTTTGTCCGCAGTAAACAAATATAAAAAAGAATATGTACGCTAAAGCAAATGGAAATAACAACAAAAAAAACAGCTGGTAAAAGTTAATGAAAGAGTTAGGACCTTCTTCTAGAACTAGAGTAACATTCAATTGGATGATAACATTTACTTAAATCCAATATCACCTTTTTAGCTGAAACAATGTGCTCTGATCAGCTGATCTGACTTTCAAAGAGTTATGTTAATGGTCATTGCTCTGGCACTGCAATAAATACTTGAAATGTCACATTCTAATGCATAATGAGGTAACTAGAAATGACCCGGAATATTCCTAACAATCGTAAGACTGTATATACTAAATAGGTTTCAAATTTGATAGTTCCATAGCGTGAGGCAATATCATCAGTGCAAAGGTCTGTAGTAGTCTTCATTCAATTTGAGAACCCAATATTTCCTGTTTTCAAAATGTGTTTTCTTTGCATTTATCTCGGACATAAAGACGGATGATGAGGAGCGCAGTGATTGGTAAGGTTGGTTAGATTAATATTTGAAGTTGTGGCCAAGTTAAAATAAAGAATTCTACACCTGCAGAGAAAAAAGGAACAAACAAATTTTCATGTAACAACTAGAAAATAGTTAACAGTGAAATAGGAACATTCAGATCCGAATAATAATAATAATAATAATAATACAAGGAGGAGGAGGAGGATTTTGTCTAGCGCATAAACTTTAGAAGCTCTAAGCGCTTTACAACATTAGACAACACCTAAAAAAAGTAATGTGGGAAAGAAAAATATAAAGATATTAACAATTTTGTAACAATTTTTTTATGGGACTCTGGTCAACAGCACACTTTAAACGACATGGATACCGAATCGGAAAGTGATATTCTACTTCCAGAATTAAAATGAAAGAGTCGCATTGAACAGCTATAACGAACGATGACACTAATTCAGAGAAACATTCTTATGCCAAGGTCAGACAAATTAAAAGCCATAACCAGCAGTTATCTGAAGAAACAGAGTGAGGATGGCCGGCAAACACCAATTAGCAGTATCTTGTATGAAATTATGGACATTTCTCAACAGTGTGATGTAAAGTATGTTATTAGTGACACCAATATGAATAATTTAGATCAGCCATGAAGTTGGTTCAATTATAGCAAATTTAGAAACAGTTGTTTCAGAGAAGGACAGTTGCTTCAGAGAAGGACGATCTAATTGCATATTGTTTGCCAACCCCAAAATCCAAAATATTTTAATTTACTGTAAACATTCAAAAAGGAAAAGAAAAAACAAGCAAACAAAAGAGAATTATTGTTTGCATCGCTGAAAGAGACACTGACCTCAAAAAGGGAAAATGACAGATCAGCAAGGCGACTGTGACTACACTCCGTCAAAGTAGTCTTCCCGCTGCCAGATACGGACAGTCCCGTAAAATGAAGATGACCAGTTAGTAACAGGTGATAATGGAGTGCAATTAAAACTTGTAAAAAGGAAGAAATAGATAAACGAAAGCATTTGAAAGCCCAAAAGTGGGAAAGCTCTCGAGCGATGATCGAGTCACGTAACAAACTCTAGCAAATAATACGATGGAAAGAAAATTAATCCATATAGCAAGTTCCTAATGGCAGGTGTGTTTTCGAAAATTTAGATCATTGTGTGTCGATCAAGGATCTGACAGCTACAAAAGGTGAGCTCCTAACGGAAAACATATGGCGCTTTTTCACTTTTACCGAGTCAACATCTGAATCAGAACGAGACAGATTCGTTCAAATGACTAAAAAGGTGAAAGCTATCGTTCTACCCCTCCCACAAAATACTAACAAGAAAATGGAGAAACACACTCCAAAAGAATAGTCAAGACATGGCGAAACCACCAATGTAGATATTTACTTTTGTTGTTTTTTTTTGTGTGTTTTTTTTTGTATGCAATCTTGTCTTTGTTTATATTTTGTGTGTTATCTAATATTGTAAAGCGATTAGAGCTTTGTAATCTTGTCGTTGTATATATTTTGTGTGTAACCTAATATTGTAAAGCGCTTAGAGCTTCCAGAGTTTAGGCGTTGTAATAAGTATACATCATTAGTATGATTATTGTTATTGTTGTTATTATTATTATTATTAAATATTTTCTATGCAAAGGAAGTCAACCTGGTCCAACAGCAGTGGTAGTGATGGAAGGGGCTGACACCCTCCAACCAGCAAGCCAAGAGAAACTGAAAATTGTTCTGCAAGGCTAGCAAGTTTTCTCTTCAGAAGAAAGACCACGTATCTTTCGTTGTCGCAATGAGCACCCATGTATAAAATTAGACAATAAAATGGACTTGCAAGTAAAAGAGAAAGAGTCAGGGTCTTCTTTAGCTTTACATATTGCAACATTGCACGTTGTCCTGACAACCCGTTGTAAATTGATGTCATAATTACAAATTGCAACATTGCAAGCTGTCCTGGCAACCCCTTGTAAACTGATGTCACAATTACATATTGCAACATTGCAAGCTGTCCTGGCAACCCCTTGTAAACTGATGTCACAATTACATATTGCAACATTGCAAGCTGTCCTGGCAACCCCTTGTAAATTGATGTCACAATTACAAATTGCAACATTGCAAGCTGTCCTGGCAACCCCTTGTAAATTGATGTCATAATTACAAATTGCAACATTGCAAGCTGTCCTGGCAACCCCTTGTAAATTGATGTCATAATTACATATTGCAACATTGCAAGCTGTCCTGACAACCCCTTGTAAATTGATGTCATAATTACAAATTGCAACATTGCAAGTTGTCCTGACAACCCCTTGTAAATTGATGTCATAATTACAAATTGCAACATTGCAAGCTGTCCTGGCAACCCCTTGTAAACTGATGTCATAATTACATATTGCAACATTGCAAGCTGTCCTGACAACCCCTTGTAAATTGATGTCATAATTACAAATTGCAACATTGCAAGTTGTCCTGACAACCGCTTGTAAATTGATGTCATAATTACAAATTGCAACATTGCAAGCTGTCCTGGCAACCTCTTGTAAACTGATGTCACAATTACATATTGCAACATTGCAAGCTGTCCTGGCTACCCCTTGTAAATTGATGTCACAATTACAAATTGCAACATTGCAAGCTGTCCTGGCAACCCCTTGTAAATTGATGTCATAATTACATATTGCAACATTGCAAGCTGTCCTGACAACCCATTGAAATTGATTTCATAATTACATATTGCAACATTGCAAGCTGTCATGACAACCCCTTGTAAATTGACCTCATAATTACATATTGCAACATTGCAAGCTGTCCTGACAAGAACTTGTAAATTAATGTCATAATTACATATTGCAACATTGCAAGCTGTCGCTTTTATAATTAAATTCCTTCCTCTGTTAGGAAATATATCTACCCTTATTTATTTAGACACACGTGTCCACACTTAGCGGTCTGTGCATGTTAACGGTCATACGGGAATTAACATTAGCCCATAATCCTGTTCTGGCAAGACTTAATTTCATTTAATTAAAGATGCTTTGGCCCTTTCGCCAAAAAGAATTCTGAAACGCCAAGAAGTACTAAATGTCAAATAGGGCCCAATTAACTAGATTGGGCTATTCCCTATTCTTTGTTGGCCACAACGGTAATTCGTGTCGTGCTAAGGGGTTATAAATTTTCCTACTTATTAGCATTTTAGAATTTCGTGTACAAAGTGTACCTTTCGTTCCCAATATGATCCAACACTACGGGTCTATGTGCCCTGCTGAAATTTTTCCGTCTTCATTAATTAAGTAATTAATTTGTAACGGTACTCAAAGGATCATATCAGTTGGTTTCCGATTGATAGAATCGGGTTCCCAAGCCAAAATGAAAACCCCTGAGATAATAAGCAATTGGACAATAGCCCTTAATAGGGTTGACTTGCTACCTCTGACGCTGTTATGAGATACGGCTTCAGGTTTTCAGGCGGTATGAGCTTCTTCTTCTCGTATTTTTCATGTTCAATAGGCGATAATATGTGCTCCAGTACTTGTCTTTCCAGTATTCATAGTGTCTTATTGGACTGGTATCAATACTGTGTACTTTGTAAAGGTGACCATGAGGATTAGAAAACGAGTACCGGATATCTGAGGTGAGCGCAGCCCGCTGTCTGCCATTAATCACGTTAGCCCAAGACTGCTTAAGCTTTTTACAGTTAGATTTACAGAATCTGTGTTCCTGGTGTATTTTGCGGGCTATCTTCAGGGAAAGTTTATATCAGGTTAGCCCAAGACTGCTTAAGCTTTTTACCGTTAGATTTACTGAGTTTGTGTTCCTGGTGTATGTTGCGGGCTATCTTCAGGGAAAGTTTATATCTTATGTTCCTTTCAGTGATAACTCATAGTTCTCTAATGTAATTGAAGACTACTGCTCTTTGGTAGACACCCGGTGAGATTTCTGTTGCGTTTTGTGTTGTCCTCTCCTTGTAGTGGGTTTATTTGGCTACTCAGGTTGGGTTGGCATCATACCTTTGTGGTGTACAGCGGCCTGTTTAGCGGGCACAGCGGTACATGATGTGGACGTTGTATATGTTGGGTTTGTAGTTTTCTCCACTGTTTTTGCCATTTTTTTACTAGGTGCTTTCTTCTGAGTTGTTTCCTGCGTGTTTGGTGCCTCTATTGCCTTTGTATCTTTTCCTTCTTGATATTCACTTTGCTGCTCCTCTTTCTCCCCTTCCGTGACCCCTTTTTATAGTACTACTCACTGTCTCTTAATCTATTTGCAAAAATAGACAAGAATTAATTTCCCTAGCAGATATAGAAAAGATGCAGGTTCACTATTTTCTTTAATGTATCAATGTTTAAGAAATATCCATGCAATATAATTACAATGGACACTAAAAACAATAATAATGACGTAGAATACAAATGAATAAAGCAAAACAAAACAATAACAAAGAAAATCGTTACCTTCTTGAACTTATAGCGATCGTATTGAGGCATATTCTTTGCCTTTCAACTGGATGATCTTCCTCCATTTTGACAGGGCACTTTATCGTCATTAGTTTGCCAGTTGGTAAATTCGGTTGGTTAGACTACACGATCCCTTTTTATAGTGGGTAATTTTAGCTAAGTTAAAGTCAACAGCATCGTCTGTATCACCATTTACATGCGTGCCAGATTCTTAAGCTCGCAGTGTAAAATATAGAATAACCAAATATACTATTTCGATATTTCTTCTTGACAAATATTGGCATTATACTACATTTCTCAGATAAGACCATCTGAGTGAAAAGATCTCAGCAACAACAACGAAATGTAGACATTGATGTGCTGCACGGATAGGTTTGTTTCTACTATAGTAGCAAACAGCCCAATATGATAAATACGGCAACGTCAATATAGTTATGCACTTTACAAACGCGGCTTAAGAGAACTTGATGGAAATAGAGAACCATTAATAAATTAGAAGACCAATGATTAATATAACTACATCACACAGTTGATATAAAAACCATTTAAGAAAAATGGAGTTCGTGCTGATGATTCCACCAGACGGATTGGTATTGAATTTCAGATAAGAGCATAAACACGTGACCTGTCGCGCTTCCTAACCTAGCTCCACCACTGGTCCTAATTAATATTCTGATTGCAACTCGTCAGTTAGGTTAGAAACTAATACAGTTCTTGTCTTTGAACTAATTGACATCCTAATAAAATATGCAAATATGCAGCTTATTAGATAAATGGGGCTAAGACAGTGTAATATCACTAATACAATCTAATCCAATCCCGCTTCCATAATCTTTGGATTACGTTTTAGCATCCCACAAAAATCTTTACATCATTCTTTGTGATGTGACTTGATTTTAGTTCACAATACTGTGTTATGATTAATTTTAAACTTTTGCAGACCAGGTATAAATAAATCAATACATACCCCAAAAAAATATTATCTCTAACAGAATATTTTCACCGTGAATTGTATGATTAGTTTTTTTTCTCTCCTACAAATCAGTGAAAGAATTATTTTTCAAGTTATGTTAGGGTCAGAGAGTTTTTTTTCTCACAAATTTATAGGACCCAATCCACAGAAGATTAAGTAGCCTGTCCTTTAGGTTTCGAATTTTAAATTGCTTCAGGTAGCCCCCCCCCCCAAAGCTATACTCCATTACAACACCTGAACCTTCAGAAACTGGTGTCGTCTCTCTCACGCTCATGAAGTGGTTTTAATGGGTAAATATAGACAAATCAGACTTCTGACCTCTCTGAATCTGGTATCTGGTATCTATTAACATCGCAGTTTTAGGTTCAAGAATGATATGATGTACAAATATGCCCGTACGCGGGTTTCTTCTGAAAAATGATGTTATTTTCCCCAGAAATTATTTATCAGCAACTCGGCGACCTTCATTCTCCTTGAAACGGCATTTAATATACAATCTCATATAGGCTGGTTCATTAGTTAATAAATTAATTAGTTGCCTATGAGTTATAGATTATCCCAATTGATTGCTACATTTATGTCGCTTGCACGTCACGAATGCTTTCTCTGATGAGGGAGTGTTCTTGTTGATCGACATTCACCGAACATCTTTCTACTTAAGGACTAGTTGCATTCTTCTCTTACATGTATGAGATGCCAGTCTCTAGCTATGCCTATGATATTCTCGCCATCCTCTTTAATGATTACGAGTTTATCTTTTAGAGTCATCCAAGAAATAAGTGCTGAATGTGGTGTGCGACTTTGATGCAGCGTTATATATAATCAAGCTGTCATCAGTTCTGGTTTGGTTGTCTTTTATATAATCAAGCTGACATTCGTTGTATTTAGGGTATCTTATATCTAACCAAGCATTCGTTCATTGTGTTTTTGCTGCCTTGTATTGAATCTAGCTGCCATGTTTTGTGTTTTTGGCTGTCTTGTTCCAAATCAAGCTGCCATTCACTATGTTTTGCTGTCTTATCTAATCAAGCTGCAGCTCATTGTGTTTTTGCTGTCATATATCTAATCAAGCTGTAATTATTTGTACTTTTGCTTTCTTGTATCTAATCAAGCTGTAATTATTTGTACTTTTGCTGTCCTATATCTAATCAAGATGTTATTCATTGTGTTCTTGATGTCTTCTATCGAATAGACCTGCATTCATTGTGTTTTTGCGGTCTTATATCTAATGAAGCTGTCATTCACTGTGTTTTGGCTGTCATATATAATCAAGATGGCATTGACTGATTGTTCTGCCCTCTACTAATTTAATTACCTCTGTTAAATCATCACTATTTTCTTAAATCATTTAATACCATTTTCATTTCTTCGTCTTTATTATTAACTCTCATTGTATCTGCGCAAACTGTGATCCAAATCGTAATAACCTATCAGTGGGTTATTAAAGCTATATTCATGTGAATCTCCGGAGCATCTATCGGACTGTGTATTCTTTGCTCGATTGCTTAAACATGTTGGTGAATATTATGCACTGATATTTGTATGTCTACTCATTATCGATCTGTTTGCAGTGTATGTCTACTTATTATCATAATTTTTGCAGTTTATTTATTATCGATTTGTTTGCAATGTATATTTACTCATTATCGATTTGTTTGTAGTGTACGTCCACTCATTATCGATCGGTTTGCAGTATATGTCCACTCATTATGGATCTGTATGCAGTGTATGTCTACTCGTTATCGATCTTTTTGAAGTGTGTGTATACTCATTATCGATCTATTTGCAGTATGTGTGTGACAGTAGCTATTTTTCTAAATATCTATGTTAATAGTTCGTATACATGAGTTTTAGCAGTTTTTTATCCCCATCACTCTCTCTCTCTCTCTCTCTCTCTCTCTCTCTCTCATTATAGTTAATTTATTAAAACATTTTTCCTCAGCATCATAATACCTTTAAAAATAAATTATTATCCTGGAGCGTAAAGCACTTGAACATCAACTGTTTTTAACAAAATTTGGCATTAACCTGGTTAATTTTTTACCGGGTCAACAAGATTGATAATGCTGTTATGGTTGATGTTAAAATCAGTATTAATGTTTGACCCAGTGTTGCATCTCTCTGTGCTATCTCATTTACGATATTCTTATTTATCTCAAGTGAAAAAGATATATTCCAACATACCGTAAAGGTCACTTTTCTATATTTATTTGTATGCTTATATTTCGTCTGTTTATGATAGCTCTCTGCAGTTACTTGTAGCAGTCATTAACATTGTATGAAACAAAGTAGCCTTCAAAGAATAAACTTTTAAAGGGTTATTGACTTTATAAACAAATATATAGGCACTAGAGTAATATTTGGTGGTATTGATTGACCAGTTGTAAAATGGATTTGCATTCCAAACCACACAAACAGTAAAAGATTCAGGAAATGTCACTACATGCATATGACACTAGAATCTTTTCAAGTCTGAGTTGTTATTTATATTTAGTTTATTTTGTATGCTTGACCTTTTTTCTTCATTGAGGATAGAGGTTCGGTGAATAACTACTCTCTGTCTTGCTACTGAGCTATAAATAGGTTCTTCACATTGGTTTTAGTCCAAGACCCATCCTTGTATATGACTTTAGAAGATTCCATAAACGAATTTATTTACAGTTCCGGGTAATTTTTCATTAATATGATGGAGTTTTTCATAAAATGTTTTTGCGACATAGTTCATGTGGGAATGTGTATATGTTTGAGATCAACAAGTGTATTGATATCTTAATACCACAATTTTTAGTTGTGCTCAGTTAAAATTTTAGATCAATCATTTATTTTTAAATTAATCATTGGAATTACAATGTGCTCGTTGATGTTTTGGAGAAAACACTACTTTGGGATTCTTGAGGACTCATTCAAAGACATACTCGATAATATCATTGTGATAAATCAAGACTGTGTTAGCACGCAATCTCATTTAAGGCTACTGGTACATCAGCATATTCAAGACCTGGAATTCATTTGGAACACTCAATACTTTTGGACTTGTTAGAACCTTTAAGATTATTTTGGAATTTAATTCATAATACTGTAAGTTCCTTTTAAATTTTGCTTCAGTTATTTGTTGAAGTTTAGTAAACTTGTTGGCTTTGCCTTTTCTGTTATTTATTTTAAGACCATAGGGTCTTAACAGAAAATTGATGGAAATACGAGATGCTAATTTCTTTAAAATATTTCAGAGAAATTAACATTGCTTACAGAATGTTCGTTGTCCTGGATAAAACGTCTGACATTTATTCTATTCCGAAAGTAAATGCCTCTTTGACAAAACAAAAAATAAAACATATTTCGTACATTATTCGGTGGAAAAGAATTTTTTTCGACAAAAGTGACTTATGTTTCATTAATAAGTCTTAATTTGGCTGTGACAGGAAATTAAAACAATTGCAGTTAAAGAAACAAGATGGAAATAGTTAAGAAAGCTTCAGTTTCAGAAAGAAATAATGTAAATCCAAAATCAGAAAGACAATTAGAAAGAGAATAGAAGGAATTGCAAATGCAAAGAGAGAGAAAGAAGAAGGAAATACAAATTCAGAGAGAGAAAAGAAAAAGGAAAGATATATACAGAGAGAAAAGAGGACGATGCAACAAGAGAAAGAAGAATGAGAAATACTTAGGTATTATACATCTTTGATAATGTTTCAACTGTTTAATCACTTACACAAATAGAATAGAGATATCTAACCTGAAGATTTCGTCCTCTTACTGACGACTTCATCAGCAGACTGATTTAATATCTACTGACTGTTGACATCACCGGAGGGGATCGTGAGCGATGTTAACAGATTGTCCCAAATATGCGGCAGGTTGTAACAGCCCCCGTCCATGTTCAGAGTCGGTTTGTGCGCATGGATGTGGATAGATTTCTTAACCCCACGCTTAAACCAGGCTTGCTCTCGATCTGAGATATTTACTGAGTCCCAAGATACAATATGGCAAAGGCAAACATTGTGGATGTGCCATGATACTTCAAACGGGCCAGAACTTTGTCTTCTATTTTCATTTAATACAACTTTCAATGTCCTTTCCTTTTCCCAAGAAAGAGAAATGCAAATGCAGAGAAAAGGAAGGAGAATACAATTGAAATAAAAGAATTAGAACTGGCAGGTGGAGTACATTTATAAAGAAATGTGGGTTTTACCACAAATTGTAGTACCCCCATTCAGAGACAAAGAGATAAATCAATATTTTCGTCATTTTGAGAGATTAACTGTAAATTTGAAATGGCCATGAGAACATGGAACTTTCGCTAACATTTTCCATGATTGCTGAACCCCTGACGAATTGTAAGAAATCCGAGTTTCCTTGGTCTTACAAATGTCAGGAGGCTTTATGCCATACGAAGAAGTGCACCAGTTCTTTCACTTCCACGTTTTAGTGAATCATTTAAATTGTCTGTTGATGCAAGTGATGTAGGAGTTGGTGGAATATTGATTCAAGTGATATAGGGGTTGGTGGAATATTGATTCAAGAAGACAAAAATGGTGTTGATCATGCAGCACTTTGAAGTGCTTATTACTTCAGCTCCTCCGATTATTGAATTGGGTTATCATAACCCGCTTACTTTCATTACCACAATGAAAATTACATATCAGAGAAACTGCAGTAATACAACATTGACAGTAGGTACACCAAGGGAAACTTATTACAATGCGGCTTTTATTATTATAGTATCATTAATATATTTGATTAATATATAAAAGAAAGCTTTATTGTAATAAATCTTACTTCTCTTTATGAGGTGAGGTGTTATATATATATATATATATATATATATATATATATATATATATATATATATATATATATATATATATATATATATATATATATATATATATATATATATATATATATATATATATATATTATATATATATATATATATATATAGTGTGTGTGTTTAAGATTTGATTGATTGTAGATGCCAAGGGTCGTTTGTAAACAATAGTTTACATAGCTAACTTTTTCCCACGAGTTTTGCTTATACTTTAAGGTGATTATGGTTTTTAAAAAAAAACAAAAAGCTTGCTTGGATTTGAGTTCAGAACCTTGGTTTTCAACTTGGAAATTCTACTATCTATCTGGTTTGTTTTAGGCTCTTTGCTAAAATTAAAGTAAAATTACTGACCTTGTATACGAATGTGATCGAAATTTCCATTGGAAATGACCAAGATCAACGGCATTTTGTTGTGTCATAATTCAGGTTACGGTCTGTATTTAAGGAAGACAAAGGTAAACAATTATTAATTCCTACTTTAATTTCAGTTTGTAGAAGTATTTACTGCTATGTGCAGATATAATTTGAGAGGAATCTTTCATTTAAATCAGTCGTTGGAACTGAAAAATGCTCATTGACATTTTGAACTAAAGCACTATTTGGGGATTATTGTGAATTATTCAAGACTATTGATATATCAGAATATTCAAGGCTATTAGTACATCAGCACATTGAAGACTTGTAATTAATTCGGAACACTCTATACATTTGGACTTGTGATAAACGTATTGGAATTATTGGGAATTTAACTCGCCAATACTATACGTTGCTCGTTAGTTGTCATTTTATTAGTTGAAAGCTACTAAACTTAATGGTTTTGCTTTTATGTTATCTAGTTTACGACTATCGAGTCTTAAGAAGTTGGTTATGTACGATGTGTAATTATTGTTATGTATATTTTATTTAATTTATATTTGATTTAATTGTTTGTTTGTTAGTTTAAATTTTTTTATTTCATTACTTACAATTGTAATGTAACTTTATTTACTGAAATAGAGTTCAGTTCTGACTGATTTTTTTTATTTTTGACGAAAACAACTTTATAGAAACGTTGTATCTAACGCTGACCCAGTTGCTGACCTTGATTCAGAACCAGCGATTGTAGTAAACATAGTACACAACTTATTTTTTTAAAATTCTTTCTCAGAGTAAGAGTCATAAAGTAGAATGATGCCATACTTGGACTACGTGACCAAATCTGGGCATCTGTTTTGCGTTGTAACTAGATTTATTACTGATGTTTTGAGAAATAATAGTTATTCTTGCCTTAACACTTGAGAAGTTAAAGTGTTTTATGTTGTGACCAGTTTTGGGATAATTATTTTAATGTTCTTTAAATTATTATTAAGAAAAGTTATTCTTTTCCCTGGAAATACTAGTGCTCTAAATTAATTCTTGGACAAAGACATTTATCGAAATTTACACAGAATTCAAAAATTGGAATATTATTTTTGTGATTCAACAAAGAACTGTTGACACGTCAGTACGACACTGACCACAGCATACGTCATCGCCTTCCATTGTGGATTTCATCGGGATTCTAACTCAGTTTCATCATTACTTTTTATTACTAGGATTTCTATTTTTTAATTCTTGGATTATTTTTGGATTTGATTCGTAAAACCGTAAGTTTTTTCCATTTTTAACTTGTTTTTCTAGGTAAAAAAAAATTATTTGTTCAATTTTATAAAGCTTATGGTCTTCACTAAGTAAGAGCCTAACATGTAACATTATTACTCAGTGACTTGAACATTTATAATGGTCCTTTCCTACAGTTTTCTCTAGTATTTCATTCTTCTACAGTTGTTTACCTTCCTCATAGCACCTTTCTTCAATTCTTCTATGTCCTCCTTCATTGAGTCTCTGGCGTTATGGCTTTCGGAATGTTTGGCATACATTGTTTTTTCTTTTCTTCTCTTGGTACCTGTTGTACTCGTTAACGATCAACACAAACTCTGCATGATTGATTTCATTATTGCGGATCGTTTTGTTTATCGCGCTGTCGAGACTGTCGAAACTGTTCAGCTTTCTGACTGCTGATGGTACTATTTCATCGTCTTTTATAACATTTGTTGCATTCCAATTTTGTCTTGAGAGTTTTCAAACAAATCATTTTTCATGGCAACTACGTCATTGTTTATAGGGTGAATGGCACTATGTCATTGTCCATAGGGCGAATGGCAACTACGTTATTGTTCATAGGGTGAATGGTAAGTCCGTCATTGTTTATAGGGTGAATGGCACTACGTCATTGTTTGTAGGGTGAATGGCAACTACGTCATTTTTATATGGTAAATAGCAAATACTTCATTTTTTATCGATCGAGATATAAACAAAGTCTTAACGTCTTATATGCATCACATGTATAAAAAAGGATCTTAAAGGTTCCTCCTGACAGTCATGTAGATGTTTATTAGCTTATAATTATATGAGATTGGTGCTTGCTTGCTGCCCATGCATTCTTTCTTAGTTCAATTTTCGTCTGACATAATGAAATACTTCATGTTTCAAACATATCAATGCATAAATCGCATATGGAATTGTAATCCATTCTCTGTGTAAGTCTGAGTATCTTTTAAGTTTTAAATTGCGTTGTATCATTGCAACACCGTACCGATAATGAATCTCCTGCACATATTATCATATATGAAATCCACAACTGTGACAATTTATTTCAGTAAGATTTCAGATTATTTTTCTTTTTTTCTGTGCAGTATATTTTGCAAATGTAGCGAGAAGCATTACCACGTAATGCAAACATATATTTTGTATCTTCATCTATATTGGCATCTAAGAACATTGTCAAGTCTAATAATGGTTCAGAGCTACGTCAATAGTAAAATATTTATTTCACAAATATAAAGAATGCATTAGAATCTAAAACAATTTTACAGTACAACTAATGGTGCAGACAAAAGTCTTTACAGCAAAATTCATTTAGTGAGATAATGACATCCTGCAGTCCGAAGTAATTAACCTGTCACTCATAATTGCATTCTGGAAATAACGAGCTGACTAGTTTGGCGACGAATCAAAACCTAAAATGAATATACAACAGATATTTATATGCAATGGTCTATGCAGATGACACTTTCCTTGCACTTCAGTCTGAGAGGTCCATACATTTCAATACTTTCCAAAAACACCAAATAGTGCCGGTTTGTTTAGTTTTATTTTAAATGTTTCCATATCCTTATACGGGACTTTGAAATGTTTTTTAAATAAAATATAATTGGCTTCCTATCATTATATATACAGCAGTTAAATTGCAATTTCTATGAATAACTTACGGTTGGGTGCAATTTTACATGTTGTGACAAGGTTATACATCATGCGTAACGACGTTCTGCAAAGGTCAAAACTGCGCTACCTGATTTGAAATTAGACAGTTCCCTCACCAGCAATAAATATTGACAACTCCGCTGCTTACAGCAGAAAATAGTGAACATACTTCCAGGTTTAATTTATACAGTCTTCTGTAGTGACATGCGGATGCCCATTTCATTGGCTGCCTATGGTGCAATACTAGCGAAAAAATGACAATGCAGTTTTACCGACAAACAAGAAATTAATGCTTTAGGGGGCGCTCACCAGTTATTATGTACTTTGGAGAGAGTGACGTATGTAAGGTGAAGTTGTTTGCATTTAAAACATGCACAGTGGAGAGAATGTTGCCGTACCCCTATTCTACATTAATGTAATGTGGATGATATTTCTTTGGATATTGTACTTTTGGATATTGTACATGATTTAAACACACTGCTAACTAAAATGACTGCTCCCTTGTGCTAAAAAAATAGCAGCTATTAAAATAGGGGAAATGAATTTTGCCAGACTAGACAATACCAGCTTCTGAAAGTGCAATGAATGAATTACCAAATATATGAAATGTAAATAAAAAGTTATCGGTTCTTTTTTATACAATTTACCTCTGAAGTTCAGGAAGTGAAAATGACCAAGTGGAGCTAGCACTCTTTTGAAAGATGCACATCTGGAATAAGGCCAAGCTGTATATTCTATAACCCATATTACACCCATCAATCATACACCAAAATAAAGGGAATTAAAGGTTCTTTGAATTATACCAAAGATATACAATGTGTTTTTTAAATAGCCAGTATAACCAGTGAGGAAAGCCGGGGAAATTCTTTTTCTTTAAAATCCACCATAACACCATACGATGCGAAAACGGTTACTGGACTAAGGGAAATAACTCCTGATTAACTAAATAAATGACCTCTGACGAATTGCAACTCTTTTACATGTATAAACGTCCTGATTTTGGAAATGGGTGTGAATTTGCAGGTCTGAAGGTCAGGTTTAGGTGGTCACCATTGTTATGAAAATCTTCCATTGTGAGGTAAACTATTTAGAGTATGAAGGGCTACGATTACATAATGAGATCTGTGACCATAGGAAGCGCAAGCGAAATGCAATATTGAAATAAAAAGTACAATATGATGGCAGTGTGTCACAGTTTGAAATGTACATTACTATTGATAATTTCGACATGACATCATCCCTTGCATTCAAGCAAACTCCGCTATCTGACTCATTCCAGTAGGTGATTGGCTCAGATTTTATCCTTTTAGACCTTTGTCTTTGATCCCAAAGAAAATCACTGTAGTCTGCTATTTCTGTTCTTAAACTAAATATTTCTAGTCAATAACATGCTCAAATGCATTCCCAAGATTTTCCAGGATTAATTGTGAGAAATTCTAAGATGACGAAAATAGACACGTTTAAGGCAAGATGAAGGATAAGACCAGGGTAAACCGCATGCCCCCTCCCCTGACACCAGGAGTCAAGCTAGGTGTGCAGCGTATGTTGAAATTATCGATACAGGAGTTGTAAAGTTAAGACAGCAACCGTTTGGTTGCTAAACTCAGTTTAAGAATTGATCCTAGGTTGGGAAGCTCAGAGGCTTATCACAAACGATATATAAGAATGAGTTGGAAACCGAAAGACGAATGTTATTAAAATTATCGCCCTTCGCAACTGAAAGAACTGTCGTCGTCCGCCGGTTCGTCAATATTTAAGACTTTGAACATTACAGCATATGCGTTGGGTTTTTTTTTTTTTCTTTATTAGATTCGAAAATAAATCTTGATTTTATGGAGATATCGGACGGTTTCAATAATTAAAACAATTCGTCCATCAAGACTAAAGTTATTGCCATGTATACGTATCGGTTACGCATCTATTAAGCTTGTAAACAGGAGACATTTCATACTGTTCATTTTGATTTCAACTAAATTTGCCGTATACTTCAACTTAAAGAAAATCTCTTAAAGGCAATTATAAGTGAATTATACCGTTATCTTAAAGAGTCATGTTAGATTGCATAATAAATGTGCAAATGTTCTCGAACAGGATTAGAAGAAAATTAAAAATCAAAACTTGGAAAATTACTATACCTTGAAAAGAGAGAAGACTCATCGAAGCTGGACTCAAAGATGTATTTCACGAAATTAAAATTAAATTATTGGACAGAAGATTAATATTTTTATGGTACTGTTTAAAAAAAAATATAAAATTTACAAAACTACTCGACTACAGATTGCTTTTTGATTTTTATAAACGCAGATCTTTCTTAAAATAAGATACAAGAGGAAACCAATCATCATCTATTCACTTCAACCATCAAAATATATATAATCTATTGTTTTAGGATAGATGCTGATTTATAGACTACCATCAGTAATGACAACTTTGAAATAAGCAACATCGACCATGATAGCAAAATGGTTAAAACATTGCGGTATTAGGCTGTATTACGTATTAATGTGAGCAGCAGAGGAGGGGAACAGACCACTTAAGGGAAGGGTCACCCTTTGTTATACAAAAAAAATAGTGACCACTCATAGAGGTCAAATACCATGTCTACGGTTGTTTGTCCCCAACATAACCGTAGACGAGCCTCCTCTGCTGCTCAATAATCCTGGGAATCTTCGGAATCCTGGGAATCTTCGGAATCCTGGGAATTTGTTTTATGTTTCAAGTAATATTCAAGTTCTGATGGTGGTTTTTCTATTTTTGGATTTATGTTTTTTCTTTTCCTGTAATAGTTCATCAAACTTCTGTATCGATCTCCACCGCAATTTTTGCAAATCTGATATAATCCTCTAACGCCGTTGTTACATCCAACACATCTTCGTGGACCGGCATGAGGGTTTTTCTTTACAAGATAATTATGTTTTTTGCAATATTCTCCACGACATTTTTTATCACATTTGTTAGTGGTTCCTTGACGCAGCCACGCACAATTGTTCATTATATTAATGATATCAGTTTAATTTTATCATCACCCCTGTTACCCAAATATTTTATCAAGTCCAATACGATATCTTGTTCTAGGATCGTGCAAATTTATTGTTATAAACCCGTGCGGAGTAGTTTGCGCTCGTGAAAAGAAGTTTCTGAATTTAATTATATTCATGTCACCGCTGCACCAGGTTTGATGAATATTTCGCAACGTGTGTGTGTCTACGCCATTAAAAACAACTAAAATATTGCAATTATCTCTGATCACTTTTGGTATTTGTGTGTATCGTTGAGTAACATAAATAACATCGGTATTTTTATGTCTACCACGGGAAAAAATCCTAGCTGGATTTGATTGTTTATCTAGCATCACATCGTCGTATACAACTAAATTATTAATAAATCCGTTTAAAACATCAACGGACGGTGCTTCATCAATATCTGTTATAAACTCTATAACATCATTATTTTCGTCCAGTAATCGCGCGTTTTCGTTAAAATCTTTAAGTACTTCATAACATCGTTGATCATCAGCGGATGGTGCTACCAAATATAATTTATCCCATTTCAACCATCTCATTATCAGATTAAGTAATAATTGCGTCTTACCCGATCCAGATGGTCCCATGATAATCATTCTGATGGAATTCGGTAGTGCAGGATGGTGCTTAACTGGCTCTCGCTGCCGAGTTGCTGAGAAATCAATTATATCCATATATGTTATAACATGAATTTATATTGTTTACGCTGTAAAGTTAAAACTCCAACCACTGATTTAGCTACGGTTATAACAAAAAATAAAAAAATAGCGTATGGTGGAAAATGTTCTGTATGCGGTAGAAAGAAATTTTCGTTTTTACCTAATAGGCGCGGTGGTGATTTGATGTCAAAGTTTCCAGGTGCTCCATGGGCTAAATACAGCGGAGAAAAACATCTACCAGGATATAATTATTGCGGTCCTGGTACTCGACTCGATATCAGGTTTGATAATCAGGATCAACCAAAACCAGGCGAGGAACCAGTAAACGCCATTGATCGAGCTTGTCATGCTCATGATGTAGCTTATAAAAGTCAAAATCTACAAGATAGGCATATTGCAGATGTGAAATTAATTCATTCATTAAATTCCATAAAAAATAAAAATATCAGAGAATCATTGGCTAATTGGTTAGTAAGATCCGCGATGAAAAGTAAATTAGCGCTAGGGGCTGGTAATATATAATGGAATCGATTTATTATTCACCAATTGGATACTGGAAGGGTAAATCAGCAATTAGTAAACTCGCTGATGCAGCAGCGGTTAAACATTCTGCCGCTAGCGCGTGGTTGTCCAGGCAGGCAATATGGCAAATTTATCTACCACGTCCTAAACAAATTCAGTACGCGTATTTCGATGTCAGTGTTCCTAATGAAGTTCATCAAGCTGATATTTTATTTTTACCATATGATACTGTACGTGGAAAAACGTACAAATACGCGTTAACTGTCATTGACGTTGCAAGTAGATATAAAGAAGCAGAACCGTTAACGACTAAAACAGCCGCTGAAGTAGCCGACGCATTTAAACGAATTTATCAACGAGGTGGTGGACCACAAGGTGGTCTGCGATGGCCACAGCTGCTACAGGTTGATCCTGGCAAGGAATTTCTTGGTCCAGTATCATCGTTGATGAAACAACATAATACCAAAATACGACGAGGGCATACTGCAATTCATCGTGATCAGGCGATTGTTGAGCGATTTAATCGAACACTCGCTGAGCGGTTATTTGGATATCAATACGCGAAGGAATTGATTCAGGATAAAAGATCTCGTGAATGGGTGGCAAGATTACCGAGCGTGATAGCTGCATTAAATAATGAGATTACACGAACAACCAACATGAAACCAATTAATGCAATTACCAAAACAAATATACCAATACGAAAAGATATTGAAAAACAAAAAATATTGGGTGATGTTACAGTTAGATATTTATATGAACCCGGCGAACTTGAAGGCGGTAAAGCGAGAGCGACTGATCCTATTTGGAGTGTTACCACGCATAAGATATCCACCGTGACAAGATCGCCAGGTAGACCCGCAATCTACAGACTAGATTCGGCTGCTCCTCAACGCGGATTTGTGCGTGAACAATTACAAGTGATCCCTACGGATACACAATTACCACCGCGATCACTTAACTAGCGCTGGCGCCAAGGGTGCCTGCACCCCGGCGTCGATTACATTCAAGACAGGTCAACATGATATTTTCTCGTGTATGACCAAGATTGTTATTTTTTCTATCTATGGTAAATTGTCTTGGATCATTTTTCAGATACCGCCATAACATTATACAATTACAACTTGCACAATGATTATTCTGTTGTTGTTTCAGCGCATTAATAAAATCAACATCAAGATCAAAATTGCGTTTACTTTTTTTATCACACTGTTTATAACCAGATAATTTTTTTCTTATTATATCACCGTCAACATCATCATTGATCACTGACGAGTCCATGACGATTCGTCTCAATTGAGATATTTTTCTAACTCGAGACACTGCGAGATAAACCAAGTTCGACCATTCGATGTGATCATCAACGATCCAAACAACTGTGTCAGTAATAGTTAATCCCTGAGATGAATGAATCGTCATCGCGTATCCGAGCGTCCACGGGGATTTATCAGCACGTAGAGCATCTTCAACAACATCAACGTCGACGGCAACAATATCATTCAATACAAGATTCTGTTTCCTCTTTGACTCTCCTGGTATATCAACGTCGATATTTTGCCGTCGCGTATCTGCTGGTCGATAACATAGTGGAACTGACAACGTTGGAAACTTTTCTCGTTGTAACTGAAACAACTCCCGCTGAAGTGTATCACGAACTATCTTTCTACTTGCAACTATCAAATCGTTTGGTCGCCACGTTTGCATAAAGTCTTTCATGGGTGTTTCTGAAATTATCTCGCGCATTATTTCACATTGAATTTTATTCGGTTGTAGTCTGATTAATTTTTTAAATTCCTTCAACGCTGCATCAAGTGCTCTATGATCATCAGTTATTTCTTCAGCGTGGTCGACAAAGTTCTTTAGCCAATCATGTGGAGATGGTCCAGCTACAGGTGGTGGTTGACCGTGATCGCCGCACATTATCACAGCAGTATTTCTTGTTAACAACCAATCAAGAAATGTTTTTAATGTTTCTTGCGGTACAGTGCATATTTCATCCCATATTATAATCCTTGGAATGTATTTCTCACCCATCCTTGAAGATGTCCATGTATCACCCTTCCATCGAAAAAAGCTGTGATAAGTACAGGAATTAACACCGCGTTGTTTCATCTCTCGCGCGAGTCTATGTGTGGGTGTTAGCACGATCATATCCGAGTTCTGAAATAGTTCGATAGCTCGAGTGGTTTTACCACTGCCGCCAGGTCCGTTTAGATAAACCGTTTTGTGTCTAGTTATTGGATCATATATCGATGGTAACAACGAAGTCGTCAACGTTTGATATTTTTTACAGTAAATATCTTTAACCGCAACATCAGCGGATTCGGAATAATCGAGCATATATTCATTTTTTATTCTCCACGAACCCCACGATGCATAAGTGCCTATATTTAATCCTTCTAACAGCATTGAATGTTTTTTACTTATATAAAACGAGTCGGTAGCAACTCTGACGGCATGCGTAGAAACCTTATTTATCATCGATAATAGATTTATTGAAACATACGCGAGCATCGATGATCTTAAATGAGTATACTGAGGTGACTCACCGTCCATGTAGTTCACGATGGTACCTAGTTTATTTCCATTTGACAAGAAAGCTGTTTCTCGACTTACAAACGTGTTCTTGTTCGTTGTATCAGCGATTATAAAATCTAACTCAGCGTCGTCCATGATCAATCTTGTACAATGTTGTCTGTGATCATATGCTGCTCCTTGGGTAAATTTGCCAATTATTTTTCTACCAAGATCCTTCGAATCGGTTTCATCCGAATGTGGTAACCAAACTTCGGTTTGTTTTCGATATGATATAATTGCTTCGCTGATCGTCAGCGATATTAACATCGTGCAATCAAGCATATACCGTAATAGTACTATTGGTGTCCACATTTTTTCCGAAAAATGTTTTCCAAACCAAACATAACAAATTGCATGGAGTCCTTTAGACATTTCGAATGACTCGATACGAGCAAATCCAGTCAGATCAAAATCCGGTAATGGTCCATTTATCGATACTCGCGTCATTTCGTGCGTGGGATGACCGAATCGCTCAAAATACACAGAACAATCTCCGTATCCAAGAAAACTTCCCGGATAACACGCAACCATATCAACTGAAATAACATCTCTATGATCGTATTTAGTATTCCATAGTCCGCCGTGTCCATATTCGACACAACTGGATACTATGTCATTGAGAAAATCAAACCGAGTTGGTTTCCACGAATTTTTCTTTCTAGCAAAATGAGCCGCAACGGACGGAACAGTAAAGCAGTTGGTCAATAATTCGTCAGTGTCATCAGTGTATTGCAGCGCAAGATTTTTCATTTTCTCGTGAAGATGATTTGTTCGATAAATAACACCATTAGGTCGTACAAACTGATCAAATTGATTATTTTCTTCCACGCAAGAATGAAATAACCATACTGACACAGGATCGTTTTTACTTATTTCGTTAATAAAATCAAACATGCCTCCATCAGAATTACCTGTAGGATAACATTTAACAGTTCGATCTCGTGGAAATATTGTTACTGCGTTAGTCCACGCGTGTGAGTTATGATCAATAATTTCGATCGAAGCTCCTTTTGATCTATATTTTGATTCATACAAAATTTCTCCAGTTATCGTCGCTACGGTTATTGGAAATTTTAATCTTTTTCCTAACTCAGCGACATCTTTCATAGACGCACCAGTATCTTTAACCATTTCTCCCCACGTGTTTATTATTTTACGTCTCTTATCCGTTAAGCCGTTTCCACGAGTCAAAACGGTAAAATGTTCTGTTACTCGTTCAGCTACACAATTTATTTTTGAAAATTTCATCGGCGCTAGTTTATCAACGCTAGGTTTTTCATTTATCGCATAGATTCCATAAATAACCGCGGTCACAGGATATGCTCGTTCATAATACGGTTTGTCAATACCTGTCAATAGACCTGGTTTGGAATCTTTACTTAGTACGACAGTTTTTTTATTACCATGGACAGGATCATATTTGTCACGGATAATCCAATCATTTGTTTCTGTCAACACGACGAATTTTATTTTGAAAAGATACTTGCGATTACTTTGATGAATATCAAAGAGGTAGTTAATGATAATTGCTGCTCGTTTGTCGTTCATCATAGCGTTAATGGCGCCGTTGCGTATAATCTTGAACGTTGACCAGACATGAGATGCACCATCTGTGTGAAATTCTTTCTTGGCGTCGTGAATTTTCGAGATCAAACTTTTATTTTTCGGATCAACCAGATCTCGTACTGGCAAGTCTGGAGATATTCTGTCGAGGTTGAATTTATCCACGCTCCAGGGCTTTATTCGGGATAATCTATCGAATTCGTTCATACTATATTTCAGACAAGTATTTAAATTAAAATATTGTGTATACAATGTCTCAATGCAGATGGCTCATGGTGGGTTCATTGACTCGTTGTAATAAATCCTGTAAAAGGGAGTTCTGTGGACAACACATGCAGTACGTTAACCGTGGAAGCTTAGGACCAATACCATGTCTGCGATGTGGTACTGGAGTGCGAGGAAAAACAAAATTATGTGGAAAGTGCGGGGGAAAACGGTTCAGAGAGCTTAAAAGATATTATGACAAAAACAATAATAGTAGTGAAAATGCTATAAAATCCGTGGAGGATTATCTAAGTTTTCAGACAAATAATAATTTAAACAAATAATATTATCATATATGGAGCAAAATATATTTATCCCACATCCTGTCGTGACAAACTACGAATCAAATATTAATGGTATCATCAGACACTGCAGATTAAAAAAACCAGTTGGTCATGTCATTAATTCTGGTTATCTAGCGTTCACGCACAAGGGAGGAAAGAAACATTATCTGTGTCATAGATTTACCTATGAGTGTCATAACGGATTGATCAATGACGGTTTTGTTATTGATCATCTTGACGGGGATCCTCAGAACAACTCCTTATCCAACCTTTGTGTTGTCACATACAGCGAGAATAATACGCGCGGTAATACAGGAAGATGTAAGACAATCGGAAAGAGGGCGGTAATTTCCACAAACACAGAAACTGGAGAAGAAATTATATTTCGTTCAATGCATTCAGCTGCAAAATATTTTGATATTCACTCGCAATCAGTACAAAAAGTAGCAGAAAATATACATAAAACAGCTTTCTCGAAAAAATATAAGCAAAAAATTATCTTCCGATATCAATAATTATCATCACCACATTGAATTAATTTATGTCACAGATTTTCCCCCATACACTACTTATTTTTGACTCATGAAAGGGAGGTAATTTTATGGTCATAATTATTTCGGTTTCTAACTTACAAAAATATGCAGTTCGTGTATTTTTCTGTTCTTGGTGAAACATTTAGAACAACACAGCATGTACATTACAGAAAACCGACATTTATATGCATGCTTACTGAATGTAGAATCCAGCGTCTAGTATGTATCGATCGTGGCGGGTTAACAGTACAGGGATCCTGCATGTATTTACTCAATTACAGAAGTACATGCATATAGTGTTTGGAATTAAAAATCAATTGCATTTTCCTTGTTCAGAGCAAAATATATTTGTATACGTATATGTGCGTATGTGCGTGTGCGTATGTGTGGTTACTTTTTTTTTATCGAGTAATATTAACAACTAAATACTCCCTTGACCACGATACAGATTTACGAGTGGGAAATCCCGTAATATATATTTCCATGGAGAGGATTGAAAATCTCGTATAGTCATAGGAAGAATGAAAACATTAACAGGAAAAATGAAAACATTAACAGTAAGAATGAAAACATTAACAGTTAGATGGCGTGGTCCAGCTTTATAAATCTAACTTGTTTGGTGAAAACGTATTTCTTGAATTCGGAATTGCTGTAGCTATATATTAACTTCCGAAACATATGTTTGTAATAAGATTTGATAGCTCAATCCGTATCGAATTGGACTGTGACGCTCGCGGTCCAGGATCGAATCCCATGACTGACAATTGGTCGGTGGTTACGCATATTAGCGATTTTTATAATTAATTGGGGCACCGCCAGCCTCTCTCCGCTCTTAAAACCATCCAAACCACGTATCACCGGTGGTTGATACATGTTTTGTACCACCCACGGGTTGATTATTGGGGTAGGTGGTTCTGTTGAGCGGAGAAAAATGGCCATTCATTCATTCATTCATTACATCTCATTACATTCATTCATTCATTACATACTTAAACCTGCTAAAAGACTCGAATAGAGGTTCCATTTCATAATATATGTTTGTGCCGTCCAATGCATAATCTGAGCTCGCTAATACACTCGATAGGAGCTCTTCATTCATTGTATATATCCATTTCATTGTATATAACCATTTCATAATATATGTTTGTGCCGTCCAATGCATAATCTGAGCTCGCTAATACACTCGATAGGGGCTCTTCATTCATTGTATATGTTGTACTGTCCATGAAACATCCCGACGAACTCGCTAAACACTCGATAGGTGTTCTAGGGATATTTTTTTTTATTTTAAAGATTTATATATTATATAATGAACCATGAAAATATCAATGATGTAATTGTTGCTATTAAAAAATTGAAAAAAGATGGAATTAATATATCTGATGAACTAAATCCTGAAAAAATAGTTTCTGACTTTGAGATTTTACAAGAACGTAAAACCATGGGGACACACACACTATCATCTGAATACAGTCTCATGAAACGGATTCAATCGGCAATGTTTCAGTCGCTAGCTACCGTAGAAGATGATCATGTGAAGGAGTTCGTTCCTCTCTCTGCCGCCGTAGAAAGAATTAAATCATTATTATCCCACGAGTATGAGGCAAAGAAAACGATTAGTGCTCGCATAAGACTATTAAGAAAAATTATGTTAGAGAGTAACCCCGTCCAAAGTAGTAATTTTGAAGATGACTGAGATCTTTGATGGGTTAGTTGGTACTTAGAATCGAAGATTTAGAATCAAAGATTTAGAATCAAAGATTCTTATTTATTTATTTCTGAATTAATTTGTTTTTTTTTACTGAAATTTAACAAAATTGTACAAATTTCTTAATTTTGACTACCATTTACCCCATCAAAAACATAAAATTGTACAAATTTCTTAATTTGAGTACCATTTACCCCATCAAAAACATAAAATTGTACAAATTTCTTAATTTTACAAATTATTTATTCTGAATTATTATTTTATTTATTTATTTATTTACTGAATTAATTTGTTTTTTTTTACTGAAATTTAACAAAATTGTACAAATTTCTTAATTTTGACTACCATTTACCCCATCAAAAACATAAAATTGTACAAATTTCTTAATTTGAGTACCATTTACCCCATCAAATTCATAAAATTGTACAAATTTCTTAATTTGAGTACCATTTACCCCATCAAAAACATAAAATTGTACACATTTCTTAATTTTACAAATTTTTTATTTCTGAATTATTATTTATTTATAACTCTATGGGTGAGTTGGTACTTAGAATCTTCGATTTAGAATCGAAGATTCTTATTTATGTGAAATGATCAAATTTTCAGAAAAAAATAAAACATTTTAAAAAAGATGAATTACCTCATCAAATATATTTATTCGACTAGTGCGCCGGAGTTCATTGTGTTAATAAGAAATCCTCGTTTCCGTGGCTAAATTGTTCTATGTTTTGTGAAAACGCGCGTTCTCAGGTGTATAAAAACCCTCACGTTGGATCTTTCTACGACAAAAGTCTTACGACTTTACGTACAGATTTATTACAAGCTCTTCTCCACGTAGGTCAATCAAGCGATTAAGGTGGTCCGTAAGTTTGAAATTTATTCGTGACAAATACTGATTATGTGTGCGTATATAGACAGGATTGGTTGGTACTTGCACGATCAAATCGCCAGGGGGGACTTGTGGTGTGAACGTGTATAGGATGTATCCCTGTTGAGCCTGATTTGATTTTCCAAGATCTATTTGATAACTGCCATCAATTACGTCACAAACTAGATTAACCGCGATCGTCGATGTTATATTAACGATTCCCGGAGATATGTGCCTACCGCCGCTGAGTGGATCATTATCATATCTAAGAACAGTTGCTGGTGGGGCTATTTTTCTCCATGCATCATGTATTTTAGGAAAAAACTCATCAATGACATCATTGACAGATTTTCTTAATTTATCCGGATTATAATCAGGAAACTTAAACGTTACAATGTCAGCTTCGGGTATTTTGTACTTGGCTGCGAAGGATTTTTTATAATCGCCTGATGACTTAAGAATCATATCTCTAATTCTATTATAGATAACTTCAGAAGAATTAACTATATAATTTAAAACTTCTATGTGCCTAATAATATTATCGCGCGCAGATGTTAAATCAAATAAATACTCTTGAAAACTATCACGTAAATTATTTACCTGTATTTCATGGTCTAAGTTTATTGAAGCAAATATAGAATCAATATTCAAAGCAATAACACGTTCATTAAGATTATACAAAAGAGCTCTAGGATCATATACAGGTGCCCTCCCCCTCCATTCTGGTTTTACTTCTATGTAATCTAACCATTCTGAATTCATTTTAATATCATGACGAAGACTTTTCGATGATGTAAAATCATCCCGAGTTGGTTCTGGTGGTCCTACATACACCGGGGGGATTTCAGGCCAGCCTAGCACGGATCTTATCGTGGATTGATAAATATCAACGGCATAATCAGGCGAGTTTATTTCAATCGTCGAGGACAGCGTCGGCTCATGAACATCAATTGATATTTTTGATTCTTTTCCTGTTATTGATTTTATTCTACGAGCAAATTCATCACTGATTTGTTCGACCTCGTAACTACCAGTTGGAATACCAACAACAACCCAGTCAGGTGTTCCATCGGGTTTGTTTTTATCAGCAAACACAAGCGAATTATTTGCTGGTGTACCATTAAATGATCTCGATCTGATGTTTGGCCAGCTGTAATATACTCGTAATTGTGCTAGTGCAATTTCATTCGCGCGAATTGCTGTTGGAAAATTGATGTTAAATTCAGGATTAATCGAACTTAGCGAGATCATCGTGGTTTTGTGCGGGGTTGTGTTTGTCACGATCTGCTGTAGTAATTCCGTCATTATTGATACTCGTACCTTTAATACCGGTGCAATTGTATACGCTGATCATCATTGAAAACTCAAAATCGGATATAATTCCATCATTGAGACTCGCTGATAACAACGAGGATAACCTTGTGTATGCGACAGTTGCTATGTGTAATTTTATCTTGTAATCGGATAATTTTTCGTTCGTGCAAGTACATATTTTTTTTGCAACGATATTAAGCACACCTGCAATTGTCGTAGTTGCACAAACACAAATAGTCACAGCTACTGGTGCCATCATTGTTACCGCGGATAATATTATTCCACCTCCGGCAACAACAGCGGATACCGAATAAACAACAACGTCGATGATAACTAATCGTCGTTGATACTTTTTTATTTTTATTGTATATTGTTCGACTCGATCTTTCAACGCTGCCTGCCATTCACGCGCTTGATTGTACCTAAATCCTTGAACGTCGATAGCACTCATTATATTTTATGCCGTAACCAATTGAGGTGTTCCAGCTACAAATTCCAAACACCACCAGAAGGATGTTGCGGTTAATTTCTTATCAGCTGCTTCCAGAATAAATATTTCTTCGGTTCCGCTATTTAATATAACAGATACAACCCCGGAAAACCTGTCGGTGGAATGACGCCATGGAAACGTTGTAAATATTTCAAATTTTGCAGCACTAAACACAGACAGCCTGTACACACCAGTGACTGTTGCGGTATATTTGATAGTATTATTTTGCTGCGACCATGTTGCAAATCCCGATGATACCGTGCATACGATGTTGGTAATATGCCCGGAAGTTATTCCGGCTGGGATTTTAATCAGACTTGTTTTGTTAACGATTTCAGGAATTCCCGCTACGATGTCTTGCTGTGTTTGTTTGATCGTGTTGATGTTGGTCTTGATATCAACGAGATTTATGTCAACGGCGTGCGGAGTACCGAAGAATTTATCTATGGATTCGTCGGTTTTTTGAAAATTTCTTCGAAATCTTCCAAAAGCACCTACGTGAACATCATACTCAGCCCGTAACGTGGATAATTTACCATCTACGGTATCAACATAATTTTTCGTTGCAGCATCTTCACCGGATGTTGGATCTCCTAAAACTACTATTTTATTTCCGTTCATGCTAAGTTCACCTGTCATTGTGTCACCGGTATTTTTTACGCGATTAGCAGCAGCTGCCGTAATTTGATTTCTGATGGTTGTAAACGATATACTTGAATCCCTGATTCTGCCGCTGTCAGTAAACACGGGTATATTATCCGTAACTGTACCAAGTACTCGTCGAATTATATCATTCCATTTGATATTGCTAGTTTTTAGTTTACCATGTCGATCCTGAAAAATAACAACCTCATCTGGGTCAACTCCAGCCAGGTTCATAATATCAGCGAGGTCATCCTTAGTCGCGTACTTCGATAGATCAACGTCGCCGGGCTTTTTCTTAACGCGTGAGGAAGATCTTCCGTAAATATCAACCATTATAATAAGACCTGTTGTTTAAAACGAATCGGTTGCTTGTATAATCATGCACGACTTTATGTGGCGGCCTGGATGATTTTGATATAGCATCGAGTACATTAATTACTTCACGGCCGCATATTGGCGGATCTGTCATTGTTTGTGTGGGTAGCGTTGAATACCAAACTTTGGTTGTTGCGTGAAGTGGTGCAACATACTTGATAAATTCAACAGGCGGAGCTAACCCGTATGAATCAAAATAAACAATTCCACGCGGATCAACCGCGTATGATACCCCATGAGTACCAGGTCCGGAACGTTCGTCGAGATTAATAATACCTGTTTCGAGTTTGTTTGGTTGTTTTGGTAATTGATCTCGCATGAAAACACCTCTAAAGGCAGATATTTTTAATCGTTTAGCGGCATCAAGTAAATCAAAATTTGATGCTGGAACGTCTAACGTTTAAGCCTTAGACCTTTTCCCCAGCGAGATCCCGGCAATCTTAGGCCGCGTCCCTTTTTTTTGTACCCCTTTCCTACTGCTTTCTTTAGAGCCATTCCAGCAGCTGTTCCAACAGCACCTAACGCGGCTGCTTTTGCTACGGCTGGAGCAGCAGCAGCTATTAATGCCGGAATGGCCGCAAGGAGTGGAAATATACCGCCTGTTTTAATTGAGTCTTTAACCGCACCCGCAGAGAGATTGAGTTTGACGCCTGTTTTTGATTGTTTAGCGTCGTTGAAATGTTTAAGCTGGCGTTCCGATAATGATAGCTTATTTTGACCACCCGTGATCTGATCTCGCTTTAGTGATATTTTCATCCCGCAGTTTTTTGCTGAATTTGATTGAAGGTTTTTAATCTGACCGTGAGTCAGACTGACACTAACGTGTTGATATGGCATTTCATGATAATACTTGCCACACTCCAAATAATGATTAAAGATTTTCCACTGGTGCATCAACGACTCTCATTCGACCACTACCACCTTCAAGTAACATGGCTTTATCGCTAAGTATAACCGCGATTGCTCTGTAATCAACACCACCACCGGTATTTAATGTTGCTTTGAGATGTATATCAACGACAGATTGTTTTGACAGATCAAGATGCTCCAGTGAGAAATAATAAATCGGATATAAAGTTCTGAAATCATGTTGTGATATTTGCAACCCAGTATCAACATTTTGATCACGTCCCATGAATGACATTAAACGATGATATGCACGTCCTATACGATTCTGTTCATAATTTAGTTGTATGTTCTCCGTTGGTTCTTGTTGCCCGTTTATCCGTAAGGAAATATCCGTAATACCTAGTTTGTCAAATATCATATGAGTACGTTCTTGATTACCTAATCGATCATAGTTCTGAAAAGCAATAAAAATATGTCGTGGTGCAGAAACACCTTGTTGTGATGCTATATGCCATGTAAACTGACCGTTAACGTTAGTTTGCATACTATCTGTGCTTGTTATCAACCATGACAACAAGGATTTACCGCCTGTGTCCATGAAAGAAATCAATTTTCGTTCTTCTGCGATAGTTGGAGTCATTACCTGCATCCACAGTGAAAGTTTCGATAATACTACTTTACCAGCATCACCAGCAGGTCTCCACAGAGCGTCGTCATCATTAATTTTTCTTACAAAAGCAACCGTGTGTCTAGCTCCAAAAATAACCCTTTTAACATTCCTACAAAATCCAAAAATGTGCGATAGTGGAATTGTGCATGAAAAACTTCTATCGGCTCCTAGGAACATACTTTTACGCGCTGCAAATCCCAAGTTGAAATTTTCATTAGAACCATGAACCACTGGTGTCACATCAGCGTCAGCGTTTCCTGCAAAATTTCTTGGTCGTCTTATATTATACGGATCGTTTTCAGGGTGACCGGAGTTATCTTTCACAAACATCATTGTAGGACCTGCTGATCTTGTATAATCATCAGAATATCTTGCCAACCCTATTATTGTTGTAGCAACGTCTACATCTTTCTCAATCGATTCAATATTTTTTCCATCAATCATGTAAGTGGCGCTATCGAACAGTGCCATGATCCCGTTGTTGACAAAACCAACTTTTATCGCATCTGCGTAATTAGCATCGTTTGTTCTTACAATTCTACCTTCTACCTCAAGAAAGGCATCAGCGGGCAAAAAGTATCTACTTGTGTCATGAACTTGTAGTTCAATTCTTCCACGTTGATCTGGTACTCGTGAGTCATAAGAATAAAACTGATAATCACGTACCAATTCATCCTTAAGGACAGGTGCTTCCATGTCAAATGCTGTGTCGGATACGCGCTTGAACATTTTATTATAATTATTTCGTCTAACACGTTGATTACCGCGTTCGGAAAATTCCACCTCGGGAAGTTCCACTTCCTGATATTAAACTTGAAATATTATTTCCCGATTCACCGAATCCCTGATCTGCTAACGCTGCTAGTTTTTGATTTGCAGCTTGATTTATTATTTTACTTACGTCTGCGGGCATAATATCAGTACTTGCCAGTTTCACTGGTGGTTGTCGTTTTCGTCGCAATAATCGTGATAGTCTGTCCTTGATCGCCGAGAACACCTTACCAGCAACATTGACAATTGCTCCAGGAGCTTTTTCACGAACAATATCGATAGCTTTCATACCTAATTGTTTTACAATAGGTGCTGCTTTTGGAGCTATCCTTGTGAATAATCCCCGAATGACATCACCAAGTCCATCTCCGTAAATAACCCTATAGATTGGTAATCGTGAGTTTACCGCTCTGACCGATACGGGTTTACGATGATTATTGTGTACGATCATCTTATTCTATTTAACATCTATCTAATCGCGGTGACTAATCATCAACGAGCTCATCAATAAGTTCTCGGTAAACGCCGATATCCATGATACCACCTTGAAATAGTCGCCGGCAAATATCAGCTGCTTCATTGGTTATTTCTGGTGAATTATTTCCTGCACGTTTCCCCCCTATGAGAACTTCTAACCGTGACACGTCATTGATGATATTATCAGGACAAATAAAATTATTTTCTCCTGATGCAGTCAAAAAACCACTTCCAGTTGCTCCTTCTTCCTTACTTTTTGTTTCTATCTTTTTCCTAAATAATTTTAATTCTTCTTCTGATTTTTTAAGTAGCTCTTCAGACTTTTCAGCTTCCGACATCATTATTCGCTGCGGTGAGAAAAATTGTTGTTGTTCCTTCTGTTTCTTTTTCTCTCTAGATGGTTTCAACATCATCTCTTTCTGCGGTGAAGACGATTGTTGTTGTTCTATTTGTTGCAGAGGTGGAGGAAGTTGATACTGAGAGAGTTGTTCTTGTTTTAGTTGTTTTATTCTCTCTTTATAAAGTCTTTTTACTTCTTCATGAAGACTTTCGTATTCTGGACCTCTAGCTTGTTTTTTGTTGTAATATACGCGATATATCCATTTAATAAAATTATCATCACTTACTTTTTCAAAACCGGTTTTTAAAATACCAGATTTATTAAATATACCAGATAATATCATTTCAGGTAATTTTTCTCTTTCAGTGTTTCTAATATCTTCGGCAAACCCTCCCTTAAATTTTGCAATCAATCCTAAGTTTTCTCCTACTGGTTTGGATTCAGATGCATGTTCTTTTTGCACGTCGGCGACTTCAGTATGAAATTTTCCAATACCTTCAAGTATTTCTTCACCGACATATGGAGGTTGAGCTGCAGCTATGCCAGGTGGAAGATCTCGTAAAATCTTTTTTGTCTGTTTAGCTCTTCTTGCTATTTTTTCAGTCTGCGCCGCAGTTTGTTTTGATACCGGAAGAAGATCTTCTTTGATGACTGTTGCAACTTGTTCAGTAGCTGCAGTGACGGGCTTAAACAGTTTTTTAGTGTCTTCTTCGTACTCAACTTGTGCTTCTCGCTGCGCTTGTAGATTTTTTCTAAATGAATCTCTAACAGGAAGAAATTTTTTAATTGCTTCTAATCGTTCTCGAGCTATCCTTGCAGTATGAGATTCCGGATGTACCATTTTATTATAACATAATGATTTAATTATTATAACAGCAGAGGGGTGATGATAAAATTAAACTGATATCATTAATATAATGAACAATTGTGCGTGGCTGCGTCAAGGAACCACTAACAAATGTGATAAAAAATGTCGTGGAGAATATTGCAAAAAACATAATTATCTTGTAAAGAAAAACCCTCATGCCGGTCCACGAAGATGTGTTGGATGTAACAACGGCGTTAGAGGATTATATCAGATTTGCAAAAATTGCGGTGGAGATCGATACAGAAGTTTGATGAACTATTACAGAAAAAGAAAAAACATAAATCCAAAAATAGAAAAACCACCATCAGAACTTGAATATTACTTGAAACATAAAACAAATTCCCAGGATTCCGAAGATTCCCAGGATTCCGAAGATTCCCAGGATTATTGAGCAGCAGAGGAGGCTCGTCTACGGTTATGTTGGGGACAAACAACCGTAGACATGGTATTTGACCTCTATGAGTGGTCACTATTTTTTTTGTATAACAAAGGGTGACCCTTCCCTTAAGTGGTCTGTTCCCCTCCTCTGCTGCTATGTGAGTAAATATTCAAATATGTATTCGACTAACTTTACTCTAGAACTTAAGGATCTCTTAGACTTTACAATGTCAGTCTACAATGACGCAAAATAGAGATCTAATTAATGGAAAATAACCTTTGATTTAGAACATCACATATATGACATGTATCTGACAAAATCCCGAAGAAGCCTAAAAACTGGTGAAAACAAAGGTAACTGTTGTAGACCGTCGTCCTGAAGACAATTTATCAAGCATAAGGTAATTTGTCAACGTGCTTTTGCCTTCTTAAATGGCAGAAAAAGAACAATATGTAACAAAAATATATTACTTTTCTTTAAGTCAAGTTTCTTACCAAAATATCAATCATATGTAGGGAAAAAGTTAAACGGCACAGAGGAGATAAAAATACGCTGAATTAAACAAATGCCTAATTGTGTAACCTAATTATGCATCACACAAGTAAGCTAGAAAATGACAGGAAGAACCCTGGATAACCCAGTGAAGAACCACCGACCCACGAGAAGCTACTGACAGGCTTTCCCACGTACCCACGTTAGCCGAGCCTTGGACTCGAACCCACGCAGATATAGGTGAGATGGCAGTGATCCGGATCGATGAGCGCTTTAGACCACTCGGCCACTCGGGGCCCCGACAAGTATTGTATTTATTGCTTTAGAAGTGAATGAGAAACCAACAAGATGCTTTTACCATTTCGAAAATAGAAGCTTTGTGAATAAAATGATTACAAAATGAATTAAAGATGGAAATGAAATTATAACTAATCAATTTGATATTCTAGTTCTACGACTCTATGGTCTTAAAACAAGTAATAAAATGGAGTGAGAAACAATAAGTTTTTAAAATTCAACCACTAATTTATTTCCCTAGAATACAAAGGTGAAAAATGTAAAACGAATGTACGGTATTGCGAAATATATCCAAAATAATCCCAGAATTTCTAACACAAGTCCGAATGATTAAAGTTCTGAACAAACTTTAGTGGTATTCAAAACAAAATCCAACGCTGGAAGTGTTCATGTGCTTGTGGTGGCCTGTGTTGTAGTGAGGTGCCAACAATCTTGTGTTGAATCACAATGATACATTCCAAGTATATATCTGTATTTGAACTTCACCATTAATCCAGGTATCTATTTCCAAGAATGTTAATGTTTAGCGCTTTGTATTTCCAAAGAAGGATAACTTGAATTAAATAATTTGAATAAATAAATTCCAGCCCAGATGTAAATATCGGATACAACAATAATACAACAGATTCTACTCAGATCTTGGTGCACTAATGAATAATTTCTAGATAGACCAATCCGGTGGCCTCAGTAGTTAGAGCGACTGCCTCGGATGCGGGAGGTCGCGGGTTCGATTCTCGGCCCAGTCGTGCCAAACACTTATAAAAATTGTACTAGCAGCTGCCTCGCTTAGTGCTCAGCATGAAGAGTTTAGTGATAGGACTGGTCGGCCTGGTGTCAAGATAATGTAACTGGGTGGAACATGATGCGGCATGGTGCGTCAGTGCTAGATATCATTATAAACTGCCACACTGCAGACATCATATGTGTATATGTGTGAGATTTGGATTGTTAATGTGGCTATAACAATTTTTCAGTCATATCGCTACGATGTCTGCAGTGTGGCAGTTTATAGTGATGTCTAGCACTGGGGAATCATGCTGCAGACATGTTCCAATTTCTCGACTTAAGAGGGCAAACTTACCAAAACAGAAATATTTGATTGTTTGAAAAGTATTTTTTTTTAATATCAAAAGTTCAGGATCATTTGGTTGATTTTAAAACAAAAAGTCTTTTGGAATGTTGTTGGGGAATTTGTAGTTAGAATAATTAACGAAGAACATGAAACTTGATCATTCTCAACTGTTTCGAGACAAGGCGTTATAGTTTGCATACCCAATGAGGATAAACCAAAACAATACCTAGGAACTGGCGTCTAATTTCTCTATTTAATGTTGTATACAAATTAGCCTCAGGATGTATTGCCAAAAGAATGAAGGCAGTATTGAATGAGGTAATATCTGACTACCAAATTAGGATGTATTACCAAGCGAATGAAGGCAGTATTGAATGAGGTAATATCTGACTACCAAATCAGGAAAAATTGTCAAAAGAATGAAGGCAGTACTGAATGAGGTAATGTCTGACTACCATATTGGTTTTATAAAAGGAAGATACGTTGGTGAAAATACAAGGACCGTAGATGATATTATGAAAATAACAGGCTTCGTAGAGTTCTTGTACCTAATTGGTTAATTTTTTGAAAATGAAATATACAAAATATGCGAGATTAAGTACCTGATCCTATTAGAAGATGAAAATGTGATGACATTGTCCAAAAAGATAAAGTATGCTCTTTTAAGTGATGTTTTACTGGCTTGGAAACTGTTAAAGGAGAAAAATATACCTCGGACAAGAGAAGATCTTATGAAAACAAGTTTATGGATGAACTCCGTTATAAGGGTGAACAAGGAAATGGTTTGAACATACTATAATCTATATTAGTGATGTGCTTACAGATCAGGCAACTATTATTGACTTTGATAGCTTTAAAGCTAAATATGGTCTCAATATGAATTGTCCTTGCATTTCAAGGTATAATTCAATGTGTAAAGTTCTTATGTTAAAAGTTACAGCTAGATATAATGACACCGCTCAGACCAATTATCCCTTTCCATTTAGATGTTGTATTTTATAACAATAAATGATGTAAAGACTTTCACAAATCACTTTTAAAAAGAAGGCCAGATCTTTTACTCAAATTCTGGTAAAGAACATTGCAAACATCAGGAGGACATTACAAACATCAGGAGGAGAGAACGATGAATTTCTAAGGGGAAAACCAATGTCCTGAACACAGATCCAAGTACATAACAGTAGTAGATCAGTGTATAAAGAACTTGATCAGACTGAAATTCAATTACTTGATTTTGATAGTATTGTACTTGGGGAATCGCACCGTGTCTCAGATGTGTTTAGTGATTACTTGATTCTGTCCTATATCACAGTGATAGATATTAAGGGGGTCATAAAACTAACACAGGTCGTTATGGTCTCATTTATATAAATACTGAATCATTATGTGCGGCGATTTTGGTAAAGAGTTGATCTTTCCTTGTCATAATAGCTTACTGCTACCATTCAGACTAACCAACATTTTGGAAATTGTATTATGTAAACAGTCCCTAATTATTTGTACAAATAGTATTATGTACCCTGATTTAAATGAGGATCCGCTCAATAATCGTTTACACAGTCTGATTAACTTAAATGGGGATCCGCTCAATCATAGTTTACACAGTCTGGATGACGTAACTGAGGATCCGTTCGATGATCGTTTACACAATCTGGTTGACTTATATGAGGATCCGTTCAATGATCCTTTACACAATCTGGTTGACTTATATGAGGATTTATATGAGGATCCGCTCGATGATCGTTTTACACAATCTGATTGACTTAAATGAGAATCCGTTCAATAATCGTTTACACGATCTGGTTGACTTAAATGAGGATCCGCACGATAATCGTTTACACGATCTGGTTGACATAATAGCCATACATATGATGGAAAATATCACAGACGAAATCGCACGTGTGACGGCTGCTTCAGAAACACTCATTGATCCAGTGCCGGGTAAATGAGAGTGGGGCACAGAGGGGGTGTGCATACTGCCCTCCATGCCCCCCCCCCCATTTTGCCGTGGATGAATTACATGTTTAAATCAACCATACATGTGTCTAAACTCTCTAATACTTAGTCTCGTATAGCTATAATAAGTATACAAATAACGGACAATTTCTAGACTGCTTTCAATGTGTATCTATAAAGGCCCCCTATTTCTGAAGTGCCCCGGCTTCCTCAGCCCCCAAAGCCTTGATCCGGCCCTGCCTTGATCTTCTAATCGTTTCGATGTTTTTCTTCTTAAAATCGTTTCAAAGTGTTTTATCGCCTAAAGTATTACATGATCAGGACTATATTAGTGATGATAGGGCGACTTACATAATGACAGAGTTGTGGTTTATGTATACTGTTTTATGTAAGAAAAAATGGCTATACAAGAAGGCTAATTATAATAAAATATGTTATATCTTTAATGAAACAGACTGGGATTATTTCTTTTCTGCCCAAGATATGGAATCAGCAACCGATTTGTTTTCCTCTTTATTTCTTTTAAAACTTAGTGCTCTTTATTTCAAGAAAATCCGTTACAGTCAAGTCAAATAATATGACAGCCTTATTCTAAAATTTAATAGGGCAATGGACCAAGAGAATAGGAGACAATTCTAAAGTGGCAACCTCAGACACTCGAGAAAATATGAAATGTGAAAAGATAAGGTACTATGTAAACGGTAGTTACAGAAGTATGTAAAATGATAATTTGCTGTAAATAGTGAAAATATTGGTTATCTTAATTATACTGTAGGGTACTGGAAACAAATAAGACGTTTGGTGAAAAATAGCTTCTCCTTTATTCCTCCTTTAATTACAGATTGTACTAGCTTACAAGTCGACTATCATTGCGAACAACATAGATCCTGATCTGCCGACACATAATGCACTGGCAGATCATGGTCTAAGTTGTTTGTTCTACTGACTACTCCTAACAAACTGCACAGACCCAGATATGCCAACACATTGCGCGACAGCAGATCTGGGTCTGTGCAGCTGGATTCAACTTATATGCGTGTATATACGGTAGCATCTAAGACTTGTTAAGTATGTTACTTAATACTTGTTCAGGTCTTGAAAATGCTAGCTGTTTAAATGTCGTCTTCCTTTCAATAACGATTGTAGATGATAATTATGCTCATTTATCAGAACTAACTAAAAGCTTCCGTTTATTTATATTGTAAACCAAGATATGTATGATTTCTTATGTAGTAGTCAAACTCACAAGGCAAGTGTTTATGCCACAGTTAGCAACCAGAGGCTTAACGGCACAGATTCTATGATTTGTAAAACACACTGTAAAACTTTCCACCAAATCCCCGAAGAAACAATGGTTTTTTTTCCTAAGATATGACGAAAAAAACCAATACAATTGTAAGAACCATTTTCAAAAGAGCGATAAGGGTGACCCTATAAATGAGTTACATTCATAATGTATACGGTGGGAAAGTGATGCTGATAATTATTCAAGCGTTTGATTGCATGTTATTTTAGATTTAAAAAATGTGACTAGCAATGTCGATATTTGTATCTATCCGCAACAATACTTCCTACTAGTTTCAAGATATAAACTATGTCAGGTACCAAACAAGGTTACCAAACCATTGATGATATTCAAGAAATGGAAAAAAGTGCACAAGATAGATTTTACAAAGGAGTGCCTGATGCAATACATTTCACAAAGTAGTTCTTCCATTATGTCTCATTAGATATTCACACTAATTGACAAATAATGAGTGTCATATTGTTTATTACAGTATTTCTCATCATTTCTTAAGTTACTGCAATATCAAGAGAAAATAATTACATTCACTCCTGTCCGAGGAGAATAATCACATCATATAAGCATATTGATTGTCAGCGACAAAGACTGGTACTCTATATAATCAAGAAAAGTACAAGTTCAATCGATCTCTAAAAAGAGCCATAATTAATATAACTCGATGTTGCTATCTTTGTGGTGTTGGCACTGATACCAAGCGCTGCTGTAACTGTGAACTCTTTTGATCACATGTATCTACGTCATTGTGGTCCAACTGTGAATCCTTCGTTCCGGTTTTCTGTTCATTCTTTGTTCCGTACTAATACTTCAGCAGGGACTGATGATATCCGAGATTTGAATAAAAGAATACAGAGTAAATTACTTTTTCCTAATACCAATTAATTACTTTGAATATATTTTTTATATTTATCGAAGAAATTCTTACTCAGAGCAATATTATGGAGACGCACTAATTCAGTTCATGCAATATGTCAGTGCACACTAGAATAAAACTGCTCATTCTTTACCTAGGTTTTGGACTATTTCATATTTAATTATGAATTCGGTTGTTGGTTGTCACAAACAATGTTGTCCGCTTACTCATCAATAACACACGGTGAATATTTCAAGGAGCCTGGTATATCAACGTCGATAACACATTGGTACGTGTAGATTTGAGGAAAAAAATTATTTATGTAACAAATGTAATTGTTGTTGAAGTGTATCATGAACTATCTTTCTACTTGCCACTATCATATCTTTTGGTCTCCATAAATTTCAAACATTGTTTTTAGGAGTTTCTGAAATTATCTCGCGCATTATTTCACACTGAACTTATTCTGTTGTAGTCAATTGATTTCTTAAACTCTTTTAATTCTGGATCAAATGCTCTATGATCATCAGTTATTTCTTCATAATAATCCACAAGTTTTTTCAGCCATTTATGTGGAGACAATCCAAGAAAAGGCGGTGGTTGACCATGATCACCACATATTATTACAGCAGTATTTTTGGAAATAACCAATCAAAAAATATTTTTTAACGTTTTTAATGAAATGATGCATATTTCATCCCAAACAATAATCCTTGGAATATATTTCTCCCCCATTCGTTCAATTTATCTCCCTTCCATCGAAAGAATTTGTGATAAGTGCAAGATTTAATATTACTTTCTTTCATTTATCTTGCGAGTCTGTGTGTAGGTGTTAATGCAACTATACCAAAATTCCGAAATAACTCAATCGCACGAGTTCTTTTACCAAAACCTCTTGGTCCATTGAGATAAACAGTCTTTTTTCTGGTCAAATGATCATATACCGATGGCGCAGATGACAATGTTAATATTTGATTTTTTTGTAATAAATAACCTTAATTTAAACGTCGACAGATTCAGAATAATGAAATATATTTTTCTTGTTTTATCGTTCATTCATGCCATGATGCATAAGTGCCGATATGTAGTTCTAGCAATCCTGTATTTCTGGTATTGATATAAAATGAATCCGTAGCGACTCTGACAGCAAACTCAGATACTCTATTTATCATCGATTATAGATTTATCGAAACGTATGCGAGCACTGAAGATTTTAAATGAGCATACTGCGGTGACTCACCATTAATATAACTCACAATTGTACCTAATTTAGTTCCGTCTGATAAATTAACATTACTTCGACTTATAAATATGTTTCTATTTGTTGTATCAGCAATTATAAAATCTAGTTCAGCATCATCTATAATTAATCTTGTACAATGTCGTTTATGATCATATGATCCTCCTTGGGTGAATTTACCAAGTATTTTTCTGCCAAGATCTTGGGCGTTTTTATTCTCAGAATCGGTGTTATCTTGATTTTTAACATCAGAATATTTCTTTTGTTGTGGTAAACAAACTTCTTTCTGCGGACGATATATGATTGCTTCACTTACTGTCAGAAATATTATTTTTACATAAGTCATATATCGTAATAATACTATTGGTACCCAACATTTTTCTGAAAAGTGTTTACCAAACCAGACATAACAAATCGGATGAAGACCTTTAGCAAAGTCGAATGACTCGATAAAGGCGAATCCAGTCAAGTCAAAAACCGGTAAAGGTCCGTTTATCGCAACTCTGGTCTTTTGATGCGTTGGATGTCCAAAGCTCTTAAAATATTCCTAACATTCATCTATTCCAAGAAAACTTCCGGGATAACATGTAACCATATCAACCGAGATAACAGCTTTATGATCGTATTTACTATTCCACAATCCACCGTGTCCATATTCTATACAACTACTTTGTATTCTAATCGTTTTGGTTTCCACGAATTTTTCTTCTGAGCTAAATGAGCCGCGACTGACGGAACGGTACAAGAATTAATCAGTAATTGTTCAGCATCATCGTTGGTATATTTCATCGCAAGATTTTTCATTTTTGTATGAAGAGATTCTTTACGATCTATGTCATCATTAGTCCGTACAAACTGATCAAACTTACTTTTTTCTTCGATACAGATATTTCCATCTGATCTAATCAATTCATCGTCGTTTTTAGAACTTGTAAAACCATAATGATACAGGATCGTTCTTACTTATTTCGTTAATAAAATCAAATATATCTCCTTGGTAAAATTTAACAATTTGATTTCATGGAAATAATTTTACTGCATTAGTCAAGGCATGCGCATTATGATCAATAATTTAAATCGAAGCCCCTTTCGATTTATACTTCGATTCGTACAAAATCTCTCCGGTATTATTTTTTACCATTATTGGAAATTTTAATTTCTTTCCTAGCTCAACGACATCTTTGATAGACTCTCCGGTATCTTTAACTATTGCTGCCCACTCGTTTATTTTTTTTACGTCTTAGATCCGTTAAACCATTTCCAAGTTTTTGTGAAGTGTTCCGTTACTCGTTCGGCTACACAATTTATTTTCGAAAATTTCATTGGTTTTAGATCATGAACGCTTGGTTTATCATTCATCGAATATACTGCATAAATAACCGTGGTTACATGATGTGCTAGTTCATAATACAATTTGTCAACACCAGTCAACATTCCTGGTTTGGAATTTCTACTCAATACGGCAATTTTTTTTCATCATGAAGGACAGAGTCACGTTTGTCACTGATAATCCAAGTATAATGATCGCTGTTCATTCATTGTAGCACCAATAGCATTTTTTTTATCGTTAGTAATTTTGAATGTTGACCACACATGAATACTTTTAATCAGAGTTTCCGTCTGATTAACCAGAGCTCACCTCAGTGGTTCTTCTATCAAGATCGAATCTCGATTTAGAAGGCTCTGTTGTAGATAACCTCTCACATTCTTTCCTTTTCTAATTATGGCATATATAGATATTGCTTATGATAGGTTCCACAACTCTTTGTAACAAAGCTTACATAAACGAATTCTGTGGACTTCACTTATAAAGTGTACGAAGAGGGAGTTTATGGCCAAAACCGTGTTTGAAATGTGATGTTGATGTCAGAGGAGAAATGCGGTTGTGTGTGCTGTGTGGTGGTTAAAAAAAACAGAGAGCTAAAACGATATTATGATAAAAAAAATAAAACCGACAATAATGACAAGGTCATAAAAAGCGAAGAAGATTAATTCGCCAGATTTTCAAAGTAAACATTTAAACAAATATTATTATTAAAAATGGAGCAAAATGAATTTGTAAAACATCCTATCATCAAGAATTATGAGGTATATCGTGATGGTGTAATCAGGTACTGTCTAATAAAAAAACCAGTTGGTATTATTACTAATATTGGTTATCTCTTGTTCAATACGGGGGGAAATAAAATATATCTTGGTCATAAATTTATCTACTAGTGTTTTCACGGATTAATAAAATAATGGACTTGCGATTAATCATATCAACGGTAGGAGCCTCGATAATTCCTTGGGTAATTTACATTGTGTTACAAAGTCAAAATAGCAAATTTGGAAAAACCGGTAAACACTGCAAATTTGCAAAAACTATCAAATCTGTAAATACAGAGACAGGTGAAATATATTTCAATCATTGAATTCACCTGAAAAATATTTTGATATTTCAGTGAGTTCTGTACAATATGTCGCAGATACTATCACCAGATCGGCTGTTTCAAAGAAATATAAACAAAACAACAACAAAAAAAATTTCATTTATTGTTGAAGGGAGCTAACTCTGTCAAGCTAAGTTCTCTCTTCTAGAGTAATTAAGTAGTCATCTCGCTTGTTACTGCGTGACTAACTAGCGCGATTATTAATTTTTGTCATCGTAACTAATTTTATAAAATAATTTAACTGTCTACGTGACAGTTAACATAACACAGTTCAAGAAAATATTTCACTTACACCTGTTCACTCCCGAATACACTTCCAGACTCACTGGGATAGATAAAGGCTGTGTCTTTTATAGTCATGAATACGCCCACTTAGAATATTCCAGAAATGACGGGGATTTCCAGAAATAGATGGCGATTTCTGAAAATGACGGGGATTTATAGAAATAGATTGTAATTTCTGGAAATGACGAGGATTTCCATAAATAGATAGTGATTTCTAGAAAGAAAGGGATTTTCATAACTAGAAGGTGATTTCTGGAAATGACGGGGATTATTTTACCATATACCTCAACAAATTCAAAAATCAGTGAAGAATAAGATGGTTTTATTTTTATTCTGATAATAATATTTATTCTGATAATAATATTTATTATGTAATTTTCTGTTTTCAGTATTATTTTCACAATTACGAGTACCATATACCCCAACAAATTATAAAATCTGACTGATTTTCACAATTTCGAGTACCATATACCCCAACAAATTAAAAAAAAATCCGAATGATTTCCATGATTTTAAGTACCAATCACCCCATCAAATTATAAAATCGTAGTGATTTTCATAATTACGAGTACCATATACCCTATCAAATTTTAGAATCAGTGAAAAACAAGATTCTAATAGTTATTCTGATAATAATATTTATTATGATAATAATATATTTTTATTCTGATAATAATATTTTTTAATTCTGATAATAATATTTTTTATGTAATTTTCTGTTTTCGATGTGAGTTTTATTATTCTAAATACCATATACCACATCAAATTATAAAATCTGACTGATTTTCATGATTTTAAGTGTCATTCACCCTAGTCCGATAAATCAACCCCACAAATCTGTGCTGATACTGATGGACGATGTTGTTGGTATGATGTCACCTGTTCATTAAAATATGTAATTTTGCTTTAGACACATACCGGTAATTGGTAACGGCCATATCAAGTGCGAAACTCAATGGCCACATGACAGATGGTTGTGCTATTTCCAGGTGGATTTACAAGTCACCAAACATATAATTTTCTCAGGAAATATAATCTACATGTCACCAGCCGACGCTAGCTGCACAGCCACGAGAAAACCCGGTAAGTGAATAAAATATACATTGATGTGTGCAGCCAAATTTGCATGCAGATAATTGCAGCTTTTAATGAATAGGTGACATCATCCCCTCATGCGAAAATCAATATCAACATGGGTGAAGTGTTAATTTATCGGACTACATTTACCCCATCAAATCATGAAATCTGACTGATTTTCACAATTAAGAGTACCATATGCCCCATCAAATTCAATAATCAGTGAAGAATAAGATTTTATATTTTTATTCTGATAATAATATTTATTCAGATTATGATAATTATTCGGATAATGCTATTTTATTAATTTTGATAATAATATCTGTATGTGTTCTGTTTTCGATAAGATTTTTGCGATTTTACGTAAATTTTCCCCATCAAATTATAAAATCTAACTAATTATCGTTTTTAAGTACCATTTACCCCATCAAATTATAAAATCTGACTGATTTTTATGATTTTAAGTACTATATACCTGAAAACTAAACAAGAATGAGTAAAAAAATATTTTTGTAATATATTTATTTGTTCCTTTACAAATTCAATGATGAAATTATTATTATTTTATTTTTTTATTTTTTTCTGTTTTCGATGAGATTTTTATTATTTTGAGTATTATTTACCCCGTCAATTTGATGAAATTGTTTGATAATCCGATTTAATTTGGGTAATATACCTATCAATATGATGAAATTGTTTGATAATCTGAAATAATATTAATAAAGATACATTATGGGTAATATACTTATCGATTTCATCAAATTGTTTGATAATCTGAAAAAATATGGGTAATATGCCCATCAGTTTGATGAAATTGACTAATAATCACTAAAACATAAATTATGTTATAATATATTTGTTTTTGACATAGTCAAGGATGAAATTATTATGTAACAAAAATGTTTTCGATGAGATTTTTGTTATTTTCAGCATTATTTTACCCCATCAATCATAAAATCTAATTTTCGTTATCTTGAGTATCATTTTACCCCATCAATTATAAAATCTGAATGATTTTCATAATTTCGAGTAAATATACTCCATCAAATTATAAAATCTGAATGATTTTCATAATTTCTAGTAATATATACCCCATCAAATTAGAGAATCTAACTAATTTTTGTTATTTTGAGTATTATTTATCTATAATCTGAATGAGAATAAGTTTAAAAAAAAAACAAATTCTGTTATGATATATTGTATTTCCCCTTATTAAGAATCAATATTAAAAATCAATCACGAACATGAAGATCTATGACCTTACATACAGATTTTTAGTCAGGTTTTCATTTTGTAAATCAAGTTAATGTCCGGATTGGCCAGTAAGTTTGAAATGTATCCTTGATAATAGCGGCTTATGACATCGCAAATAGACCGGATTAAATCAGTTCTTGTACGATCAAATATCCATGAGGTACTTGAGGCATAAATGTGTATAAAATATACCCCTGCTGAGCCTGACTAGATTTTACAAGATCTATTTGATAGCTGCCATCAATTGCATCACATACAAGATTAAGTGCGATTGTTGATGTTATATTTACAATTCCCGGTGAAATATGTCGGCGGCCACCGTGCGAATCATTGTTATATTTCAGAATACCTGCTGGTGGGGATATTCTTCTCCATGACTTAACAATCTTTTGGAAAGTTTTTTTAATAAGATCTTTGATTTTTTAGCTAGTCAGTGGAAAGTACTAGTATTGCAAATTTTAACAGATCTGCTTCGGTTATTTTATAATGATCGAGAAGTATGTTTTTAGTGATTTAGATTGATTTAGATGTATTCGTTCGATGATTTGTTGTTTTGCATCGTTATTATAGTATTACGTGATATTAGAAAATAAATTTCGTATGTCACCAAGCACACGCGTGTATTCAGGTTTAATATCGTTAGATAAACGTCTGAAGAAAAAAAACGATAACTGGAAGAAAGGTTTCGTCTTCAAAATTTTATATTGTTCTTGCTAATTTAGGAAGTGTTTTACCATCAGATGTAGTAAAATAATCTTCCGGACGAGAAGGGTCTCCTCTTATTCGTCCTATCGTAATCCATTGTTATTCTTTTTGATACTCTGGAAGTTTTATAAATATTTTCTTATCCTTAAGGAAATCAGCACGTTTTGGCTCTGGCGGTCTTTGATCTTCATGTGGAATTTCAGGCCATCCTAACACCGAAAGGACTGATGATTGATAAATATCTACAGCATTATCTAGAGAGTTTATTTCTATCGCGGCTGATAATGTTGGTTCGTGAACCGTGATAGCGATTTTTGAATCTTTTTCCGTAATAGATTTAATTCTGCGCTGACATTCATCATTGATTTGTTCAATCTGATAATTACCTGTAGGTATACTCAAAACTTGCCAATCGGGAGTTCTATCTGGTTTATTTTTATTTACAAATACCAGTGAATTATTTGCTGGTAATCCACCGAATGAATTTGATCTAATATTTGGCCAGCTATGATGTACTCGTAATTGTGCTAGTACTATTTCTTTCGCTGGAATTGCAGTTGGAAAGTTGACACTAAATTCAGGATTGGTTGAGCTTGCTGATATCATCGTAGTTTTTAACGGAGTTGTATTAACGGCAATATGTTGTAGTAACTCGTTCGACGTTGACATTATTATATTATTATTATCATCATTATTTAAATCGAACGTGGATCCTATCACAGTCATTACTTCTTTGTACATCTTAATCTTCTCCGTTAACTCTTTATCTGATGTTATCAACGAAGATAATTTAGAATATGCTAAAGTCGATGCAAGTAATTTTATGATATACTCATGTAATTTTGTATTTGTACACGTGCATATTTTTTTCCCTATGATATTAAGAATACCAGCAATTGTCGTTACAGCTGAAACACAAATTGTTACAACTGCTGGTGATGTTATTGTTATTTGTTGATAGCAATATACCGGTTCCAGCGATAGCAGCAGACGCCGAATAAACTATCAAGTCAACAAAAACTACACATCTTCGATATTATTTTTGTAACTTTTACTGTATACTCGTCAGCGATATTTTTAATTGTGTTTGCCATTCACGTGCTTGATTGTATCTGTAATGTTGAACGTTTGTTGGGGAGCTCATTATATTTTAAATAGTTGGTAGTTTAGCAACTAATTCAAGACACCAATAGTACAACACGAGGTTGCCTTTTTCTTCGGGTTCCACCACAAATGTTTACTCGTCGTTTTGCATCACTAACATATATCCAGAGGATCCAGTTAGTGGATAACGCCATGAGATTGCGGTAGATATCGTAAATGTCATAATACGAAGTACTGATAATCTGTTTAACCCGGTAACCTCAGCACGATGTTTAATGTTGATCCAGATGATACCGTATATACTATACTGTCGGTAAAAAATTTATGTCAGAGAGCTTAATATCAATAGCCGCTGGATTTCCAAAAAAATTCATTAGTGGTTCTATTTGTGTTTCTACGAAAAATTGTAAACGCTTGTACATGATTAGTATATTCAGATCTAAACGTCGTCATTCCATCATTGATTGTAATTAACGAGTTCATCATCGGAATGTTGCTTCATCGACATATTTCTTCGTTGCAGCGTCATCGTTTGATTATGATTCTCCTAGACTAGTAATTTTATTATTAGTCATATTGAGAGAACCAGTCATTGTATCACCTGCGGTTAATAAACGACCATTGATCTCAATTATGATTGTGTTGTTGTTGCTGTCTACATATCTTTTTGTTACCTCATCATCATCTGATTTTGGTACTCTCACATTAATAATTGTATATTTACTCATATCGAGATTGCCGTACATAATATCCCCAATTCTTCTGATACGTGCAGAAATTTCTCCCATGTTTGATGGAACTGATTTCTCTGAATTTTACCGTTTTTATTAAACACCACTAGTTATCTATTGTTGTATCTGGAACACGCAGAAAATATATGTCAACAGGTTATTACTCCTCTTTAATTGTCCTTGTTTATCTTGGAAAACAACGACTTTATTTTGGTCCACATGTGCAAGACTAAAAAGATTAGCGAGTTCATCTTTGACCTCCTCAAGGGTTGAATATTTAGATAAGTTGCCTTGATGTTTGTTCTGAGTCTTACTCAGAGAAGAGCTTCCGTAAATATCACCATTATACTTTAAGATCTGTTTAACATGTTGGACTGTCTGCTTGCATACTCGTGCACGACTTTATGAGGTGGTATTGTTGATGATGACATACCGCATTGTTGATGATGACAGCATTACTTCACGCCCGCATATTGGCGGATGTGTTATTGTCTGTGTTGGTAATTTTGAAAATCAGACTGGAGTTTTTATTGTGCTTACGTAATTTAAAAATTATTTTGGTTGAGCCAACCCTTACAAATCAAACAAAATAATGACTGTCCGACGGGTAAACCATCAATCCATCATTAATTCATCAATCACATATCTAACTGTCTATATTGTTAAATAAAACGTTGCCTAATATATCAATCACATATCAAACTATCTAGAATGTGTACTTTAAAGGTATTTTAAACCATCAATCGCATATCAAACTGTTTAGAATGTGTAATGTAACTTTATTTTAATTCATCAATCACATATCAAGCTGTCTAGAATGTGTAATGCAAAGTTATTTGAATCCATCAAGCACATAACAAACTGTCTAGAATGTGTAATGTAACGTTATTCTAATCCATCAATGGCATAACAAACTGTCTAGAATGTGTAATGTAACGTTATCTTAATCCATCAATCGCATAACAAACTGTCTAGAATGTGTAATGTAACGTTATTCTAATCCATCAATGGCATAACAAACTGTCTAGAATGTGTAATGTAACGTTATCTTAGTCCATCAATCGCATAACAAACTGTCTAGAATGTGTAATGTAACGTTATTCTAATCCATCAATGGCATAACAAACTGTCTAGAATGTGTAATGTAACGTTATCTTAATCCATCAATCACATAACAAACTGTCTAGAATGTGTAATGTAACGTTATCTTAATCCATCAATCGCATAACAAACTGTCTAGAATGTGTAATGTAACGTTATCTTAATCCATCAATCGCATAACAAACTGTCTGGAATGTGTAATGTAACGTTATTTCCAACCATCAGTTGCATATCAAACTGTCTAGAATGTGTAACGTAACGTTATTTTATCCTCAAACACATAGCTAGCTGTCTAGAATGTGTAATGTCAATCACATAATAAACTGTCTAGAATGTGTAATATAACGTTATTTAATTCATCAGTCACATAACAAACTGTCTAGAATGTGTAATGTAACGTTATCTTAATCCATCAATCGCATAACAAACTGTCTGGAATGTGTAATGTAACGTTATTTCCAACCATCAGTTGCATATCAAACTGTCTAGAATATGTAACGTAACGTTAATTTAATCCATCAATCGCATGTCAAACTGTCTAGAATGTGAAATATAACAGTATTTTAATCCATCAATCACAAAACAAACTGTCTAGAATGTGTAATTTAACGTTAATCTAATCCATCAATCGCATAACAAACTGTCTAGAATGTGTAATGTAACGTTATTTCAAACCATCAATCGCATATCAAACTGTCTAGAATGTGTAACGTAACGTTATCTTAATCCATCAATCGCATAACAAACTGTCTAGAATGTGTAATGTAACGTTATTTCAAACCATCAATCGCATATCAAACTGTCTAGAATGTGTAATGTAACGTTATTTCAAACCATCAATCGCATATCAAACTGCCGAGAATATGAAATATAACGTTCTTTTAATCCATCAATCACACAACAAACTATCCAGAATGTGTAATGTAACGTTACCTTAATCCATCAACCACATAACAAACTGTCGAGAATGTGTAATGTAACGTTATTTCAAACCATCAATCGCATATCAAACTGTCTAGAATGTGTAATGTAACGTTATTTCAAACCATCAATCGCATATCAAACTGCCGAGAATATGAAATATAACGTTCTTTTAATCCATCAATCACATAACAAACTGTCTAGAATGTGTAAAATAACGTTATTTCAATCCATCAATCACATAACAAACTGTCTAGAATGTGTAATATAACGTTATTTAATTCATCAGTCACATAATAAACTGTCTAGAATGTGTAACGTAACGTTATTTTAATTAATCAATCACATTACAAACTGACTAGAATACGTAATGTAACGTTATTTTAAACCATCAATCGAATATCAGAACATCCTAGAATGTGAAATATAACGTTATTTTAATCCCTCAATCACATAGCTAGCTGTCTAGAATGTGTAATGTAACGTTATTTTAATCCTCAAACACATAGCTAGCTGTCTAGAATGTGTAATGTAACGTTATTTTAATCCTCAAACGCATAGCTAGCTGTCTAGAATGTGTAATGTAACGTTATTTTAATCCTCAATCACATAACAAACTATCTAGAATGTGTAATGTAACGTTATTTTAATCCTCAAACACATAGCTAGCTGTCTAGAATGTGTAATGTAACGTTATTTTAATCCTCAAACACATAGCTAGCTGTATTGAATGTGTAGTGTAACGTTATTTTAATCCTCAAACACATAGCTAGCTGTATATAATCAGTAATATGGTGCTATTTTCGAATATAAACACATAATACAATGTCTAGAATCTACAATGTAATGTTATTTTAATTTATTAAATACAAAACAAACTGTCTAGAACTTGTAATGTCTTTTTTTTTTATTTACCAATCACATAACAAACTGTCTAGAACTTTTAATGTCTTTTTACTTTTATTTACCAATCACAAAACAAACTGTCTAGAACTGTAATGTCTTTTTACTTTTATTTACCAATCACATAACAAACTGTCTAGAACTGTAATGTCTTTTTATTTTTATTTACCAATCATATAACAAATTGTCTAGAACTTTTAATGTCTTTTTACTTTTAATTACCAATCACAAAACAAACTGTCTAGAATATATAATGTCTTTTTATTTTTGTTTACCAATCACATAACAAACTGCCTAGAACTTTTAATGTCTTTTTATTTTTATTTACCAATCACATAACAAGCTGTCTAGAACTGTAATGTCATTTTATTCTCAATTGCAGTCACCAAGGATCAGGTATCATATACATGATAACGCACTTGTATCTTGTCACCATATAGAAATAGGTTCCATTGACTCAGTTGCAATGTAGTATTAATTTTAATGGCCTACGATTTAGGTTCTAACATAGACACTTAAGAAAACATACACACGATATGTCTTTGATTTAGCGAAAAGTGAACAAGATTTGTTATGGGTTGTGTGATGAGAAAATGATTAGACTGGTTAAGAAGGAAAAGTGAACAAGATTTGTTATGGGTTGTGTGATGAGAAAATGATTAGACTGGTTAAGAAGGAAAAGTGAACAAGATTTGTTATGGGTTGATTGATGAGAAAATGATTAGACTGGTTAAGAAGGAAAAGTGAACAAGATTTGTTATGAGTTGTGTGATGAGAAAATGATTAGACTGGTTAAGAAGGAAAAGTGAACAAGATTTGTTATGGGTTGATTGATGAGAAAATGATTAGACTGGTTAAGAAGGAAAAGTGAACAAGATTTGTTATGGGTTGTGTGATGAGAAAATGATTAGACTGGTTAAGAAGGAAAAGTGAACAAGATTTGTTATGGGTTGTGTGATGAGAAAGTGATTAGACTGGCTAAGAAGTGGAAGTTTGAGTATATTTTTATTTTGCAATATACTAAGATTGCATCAGGGCCGACAAGGGGGGGGGGGGGCACCCGGGACAACACTTTTTATTTTTATTAAAGGAAAGTTTCGTTTAAACAAGAACTAGGAGAGGCCCGGGTGTTTATCACCGCAGGGCCGGTGATCGCTCTCTACGGCCCTGGGTGGCATTAATACGAGTGTACGTTATACAGTTTATTCCCTAAGATGCTCCAGATAAAACAGTTTCGTCTCTGTCTAAATTACTGATTTTATTCGTGCTTTAGTATTTCATCATTACATTACTCGTATGTCGGAAAGATGTAGTCACGAACAATGCCTGGACACATAATAGGTATGGTACGAGCTTCTATCGACACCGGTCCTTTATTCCTAAAGTCATCGAGCTCCTACCAACCCCAGACGTTTATTACAATAGTCATCGTTCTCTTGATTAAACTTTAATTCTTTCATGATACTCTTCGCTATAATGTAATTGAACTCTTGATGTGACAAATAAAGAAATTATGAAAATAATGTATGCAAGGACACGAGAATCGTGAGCTAAATTTAGTGATTTTCGAGAAGAGGTTTCGAAATTAAACTTTTGAGAGGTACTCCTTGCTTTCTCTCTATGAACATGTGAGTAATCGTGGCAGGTTGTTAGTCACATGCAGACATCAAAACAAAAAAAGAGCAAACGATTTCCAAGTCAGTTATAGCGAATATAATAAATCATTTACATTTTCCACCATTATTTAGTGATGTCAGTAATCAAGACATTAGAAGACAAACGTTTATACTGGCTCGCAGTCTTCAATTTATTTAGTGGTTAATTGCACGTAATTAGTTTTTAAAAAAAAAAACGGAAATGGTACCAGACCAAACCTGCACCTCTGCTGAAAGCAAAAATCATGGAATTCAAAATCTTATTTTTTTAAAAAGAAACATATGGACGTAAGACAGGGGTCACAAACACGCGGCCCGCGGGTCGCATGTTCCTCGCCAAACTGCATCATGTGGCCTGCAAAATTATTGGCGTCACAAGTTGTCATGAGAGATAACAAAGGTGGTGCGGCCCTTAGGCCATCGAAAATGCCCTTATGCGGCCCTCAGTGTGTTTGAGTTTGAGATGTAAAAGGATGAAATCTAGAGCCAATTTTGTTTGATCAACGTCGGTGCATAGATAATAATAAATGTAGATGGCGTATGGTAGTTATTGCATATTTGAATTGGAACATCTTGAAAGGCTTTTCTTTCCTTTTCTTTTTAAACAAGCAGAGCAGGCGATCATTTTTAAACAATGTTGCAACATTTTATCTAAATATCGTTTTGTCAAAGAAGTATTTATTTTTCAGCCTGTTCAATGGTATGGTTCTTACAAAACATATTAGGTCCGCATGGAAAACTGGAACTACCTTTGCCACATTTTTGCTGCAAAATATCTTTTTCTTTGGGTAAGTTTATTGTCCACCAGGCAATACACCGCCCTACTTAGTATAGCGTACATGAAAATATATGACGGTGATCAATACATGATGCATAGGTATCCATATTATGAATTATATTCATAATTCATAGAAGAACAAAACAATATCTTATTAATTGTAGGCTAAAAGTGGTGTACAGGTTTACATCCGTGATTTGCCCATAAACAGCATTCAAGCGAATTTGAAACTTCATAAAGTTCATGCTGGCTATTGAAATACAAACTCGTGACGTTGTTTCCAATTCAACACTACACATATAAATGAACACATAATTTCGAAATTCAAACCTATACTAGGAAATTAATACTATAATTCCGGTGACTAAAGAATCGTTAATTCTAGAAATCAGATCAAATTTAACATGTGAATAAAATAACCTGCGATGAAGACAACTAAGGCAAAGGCTATCTGTACACATGTACACATCTGGGATGATTGGCTAGATTCGGTTAGAAATCTGCGTTGTTCAGTCAAATGATGTTTTTGTCACTTTTTGAGGAGTGTTTTCTTGACACATACAGTATTTAGCAAACTTATTATCATATTTAAAATATATTGAAATATAAACTGTATAGTTAATACTCCCTTAAAATTGTATGATGCAATATAAAATGTGCAGTTAACACTCCCTTAAAATTGTATGAGGCAATATAAACTGTGTGGTTAATACTCCCTTAAAATTGTATGATGCAATAGTTGTCTTGGGTCTATATCTGAAAAAGAAATTAAAAGCAATATATTTTGCTTGTATCACAATAATGATGCACCGAACAACTAAAAAATTGCATGTGATGTTGTAGTGCACCATGCAGTTACATTGCATATAAATTCTCTATTTCATGTATACTAGCAGATAGAACTATCATCCTGTTTATAAAACGTATATGCGTAGTTTCAATTTTAATCATTTATATTACACACAAAACATTTTACTGATTTGATTATCATATCAGGTTTTCAATAACTGTTTCGCATTGTTTAATCTGTAACTTTGTACATAAACAATTATTCCAAAGACACCTTTTACATTATGATGCATTGCAAAGTCTCTCTCTCTCTCTCTCTCTCTCTCTCTCTCATGCTTGCCAACCAGACTGTTTGAATTTGAAGAGAAGACTTAAAGCGTTCGCGGTCTATTCTGAAAAACGTGTGTTTCCGATTTCTCCTTTACTTCTCCTTTCCTGATTTACGTGTAAAATTAACTGACTGGTCTTTTGAACAGGAGGCATCATTAACTTGTGAGCGAATAAACTATATTAATGGTGCTCTATTATCAAAATTTTATGTTTAGAATTTCACTTTTAACAGCAGTTTCTTAATGTAAGTCAAAAGCTATAAAAAAAAGCTACTAAATAAATCTGTATTTCCCCTTTTTAAATTCTGACGATTTCCTTCCGAGTAGTATAGTAATTTGGAACAAATACTTCCATCCATGCAAGGAGAGAGAGAGAGAGAGAGAGAGAGAGACAGACAGACAGACAGACAGAGAGAACACCAGCTAAAACAAAACGATGAAGCAACACCAAGATATCGTTGTCAACAGTTATTAGAAAATAAAGCGATACTCAACGACTTCCAATGATATGACCTTTTCTCATACAGCTGTGAATGGAATCAACGCTTTAACTTCTATTAGTATACCGAAACAATATTTAAGTTTGTTTGAAAATAGCAAACCATATAAGTGCTGTTTTGGAGATGGTTTGTTTAACTACGATCGAAGATGGAATCGAAACTGGATTTGTATATGTACCTTTAAAAGTGGAGTTGTAAATGTACCTTTATGTGTGTGCGTATGCGTCCACTTCCACTATTAGTAAAAGACTGAGCAATCACACGTAACCGGATTGAACGCTGATCCCGGTCCGCACGGCCGCATGATCCAGTGCCCAAACAGATATTCCTCATAGTACTGAGGCCCCACTTTGGAGGGCCTCAGCGTACACTCTACAAGAAATATTTTAACATGTTGGAACACTATTTCAGACCACAAAGAACACGCAAATATATATAATATGCAATTCTGTAATGCATGCTGGCATTTCCTGTCCCCAACACATAATCTATCACACCATAGCTGTTACCAACTTTCCGAAGATAGTTTCGAAATCAATTCGGACAGTTTTAGAACAAAGCAGAACAGAATATAATTTTTGGTCAGGTATATTTAATTTGTATTGTGTCTTGGCTTTCCTCCATGATTATATGTTATGTATATCTATACTGTGAGGTAGACCTTAATCTGTGATTGAGTTTAGGGCCTACCTGAATAATGTCTTGTTATTTTGTAAATAACATATTACATAACTGCTATTTGTCCATAATTTCAGATTATATTTTAAGATCATTATTATTAGTAAATATACCTGTTGAGTTAGATCTGGATTCAGAACTTTGGCATTCCCCAGGGAAAACATGGTCTTTCTGACCTTTCCCATTTAGCTTGGTAAAACTTTAGTTAACAAACATGAACTTCTTTACTGACTTGATGAAATATTTAATTCAGACGAGAGATTAATTTTAGACAATGCAAATTATTATCTGCGGTAGAAAGATATAAAGTTGTTTACTTCATAATTACTCATTTCATATTTTAACAACAGCCACTGTGGAATAAGTTTTTGTTTCAATTAATATTTGAGAGGATTTCTTTGTTTTAATTATTCAATGGAATTATAAAGTGCTTATTAATATTTTGGAATTATTTTGAATTCATCCAAAGATATTTTGGATTATATCATTGGGATATATTAAGACATTTGGCACATTAGCACATTCGAGACTATTGGCACATCAGCACATTCAATATTAGAAATCGTTCGGAACAGCACTGGAATTCATTTGGAATACTCTATAATTTTGGACTTGTGATTTAACTTGTATGACTATTTCGAGATTAATACACAATACTGAAGGTTATTCTTATTTCTAGGGAAATAAATTATTTGTTGAATTTTACAAAACATGTTCGCTTTCGCTCTTCTCTCTTACTTAGTTCAAGACCATAAAGAGTTGCAACAATTGATTCAACGTATGCATAAAGCATATAGTCATTACAATACATGATTCATATACAATTCACTGTTGCATAAATAATGAATAGATGAATGAATAATTGCGATACAAATCTGTATGCAGAGAAATTTTCAGAGAGAGAAGATAATCTAAGTTGGAAAACATTATACACATATTTATCATGGTATATTATCTATTTTAACTCTTCGTTATTGAGTAATAGTAGTAATTTATACTTGCTTGGTTTCTGCCAATAATAGGGATCAAGATACAATTTTCTAATTGAGTGGTATCAAGAACAGGTTAAGACAAAATGGTATTAATCTTCTATCTCATTATTCACACAGAGTTCACATTTCCTTTGAGAGATACGAGTTCGCACTTTGAGTCTCTCTCTCTCTCTCTCTCTCTCTCTCTCTCATGAACTTACCGTTTATCAGAGCTTTATTGGACGTGACATGCCCGTAACCAATAGTTCAAAAGAAAAAAGTCAATGCAACCGGTAACAAAATATGCTGTCCAAATGATTGTTTAAACAATGTAAACAGTTAAATATAATAAAATTAGCTACTCCTCCAATCTCCGTACTGATCCTTAGAAGTCTTGTCTGCCTTATGTTTATTTTGCTAAAGCAAGATGATTTTAAACAACAAATTTGAAATTTCAACTATATGATTAAAAACAAAGCACAATACGTTATTTAAAAAAGGTACATCAAGTAAATGGCGGTGTAGACAATAGTTTTGTATAATAATAAGAGCTACTAACTAGGAGGGCGAGACACACACGAACACATGGATTGAATGAATATTGTTTCGGCTGGACAGAGTTTAGGGTGCGGCTTTCCAGTAGGACCTCGCATGATAAACATCCTCTCTTCTAGGGGATGTGGCTCCAACGGGCAACCTAAAACATAGCACATTAATTAGATTTGTTTACGTCAACTTCATTTTTACCTCAAATGTTGAAAAAGTCAAAAGGTTTATGTTTTTTTTAATTATAAATTCAAGAGAAAAAATTCACTCGTTAAATTACTTTCTTTGTTTATTGACCCTATTTAGATTTTAATTTTCTTGACAGAATACAATGTTTGGTCTCAAGCCTGGAGGTTTGGTATGACATTAACATCTATGTGTGAAACCAGTTATGCAAGTTCGAAGATTGCATATATTTACTTATCATGTGGGTTCGAACTTCGCTCTGATCAAGTTGTTAGAATGAGTCGAACTCATAGGTACATGTATACATATGTCCTTTACATTATGTTTAAATATTCAGAAAAGTTCTCTTTGCTGTCTCACTTGGGTGAAACAAATATGTGACAAAGCTTAAGAGCGCGAAGAATGGAGTGACTTCAAATGCCCCCCCCCCCGGCACTAAGTCAAAAATGCTGATCGTCTTTACAATGAAATTACCGTGGCTAACATTGCGAAATGTCCCTTACCATGACGTGAACATTATGATTTCGAAATAAATAATAAAAAGACAATGTTGCCAATAACTGCAGATATTACTACAACCAAATTAATCATTGGAAGCTCTCTGAACCAAACATATCAAAGAAATTTTGACGATAAAATGCATTTTCTCTGCTTTGACTGATATACAGATGATGCGAAAGCGCTCGAAGGAATAAAGTATGGATATTTTTCTGATCATCTGTTACATTAACTAATTTTTCTATGTAATATCTGACACATGGACAGATTCATATATATATATATATATATATATATATATATATATATATATATATATATATATATATATATATATATATATATATATAAACCTTGTTATAGTATTCTTTAAATGGAGTGTGTTTTAAGCGACTAAATAATAATAAATAATCATTTATAATATGCAAAATTAGGCGACTCCGTACCTTGAATACATGTCTAAACTCAGTTGCTAAATTAATAGACGAATGCATATTTTAAACCTGTATTTCAGACATAGGACATACTTGGTACGGACTCATATGCTGGCCATTGTGAAATGACACGTGGGATGTACAAACAGATGAAGGACAAGAGACAGCAGACCAGCATCAGCTTCATTTTGACATCGGTGTCCGGAAGATACCTGCTACAGAAAAAGGGAGTAAAAGAGATTATAGTTATGAGCAACACAGATCTAACATTCTGAAGTAGGCTACATAGGTTCGTCATGTGGCTGTCTACACTCTCAATCTGGTTAAAATCAGACAGCCACTGTCCTACGTGAAGATCTGACAGTGACCGCTGTTGGGGCATGTTCTTGTGATCTATGCTATTAACAATTTTATGAGCCAATCAGATAAAGTCTTATATCGTCGCGTTTGGAGACTGAACTGTGTGGCTGAAGAGCATTCATGTGTGCCGAGCGATTGATTCACTTCTAGATTTTTTAAAGCTGCATTTCTATTGGCTAAATGAAGTATCATCCTAAGCGGTCGCAGTCAAATCTTCATGAAAGAAAATGGAGACCTGAGTTTAATCAGATTGTCTGCAATCTTTATTTTACCAAACTTGTAACTATCTGATGTAAGTACACGTTTGTCTTCATGATAGAACTGAGTGTTTTAAGGACAATGCATCTGCAGTTAGCCCCATGATTGACAATAATTGATTCACTGACGATTCTAACTGTATAATTTGGAGTACACGTACGCCTTGCCTTCTTCAAAATTTTCCAGGAATTAATGCAATTTTGAGTCATCTGCATTCAATTATTTTGTCTTTCTTTCGCGTTTATAACATTATGACGATAAACCAAATGTAGTTTTTAATACATTACAATATCAACAATAACAGTCTATGGGAGAGCAAGGATGCAAACGTGACATTGTTTTCATTATTTTAGACATTTCATATATACATGATCGCGCTGATTTAGTGGGAGAATGGAGCTCATACTAAAGTGGTTGTGTCGGACTGTCGACATAAAACTCTTGCATGCATGTATTTTCTTTAACTAAGAAATTGAAAGCTAAGTGAAAACGCTATTGAAAACCGACATTATGATATAGATGTCTTCTTTTCGATGTATTGTAATGTTCATATTGGTCTTGGCGTAACCTGTTTATCTATATCATTGCTTGATGCGAAATACTAATAATTGTAATTAATAATACCAACCTTGCATAAGAAACAGAGAAGTATAAAAAAAAGCTGTTTTATGGTTCCCATATGTGAAGGTGGACAATGGATTTGTCACGAAAAGCGCTTCATAGATCATCGTTCTATGACAACATGTTGCATACATAATTTATGCGCTGAAATGAACAATTAACTGTCCTTCGTTACTATAACACCTTTATCAGTGATAACAAACATAGCTATGTAATCATTATGAATTAACGATAAATATGAAGTGAGGAATAAATAGGAGCATCCAAAACACAACCTTGTTAAGTGAAATGCAAATTATATTAAATCTCCTATCCCCCTCCCACGGAGCAGTATGTACCCCTTACTGATTTAAACAATGAAAAGCATCACAAACATAAAAAAATGTACAAAAGTTAGCTATTTCATTCATCGGTTTATAATTTTTAACCTGATTGTCGTTAACGGGTATCTAACACAGTCATCTGTTGTGTGTTTCAATCCAAACGGGAGTTTCTTTACCAACCCGGGGGCCGGAGCGGTGGAGCGAGTGGTCTAATGCGTTATCCATTACAGGTCACTCACATATCTCACCTCTTTTGGCGTGAGTTCGAGTATCAGCTTGACTAACGTGGGCATGTGATAAAGCTTGCCAATAGTTTCCCGCGTCATTCGTTGCTTCTTCTAGAGGTCTTTCCAGGCGTTTCCTCCACCAAATATACTGCTCGCTATTTATAGCCTTAAGAATGGTATTAAGCCCAACAAAACCAGATATTACTCACAATGCAGCCATATATGCGTGAACTAGTCAGTCTTTATAGACATCAGAAGTGACATAGTTCATTGCCTTCAATAGGTTTCGAATAATTCCGTAAAGTTCCGTATCTGTTAAAAAGTTGTCACACCAACCCAACATATTAACAGTTTTAATGTAGCATATTGCCTAGAGTGAACAAAGAAAGTGCTCACTAGGTAATACTAACGATAGAAGTTTAAGTAAAAGCGTGTGTTCCTAGAAAATACCCATGCCGTGCTGAAAAGAACGATGCTATGTATAAATTGATGTATTTTTTTTGAAAATAAAACAAAGATATAGGACCAGTCACAGACAAAAGGCCAGTGAATCCACAAGACAGACTTGCCGAACATTCTGGCCGGTGGAGATGAAAGTTTCAGATGTAAGCACGATATTACGTTGAATTATGGAACAAGAAAATAGCAATGAATTGTGGCCACGTATAGATGATAATTCTTGCTAAATACAAATATATTATAGTGGCTTATGGATAATAAACTGTGCAAAATTCAAGTTGCTAATCTTTTGTGTGATATTCGGATCAAGATACACGTGGTGAAAATTGGACATTGATGAGTTTCAATTACACAGAAATAACAGAAATGAGCAATAGAAAAGTGAGCTGAATAATGGGACTGAAATCAGCTTTTAATAAACTTATTATTTCATTACTTATTTCGTTATCATCACGAGAGGTAGTGCTAGTGCGAATGTGAGTGTGTGCAATATTAGTGTTATATGTTAATAAATGTTATATTATTTGTGTTGTTTGTCTCATTTTAGTAGTCGTTAATACAGTGATTGTAGTCTGTCCTAAGTATTCACTCTTCCCTATCTCAAGCATCTGAATCCGTGTAGAGGAGTTCATGACAAGAGGTCCATCCATTTTATCGACCTTTTTATTATTGTTCAAATTTTGTTGAAATATTGAAACTAGACATTGTAAATATTGGATCGAGACGACACAGTTCTTACCTTCTGTATATGTATATGTGTAGTCCTTGGAAAATTACCTCTTACACAAAATGGACTTTTCCATGAACGGTGAAAGGACATTGAGCAGACTGGTTCATCAAACTAAACACTCCTGTCTGGTTTGACACGCTAACATGAAAACTGTGTTAGATTCCCTCTGGCTACAATTAAGTTAGAAATTACTAAGTTTTGTGTATCTTATTTTAGATTTTCATTTTTAAAGTCGCAAGTGGGTGGTGTGGGGTAGACGAATACTATAGCAGCTTTAAAATGGCGATGGTTTAGAAAGATTAAGTACTCTCTAAAGTTTCTTTATTGATTTACGGAAGATTTTATGTTTGCACAAGCTTTTAAAGGTGTCAGCATTCCGATGTCATAATAAAGAAAAAAGAAACAATAATTATGTCATTGTTAATTTTTGTAAGTTAGCAACACATATCTGACTGAATCTTGACACATAACAATTAATATTGACGTATGGCCTTGTCACAGCATAAATCACTAGTTGGGGCATGGTTGATTTTAAATTGAAATAAACGTTAAATATATAGACGGAGCAGTGTTAATATGTGTTAAGTAGCGGAAGAACGACAAAGTGGAGACAATCCAAACACAATTTGTGTCATAAGAAATAAGTGCCATAAAATGAGGTTTTCCAGAAACAGTTATTACGCAAGCGCGGAAATATTAAGTGTTACTCAAATCTAGATAGGCAAGAAGTTATCTCCCGGAAAATAACAAGTATTTTCTCGTTAGAAATTGTCCAAGGGACGGATGTCTTGAAGTTAAGGAACATAGGGGCCATCCATAAATGACGTCACGCGATTTTGGCCGATTTTTTTTACTCCTACCCACCACCCCCGTCACACATTTTTTAAACAAATTACTTCCCCTCGTCACACATCGTCACAAATGTGTGACCCCCTCCCCCCCAGGTGCGTGACGTCATTTATGGACGGTCCCATAGAACTGAAAGGAACAGAAAAATTCAGCTCCATAAAAAAACGACTTTCGAGAAGACATAATGTATTGTCTCAATCTCATACGATTTCTTAGTTCATAAAGTCTGTAATTATTATTATGTATCAGCAATTTTCCATGTATTTGGAAGTTGATTATTTGCATTCATTTATCTTAATATGACTCATTTATTCTAAGAATGTCGTATATTATTCCCTTGATAAGATGTTTGAATTTACTCGTTTGTATGTAATAGGAATCATGTATTCTATGAATTTCATGCATTACGTTTGAAGCGAATGTTTGTGAATTGTGAATTTATCTGTCTTTTCTTAAAATTTTATTATGTTTTCCAATTTCATGGTGTTTGTCTTTTGTAATCATATCATTATATATGTATATTTATGTTATAGGTGTTGTCTAATGTTGTAAAGCGCTTTGAGCTTCTAAAGATTAAGCGCTATACAAAGTCCTCATTATTATTATTATTATTATTATAAATCATGCATACCAATGAATTGCTAGTTAGCATGTACTGTAGTTAAAAACAAGAAGTGAATTCCATTAATTCATTTGTATAATTAACTTGTGAATTCTTTTAACCGAGAAATCGTGCGCCTGCCGTCCGACATTTAGTCCAGTTAGTGATTTATAGTCCATAGCAGGGGGTACAGTTTGTTACGTCTAGATCGTGTTAGTTCAATTAGGGATACCAAGTAGTCGCTAGGAGACATAAATCTCCTCGTGGTAAGGTTGTACATCAGCTGAATCGACCCATATTAGCTTTAGTTTCTGCTGAATTATGATAAGACGATATCTGACGTAGCATGATTGGAAATATGTTTCAATCACAGAAGAGAAAAGTCTGACAATTATTTAGGCTGCGTATTTATTATCTATCTTAAGGGGAAAATAGCTCCATATATGCACCACACAGTGGGAAAAGAGAGCAGACAACCAAGTTACGGTTGACGACTCGAAGAACGCTGGAGAGATGAAGAGAGAAGAAAAGGAATACAGCGATTCTTACCTGACACCAACGTGGAATTTAGAAGAACCTGCAAGCAACCAGGTTATACAGGCATGCTGGACAAATGAGTTCAATCACTCATTCGATTTCATATGAAATTTGTTTTATCGGCATAAACCGAATGGCTAATTAAATTTGTATAGCATTTTAATTTTATTTCTAAGTGAAAGTGTATCATTCAAATGCAATGTTCAATTTTTTTTATGAATTGATTAAATTATTATAATTTACATACGGGGATTCGTCTGGTTATATTATTCTATGTCTCTGCTCAAACTTGTTATTTCATTAATTCTAATTCCAGACTTTATTTTTTTTATATTTACTCGATCTGGGCAATAACACCGTGGTCGATCATCTTTTAGACGACGTTAATCAAACCACCAACATGTAATAAATTAATAAACAAAAAAAAATTCTAATTAGATCATTACAATGCACCGTTATTAAAGGTGAGTAACTGTACTATGTTCGAGAATGGTCTATTTCAGAAGGAAAAAATACATAACTCGAGTGCACCTGTAGATAGATAGCTATATAACTGTGTCAAGGCATGTAGTATCCAATCCAACAACTCTTGAGTGAAATGTCACCAAGATCCCAGGTTAATGAACCCTTTTAACAAACTGATTCCAGAAACGACAGGTAATAACAGTTACCGACATTAATGTGTTTTGAAAATTGCTATTGAATCTTGGTGTGCATCGAATTAATCTAGCAACTTTATAGGCTTACTAATATCCATGTTCTTTTGAAGTGCCAATTTTGCAGATGAATGTAACATGGATACTGTTTTCTAACAAGACCTGATCTGCCGTAACTAAACATTGAATCGAAAATGTATTACACTGTTTGATTCTGTTAGATAACTATAAAAGAAACTGTGAATACTGGTAGATAGAAAATTTTACGTTCCTTTTTTATTCTTGTATAATTTTCATTAAAATGAAATTTGTGTGTCCCATAAATGTAACAAACTAAAACAAAATATCTGTTTTGCTAACAGACTTAATTATGTTTTTATATGTTCTCTACAGGTTTTTGTAAGTTTATAAGTACATGAAATATTTCCTAGTGCATTAAACAAATGTTTAATTTTAAATTCCACTGAAGTCTGTTAATCTTTTGTTACTGGAAATTAAAAATATGTTAAATACAGCATATAATTGCTTCAATTAGACTCTTAATTAGTTTGGCCTGACGTAATAACTTCTAATTATTATAATGACTATATAATTGAGATAGGAATTTGATTAATGGAACAGTACTTAGTAATTTCCACATATTTAAACCAGTAGATTTTACTAATTGTAAAGATTTTTCCCGATAAGTCTGAATGGCTTCAATTAAAAAAAATAAGAAAATATTCCTACTAACCCTACTTAGCAACGCATAAATGAAGCTAACTCAATCTTAATAAATTCGTTCTGTCTAGACATTCCACGTGTTTCTATAAATAGGCATTAAACTATAACATGGATCATATGTAGGACTGTTACACGTATTAATATTGTCAGGCCAGCGGCCATGTAGGCAGTAATTTTGTAAGTATGCATTTTTATTAATATGCATAATTAGTTATAAATTACAGTTCCTGCTCATGCGGCCTGCAACCATAATCATTTTGTTTTGGCCCCCATCCAAAAAAGGTTGAACGTCTCTGGTTTAATAGGTAACTATTGTAAATATACCAGTCATTTTCGAAACAAATGCACATCAATGCACTACGAAATCCGTTGAGGATATAACGCAACTTATCTGCACTTCGACATTTTAGAAGGTTTACATTTTCAGCTTTCATCCTCCTTCTCAGCGTGCGTGTGTGCGTGTGTGTGTGTGTGTGTGTGTGTTCCATTGTATATTCCTTATATGATCGATATTTTCAACTCCAGAAAATCGATACCCCACACAGTAACAAAATTCCCAATGAACGAATGCTGCTTAATGTAGTCGGGTCATTTCAAGGGCAACGGAACGCGTTTCCTCGGGACTCTTTTTGCTATCCTGGAAACGTCAATGGCCATACTAAATTCAGAAATTCTGATACAGGACGTGACGTAAACTCTGTTATCTATCCAGTAGGAAAATACACGAATGAAAGAGCAACTTTGTAATAGCTCTAAAGGATCACACGTGACCCTTTCCAACTCTTTGACACGGAGAGAAAGAATGTTGTCGGAAATGAACATTGATTTATATGTAGAGATGTTTTCTAATGACATGATCACAGCTGACACCCAAGACAAAACTTTTACAGTGCCAATTTTCACTATCAATGAGAAATCAGACATGTATATGATATATCTAGGTTACGGTGTTTCTTTTGAAGTAATTGGTTATGCATTATATATACTGTATGATTCAGCATAATTTATATCACAGGCGTTGTAAAGCCAGTTTTCTTTAAAAGAGCGATGGGTTGATATTAGATTGCACCTTGTTAATGTGAAAAAAATGACTGCAATATTGGCTGACAAGACGACGAAAAAACATATGCATTGTGCAAAATCCATCGGTAGATGTTTTGCATAGAGCTGCTCTTGAACTTAACATAAAAATCATTTTTAGACTGAAATATGTTGTAAGTTGGTTTCAGAAATAAGGGATGCAGATTTATTGCCTTAAACTAGCAATTTTAGTCTAAACTTAAAAGACAAAAAGGAGTAACAGCGTTATTTTACGTCACGTCCCGGATATAGTCCTAGAAGTATGTGGGGATAATATGCAGCTCTGAGTTTGACGTAAAATCTCTTCCTATGGGCACAATTAGTGTTACCATGCTATGGGCACAACCGGTGTTACCATGCTTTAGGCACAATTAGTGTTACCATGCTATGGGCACAACCGGTGTTACCATGCTTTAGGCACAATTAGTGTTACCATGCTATGGGCACAACCGGTGTTACCATGCTTTAGGCACAATTAGTGTAACCATGCTTTAGGCACAATTAGTGTTACCATGCTTAAGGCACAATTAGTGTTACAATGCTTTAGGCACAATTAGTGTTACCATGCTTTAGGCACAGTTAGTGTTACCATGCTTTAGGCACAATTAGTGTTACCATGCTTTAGGCACAGTTAGTGCTACCAATACTTTAGGCACAATTAGTGTTACCATGCTTTAGGCACAATTCGTGTTACCATTTTTTAAGCACAATTAGTGTTGCCATGCTTAAGGCACAACCCGTATTACCATGCTTTAGGCACAACCCGTGTTACCATGCTTAAGGCACAATTCGTGTTACCATGCTTTAGGCACAATTAGTGTTACCATGCTTTAGGCACAATTAGTGTTACCATGCTTTAGGCACAATTAGTGTTACCATGCTTAAAGCACAGTTAGTGTTGCAATGCTTAAGGCACAACCCGTGTTACCATGCTTTAGGCACAACCCGTGTTACCATTCTTAAGGCACAATTCGTGTTACCATGCTTTAGGCACAACCCGTGTTACCATGCTTAAGGCACAATTCGTGTTACCATGCTTTAGGCACAATTCGTGTTACCATGCTTTAGGCACAATTAGTGTTACCATGCTTAAAGCACAGTTAGTGTTGCAATGCTTAAGGCACAACCCGTGTTACCATGCTTTAGGCACAACCCGTGTTACCATTCTTAAGGCACAATTCGTGTTACCATGCTTTAGGCACAATTAGTGTTACCATGCTTTAGGCACAATTAGTGTTACCATGCTTTAGGCACAATTAGTGTTACCATGCTTAAGGCACAGTTAGTGTTACCATGCTTAAGGCACAATTAGTGTCACCATGCTTAAGGCACAATTAGTGTTACCATGCTTTAAGCACAATTAGTGTCACCATGCTTAAGGCACAACCGGTGTTACCATGCTTTAGGCACAATTAGTGTTACCATGCTTAAGGCACAACCCGTGTTACCATGCTTTAGGCACAATTAGTGTTACCATGCTTAAGGCACAATTCGTGTTACCATGCTTAAAGCACAATTAGTGTTACCATGCTTTAGGCACAATTAGTGTTACCATGCTTAAGGCACAATTAGGGTTACCATGCCTAAGGCACAATTAGTGTTACCATGCTTAAGGCACAACTGGTGTTACCATGCTTTAGGCACAACCCATATTACCATGCTTTAGGCACAATTAGTGTTACCATGCTTTAGGCACAATTAGTGTCACCATGCTTAAGGCACAATTAGTGTCACCATGCTTAAGGTACAATTAGTGTTACCATGCTTAAGGCACAATTAGTGTTACCATGCTTTAGGCACAATTAGTGTCACCATGCTTAAGGCACAATTAGTGTCACCATGCTTAAGGTACAATTAGTGTTACCATGCTTAAGGCACAATTAGTGTTACCATGCTTTAGGCACAATTAGTGTTACCATGCTTAAGGCACAATTAGTCTTACCATGCTTAAGGCACAATTAGTGCTACCATGCTTAAGGCACAATTAGTGTTACCATGCTTAAGGCACAAATAGTGTTACTATGCTTAAGCACATGTAGTGTTACCATGCTTAAAGTACAATTTGTGTTACCATGCTTAAGGCACAGTTCTTGTTACCATGCTTAAAGCACAATTCGTATTACCATGATTAAAGCAAAATTCATGTTACCATGCTTAAAGAACAATTTGTCTTACCGTGCTTAAGGCACAATTTGTGTTACCATGCTTAAGGCACAATTCTTTTTACCATGCTTAAAGCACAAATCGCCTTACCATCCTTAAAGCACAATTCGTGCCACCATGCTTAAAAAACAGTTCTTGTTACCATCAGTAAGGCACAATTTGTGTTACCATCTTAAGGCACAATTCTTGTTGCCATGCTTAAAGCACAATTTGTGTTACCCTGTTTAAGGCACAATTCGTATTACCATGATTAAAGTAAAATTCATGTTACCATGCTTAAGGCACAATTTGTGTTACCGTGCTTAAGGCACAATTTGTGTTACCGTGCTTAAGGCACAATTTGTGTTACCATCTTAAGGCACAAGTCTTGTTACTATGCTTAAAGTACAACTCGTGTTTTGATGCTTAAGGTACAATTTGTGTTAACCATCTTAAGGCATAATTCTTGTTACCATGCTTAAGGCCCAATTCGTGTTACCATATTTAAAACACAATTCGTGTTACCATGCTCAAGCTACAATTTGTGTTACCTTCTTAAAGCAAAATTCTTGTTACCATGCTTAAGGCCCAATTTGTGTTTACCATGCTTAAAACACAATTCGTGTTACCATGCTTAAGGTACAATTTGTGTTAACCATCTTAAGGCACAATTTGTGTTAACCATCTTAAGGCACAATTCTTGTTACCATGCCTAAAGCACAATTTTTGTTACCATGCTTAAAGCACAATTCGCGTTACCATGCTTAACGCACAACTCGTGTTTTGATGCTTAAGGGACAATTTGAGTTACCATCTTAAGGCACAATTTGTGTTAACCATCTCAAGGCACAATTCTTGTTACCATGCTTAAAGCAAAATTCGCGTTACCATGCTTAAAGCACAACTCGTGTTTTGATGCTTAAGTCACAATTTGAGTTACCATCTTAAGGCACAGTTTGTGTTACCATGCTGAACACACAATTCGTGTTACCATGCTTAAGGAGGTCGTGGGTTCAATCCCCGGCCGAGTCATACCAAAGACTTACAAAAATGGTACTAACAGCTGCCTCGCTTGGCGCTCAGCATTAAGGGGTTAGTGTTAGGACTGGTCAGCCTGGTGTCAGGACAATATGGCTGGGTGGGACATAATGCTACATGTCGGCGGCATGATGCCCCAGTGCTAGACATCACTATAAACTGCCATACTGCAGACATCGTAGCCGATATGACTGAAAAATTGTTGTCCTTGTTGTTGTTGTAGGGTTTAACGCCATTTTTCAGCACAAGATAGGCTATACATGGTGGCCAGTATTATTGGTGGAGGAAGAACCCGGGGAAAACCCTTGAAAAAACCACCGACCCACGAGAAGCTACCGTCAAGCTTTCTCACATATCTACATTGGCCGAGTCCGAGACTCGAACCCACCCAGACAGAGGTGATATGGCAGTGATCCGTGACAGAGAGCGCTTTAGACCACTCAGCCACTCGAGGCCCCCTGAAAAATTGTTAAAGCTACGTTAAAAATCCAAGTCACACACACACGCCATACTTAAGGTACAATTTGTGTTATCATGGTTAAACAAATAATGCAGACCTGAGAATAATAAATGAACTCATTAATCCCATAACCAGTTTTGAGATAGACTGTAAACATGCGTAGCCTGAGAAATTACGGTACATTATCTATGCGTTGTTTTTCATGCATGATCTCCATCTTCTTAACCTTACAATATGGCCGTAACCATCAAATTACACTTGACTTCAATAATTTAGCATTCATAATGAATAAAAACGTACATGTAAGTGACATTTTAATTGCCTCTTGGTCATAATCGGTGAAACGTTCACTTACGCAGAAGTTAAAATTTATTTCAATTTTACATTGCTAATTTATGTAGAGTTCCTCCGCACGTTTTATCCATTACTTTAACTGTAAATTTCCAATTACAAATTGTAAATTATACAAATGTTACCAAAATCATTTATGTCTTGACCAAAAGAGGCAGCAATCTATCTCCAGTCAAACCAGGTACTTCTCATTTGGTCATTGTTGGATATGTTTATTAAGACGGTTTGCCAAATCAGTGCCTGGAAATGTATATGGATGTAAATGTATTTCGCCCTGAGCCAGACAGTAACAAACATTCAAGCTACCTTTTGTCCTGACAAGATTTTTATTATTGCTGGGTGAAGATATTCTGTAAGGAATTCTGCAAGAGCCCACAACTTGTCTAAACAATAGAGTGGACAATTGGTGTGGCCTATGCCTCAAAAGTGCCTCGTTGTATAAAATTAATGAAAATAGCATTGAAAACACCAAAGCCCAATTCTATTTGATCAAAACAATTTTTTTTATAGGATAACATGGTGACTGTTATTGACCAGACCTACTAAGACCGTTCCATCCGCATGGATGACTACCTGTAAAAGAGGCATTAAAACGATAAAAATCGAATGTTTAAAATTCACGTGTAAGAGGTCATATTTTTTTAATTAAATTTTCATGACATTCAGAACTGATTGTATCCCCCTTGTAATTTTCATCGGTATTAGTTTGGTCTTTTAGGACGTAACAAACAGACCCCTTGTAATTTTCATTGGTATTAGTTTGGTCTTTTAGGACGTAACAAACAGACTATACCGAAGATTGGTTTGTACTTTCTTGTGACAACCAGCTAAAATAATAGGATTTCACCAATGTCACAAACTATTTCACTTTTGTTGAGATTGTCTCTTAAGCAAAATAAGTGCATATATTTAGGCATGATAAAAAGAAGAATTAAATCCTGGAGAAACGTTAGTCATACAATTTGATCAACTCTGACTGTATGCATATTTTGCCTTTATTTGTATTTATTTCAACTAAGGCAAATTAACTGAATGTACTAATTAAATATTTCATAAATTCCTTATCATAAGATAAAAGCATGATATTAAGTTCACCATGGCGAAGTGTTAGTCAAAACCTTCCTACTTGGTTTCTCTTCCACAATATTTATCAAGGTACCTTGGGGTTTTGACTTTAACGAACCATATTCAGTTCCATAGAGGTCATTCAGAGAAATGCAAAAATAGAAGAGAAACCTTGGATGTGAAAAGCGGACTGATTTCCCCTATTTTGGGTGAAACAAAAAAAAAAGCAAATTGCACATAGTTTTTGCCCAGTAATGGCATTTGAGAAATGAATGCAGATTTTGGTGCAAGCAACCTTTCTTGAACTGGACAAATCACATGTGTTGGCTTATTCGTCCAACTGAAATGCCAAGAAGCTGAACTTTAAAACACTTGTCCTGTTAGACTTTTTTGATGTTTTCTATTTAATGCAAGCGTTCTTCACTGGTATGAAAGCCACCAGTAAAGATCAAAGTAAAAGTATGATATAGTTTGCAAGAACAGCGCATTAGCCCAATTAGTGCAGCGTTAACTTTCACAGAAAAAGGATGATGATGCTTCGATTGTCAAACAGTTATGAAATCGTGATACCTCGTGCTGAAACAGGGGAATCTTTTTCCTCAAAAGAAACCACGTTTATTAGAATAATTGATGCCTTATTTACGCCATGCCGATACATGTATATAGCTGGCTAATTCCTCCATTTTGCATTTCCAGGGCAGCAAGATTCATACCCGATGCCGCCGTGCTGTGATCAGCAACCGCCTTTCCATCGTCGTGCGGTAGTTAAATTATAGGCAGCCGGTTCATGGTGATGTAAATGTGCATATGGAAGCAGGTGCAAAAATCGGCAGAGAATAGGAAGGCAGGAATCGGTTTCATCAATAAACATAGTGTAAGGGCCATATTTGTATTCACATTCACAATATTTGTTGTTTTGTTTTTTTTTTTTGTTGTAATTAATATTGTCCCAGTTTAAATATAATACTAAGCATGAACGTACGACACGAAGTGTCATATATAAGTTATATTTTGCTCGTGTTTATGCTGCGTGTGCTTTACTGACAGTAACGTTTCGTGACTTTAATTATCGCTCCTCTGATATCCACTTTTGTATCCAGACATAAATGTCTTTTTCCATTAACGGTTTGAATTCAAGGTTATAATATATACAAACAATAATGGTAAAAAAGAAAGAATCGCTTACCTAGACGTATCAAATGGGTTGGTTCCGATATTTCCTGATAATCAGTTATTTGGTCCTCAAACGACAACCTTGATGCGAGGTTACTTCATCTCACAGCAGACAACACACTACATGTAGTCTTGGCTTCTGTCATATGCGATATACAAGAAGGGAGCTGGACAGCCAGCCTAGAAATATTTCTTGTCAGGTACTTAACGAAGACTTGCAATAAAATGTGACAGCTTGTGGATATCTGACCATATATTGTCAGAACACTCGCAGAATGGAGGTAATTACAACGTTGCTAATTAAACAAATCTGATAAAGGAAGGTCAAGGGAAACAGCTGAACATGTCATTTACCACAACAATTAGCGAACACAAAGACTTAATGGTATGGCAGCCATTTGACATTAAAAAAAGGTCAGATTCTAAGCAAGAAATACGAGTTTAGTGAATTCAATAATTGGAGACACGTACATGCTATTGTTTAGGATTTGTCATATCAATGTCAGGAAGACATTTATGCCCACTTATCGCTCTTTAATTTTGTGTTCTTCATTTCGTTTTATTTGCATGTTTTATTATATATACAAGTGCATGTAGGTAGATATATTATGTCGATTCAAGACCGATCATTTTCTTTTTCTTCTGTTTGTTGGGAAGAGGGGTAAATATACTCGAGTGCGACAACAAGGACATAAAAAATCATCAACGTTCAGAAGTTGCTATATATGTAAAACAAGGAATGGTTTTGATGATCAGAATTTGAATATTACTGGTCCTCGCGTAAAATTGTGTGGTTTTAAAGAGATTGATTTATTTTAAAAGCAAATTAAAATCACCTGACCATTTATGTTCACCTTGTTAATTGTTCTCTTGGAGAGGACCGAGAACCTTAAAAGAAAACATTAAAAATTACTAGACCAGGAAGTCTATGAAGACAATTAATGAACACAAAATTTAAACTGTTTAACACAACATAAATAATTGCATAAAAAGCTACATTGTTTTGAATTCGACCTTTTTGGAGATTCTAACTTGAAAGCAGCATTGTTAGTATCGAGAGATAATGCATATTTGTGTACAAGTTTGACGGGATAATATTTTTGTCAAAGCTAGTTTTGTTGAAGAAATCATTCAAAAGAATAATGGTGTCAAGTTGCCGACCTGAAACATGAAAGGTGTACGACATGTTTGAGAAACGATGCAGATCTACAAATTATTTTAATCATGCTAACATTGAAATAAAATCATCAACCTTGATAGGGAAAAGTTTATACAATGCAGAATGAGAATTAAATATTTTATGTGTACAAATACATTGATTTAAATTCGGCTAAATTTACAATACAGTTTGAAGGTGAAGTTTTCATAACTATGCAAGATGAATCTAAACCGATCCAATAAACACGGAAATTTACGGGAAACAAAGTTTGATCTAAAATTGTACATTGGTATTCTGAATATGTAGCTTCAGCAGCGTTAGGTATAAGAATGGAACATTGATCATAAATCTAAAATATTTCATACATTGAAAAGAACTGAGAAAAAAAGTTGCAATTTTCGTCTAGTTTTGTGGGCTTAACACCATTTTCAGCATCTGATAGCCTATACATGGTGGGAAGTATATTTGGCGAAGGAAGAGCCAATAGAAGAATCAGCAATTCACGGGATGCTAATGGCAAGCTTTCTTACAGTCCCGCGATGACCGACCTGAGACTCGAACCCACGCGGACAGAGACAATATGTCTGTGATCTGTAAAGTCGAGTGCCTCGAACCACTCAGTCAATTGAATCGGACTATGGTGATAGCTACAGCTGGTTGCGGTAGATTTGACTGAGATTTGAATTTTTCAAATATACCAGAATTACTCAAATCAAATTTATTATGTATTGTTGAGGTCATTCCGTGATGTTTCTTTTAATCTAAAGTGTGTGTTAAAAAAGGCCCAGAATAAAAACTATGTAGAGAAGAACGATTATGACGATTTCAGTCTAAGGTTATATATACAGATGCCATCCGATACTTGGACGTTCAGATGACACATGACGATTTAGAAAAAATCCAACATTATTTTGATAAAATCAAGAAACATATTAATGATACCAGTAGTTGCTATAGATTGCTGTTTTTAATATGATAGTTTTATGCGCACAAGCTTATGTTTGTTTGCGCTTCGATCAAAATACAAATAACGAAAATAAGTAAAATAACATGTTAAGGAAAGGATCAACACGTTCAGACTGTGTCTCTGCTTTTTATTTTCTTCTTCTTTTTGTGGCTAACCTAGACGAAGAGTAATATTTATTAAGCATTTTCCAATTTGTCAACGAACGAATCATACTTACTTAATGTTCTGCCAGCACTTTCACCGTGATATATTAAACCGCTACACGGTCCCATGCGTTAATCTTGCCTTGGCGTGATGGTGCTGCTTTCCACGCATGCGTCAGCAATAAAAAAATAAAGGCCAGTGACCGATGGATACACAGGTGTTCTGCTCTGACAGAATTAATACTAATAATGTGAATGTCCTGAAGGATTTAATTTCATTGGTCAAAAGAAATGGGGTTTTATTTGCAATACACATACAAAGGTCAGCCAAAATTTTTTTATCCATTACTAGCGAGCGGTCGATAGTCCTAACTGATGGGAGGCTGAAAGCTTCATTCAGAATTGTTCCCCACACAGTCAGTCTCCGTTACCCGTAAAGTCAGAAAAAAAAAACGGAGATCCACTTGTTGGACTAGTCTTCGTATCAGCTATTTCACTCAGTATTTGGAAGGCATAATACCAAGGCATTATGTAATAAACTTAGTGTCGTGTTTGTCTTGCCTAGAGAGGTTGGCATAATACAAAGAAAGTCTGTGATAAACTGTTGTCATGGATGTCTTGCTTGGAAAGGGACTGTCAACCTCAATATCATACTCAACTTTCTAACGTAAGGTGGCTAAATCATCAGCAATTTGTCTAAAGCTACTGTCTGGACTTACCAATAGTAATATATGTTCTTATGTTTGATGGTGCAAATTTTGTTTAGGTATTTTCGCAGTACATTTTGTCATGGTCAGCGTGACACGTAACCAATAAGATTGCGAGAGTTTCTTGTTTGGAAGCATGTGTGGATTTTAATAACGGTCCGACAAATATGTCAATGTAAGGTCAAGTGGAGGAACTGACAAAGCTGAGACAAGCCAGAGACAAAATTTTGGAAATTTTTGGAACCATTTGAAATAGGTGTCATAAAATGATATTTTCCTGAATACTTGTTAATAAAGGCGGAATAGAGAGAATTATTCTGACTTTGATCTGAGTGTCAAAATGTCTGTGGTTAAAAAAAGTTAATCCTGATTGGCTAAGCTAAACGAATGGGGGTCCCAGGCGGAATCCAAGGATTTAAGCAATCTCCATGGCGAAATTAGTCAGTCCAAAATTGTCTGTCGAAAGTGAAATCTGAGAGACTCAGAGAAAATTAATAAGTAATTCTGTCGTTAAATAAATCGTCCAAGAGATGCGGATCTGAAGAATTTAAGAGACCCGGAACCAGAGAGAAATTCTGCTTCACAGAAAAGGAAGCGAGTCTCCGGGAAGCACAAAGCAAATATCTCCATACCTGTGCATCACGTAGTGGGGAAAAAAAAACAGACGACAGCCAAGTTACGGTTGATGACCCGAAGAGGTTGGAGAGAGAGAGAGAGAGAGAGAGAGAGAGAGAGAGAGAGAGAGAACGAAATACGGCGACGCTAACCTGTCACCAAGAGTCAGTTGAAAAGAACCGGAAGCAACCAGGTTATGCTGACATGCCGGCAATTTGAGTTGGATCAGACACTCGATACTATAATGAAATTTGTTTCATCGCTATAACAGAACGGCTAATTGCATTTCGCATAAATTTTTAGTTATATTTCTAGAGAATGTGAGTCATACAAATGTCATGTTAAATTTCATTTTGTTTATGTCATTTAATAAATTAATGTATTTTACGTACGGTGACTCGTGTTGTTCTATTCTATATATTTTATCAGATCTCTGTTATTCCATCCATTAATTTCATATTTATTTTATTAATTACTCGATCAGGGCAATAACTTCGTGGTCGATCATCTCCTAGAGATCGATAACCAAAGCACCATAGCAGGTGGGGGATCATATTATATCACATATTAACATCTCTCCCTCCACGCATTAACATTATGGTGTTTTGCACGAAACCGGGCTTTCTTTTGTCATGCCTCTCTAACGGCCATCTAGGCACTGGACGGAGTTGAATGTTTACATACCGGTCCTGACAAAATAATGCTTGGACCTTGTTTAACTCGGCCAGTGCATATCTTCAAGGCTTTTTCAGTCTGGTGCCATATAGTTTGCTGCGGATAAATCTGGATCAAGTATTCTCCGGAAAGACTGGCCGTGGTTTTCCCATCCTCACATACAGGTACGACATTTCCCCTAAGTAATTTCATACCTACTGTTTACTTCCGGTGAATACATCATTTAATGAATGTCGTTTTGTGAGAACTATCCTACTCTATCAAGAAATAGCAAATATGTGATATTTTTCATTGAAGTTCTTGTCACGTAAAAGTTTCTTCTAATGAAGGTATTTGTAATGATAATTATTTTCTTGTAAGGCTTCCAGCACATGCTTTAACACCCTGGAGTGATGTCTCACTAGATTTGCATATACATTACAATTTTCAAAAGAAGTATGTTTACCGTGCTTTCTGTTTGTCATTCCTTGGAATTGTCTGAATCATCGACATGCATAGACAGAAAGCTTTCGCTCTAAGAATCATCTAATATATCCTTTTATGAAGTGAACTGACACCTTATTTTTTGGGGAGTTTAAAATGGCGATACCGTAGCAGGAAAAGGTTAAATTCTGATTTCCAATTGTTCTTGAAGAGGAATGATAATATTTTTCTGACTATTGCTGGGTTTTTTTGTATGATTTGGAAACTTTTAAGTTTGTTCTCTTTTGACTCATTGCTGGATATTTGATATTCTTTAGTCTTAGTTGAGCACTTTACCGTCGAAAAGCTGAAAAACTCCGCAACGTGCTCCAACCGTGTACACTCTCGAAGCGTCGGTTTGGGGCCAATTGTGGTTCAGAAAAAAGAAAGTATTAAATTGCTTGCTCGTACGGTACTTTCCTTGTTATCAATATTATATTCAATCACAAAAATAATAAATGAAATTTAAAGAATAAATGTGTTGCTGGATTTTGTCTTAAATTTTGAGTTCAATATGAAATTTATAGATTTTACCTGGAACAAGAATCTCAATGCATTACACACAAAGCGGAAGAGTGAGGAAATAAAATGTTGTTTTAACTGTACAGTAAATTTAAAACTTACTGTAACGAGGACGAATTCAATGTCTTATATTAAAACACATTACGAGGCATCCTATTAATATATTCTGACAAAACATTAATACATACATAAAAATAATTCACATAGATTTAATCAGCGATCATTCTGGCTGACTTACAAATTATTAAAGAAAATTCACTCAACCTGAACGGAAGTTTTCTTCAACCATGGCTGCTCCATTGTCTTTAAGAACCATTGCCGAGCATGTAAAAATACTTTCGAAAACAATGGAGTGTCTCGTGGAAATGTACATTCGGGTCGTTTTGTCACAAATCAGAAGACAAAAGTCCAAACTGGGAGTCAGATTTCAAAGATGAATAATACGTCATTCAAAATCAGGTTGCTGTTATTCGGGCGAGAACTGACGACGAGAAGTGAATAAGATGAAATAATTCATTGTATTCATCCTAATTCAAAGCACCCTTTTAAAATTCCATCAGCACACTAAAGATGAGTTTGTGATCTCAGTACTGAAGAATTTTTTATTTGTTTGCTTTTCATGTGCTTCCTTTTAAGGTCTCGAAATTATATTCCTAGTACTTCATTAAAATACCAATATGTTTAAGATTTTTTGTATGTCACTACATCCTTTTTTTAGCAATACAGATTACCTAAACGTACATATCCATCAATTTTCGAGACGTTCAAGCGCCATGTACTACAGTGGTAAATAATTGAATGCCAATAACCTTTCCTACCGTAGCTTAAGTTGTAATCTTTTTTCTATAAGTTACATATATGATATCATGGTTCTGTTGAACAAATAAGAATAAAAAAGAAATCGAAGTTTATTGGAAAACGGGATGACCGGATTTGTGGCACTAGGAGTATTTCGGAAAATGGCATGACTTAATTTGTGGCAGTGTGTGTATCTTCCTCCATTTACGTCCCACCCACTGTTTGCATCTACAACATTTTATCATCATTTTCATTGTATCATAGACAGCACAGTTTTCCTCCACGTGTATTTTTACATTACTTGTCTTTTTAGAAAGAGCTTAAATTTTGATCGTGGGTCTCGCTCGGACTATTACAAGTTAACTTTTGTTTGTACGTAACACTTAAATTATTATCAGTTAAACTGAAGATAAAGAATCTCGCATTTAACACTTATTATTACCACGGAGAGGGGGAGGGGTGCACTCATGCTAGTGGTGTGGGGGGAGGGTACTATAGAGGGTTTGGACCCCTATCTTATCCAGGCAGGGTTTTTACACCCAATTAAAGATAAACGTTGTGATTTTGAATACCTAGCATTAGTATGGTGTGAACCCACCCGATAAGAACATATATAAGTATTCATTGAAGAATTCATGTTGTCACTAAACGTGTTTTATCTCCTTTAAATCTCATCTCTGTTTCATTCCTGGCTTCAATTGACCCGTTAAAAACTCGTCGTACAATAATGATATACCCGATCCATATTACCGTTCTCGTAAGTTTGAGTGACATTTATCTCCCATCTTCTAGTAAATGTGTTTCTTCCTCGATTCTCAGAAGGTTATTTCTTTATTTTACACTTATATATTTCTAGATGAGTTATATTATTGTTTAAACCAAGGGAATTTTTTAATTTTTAACCAGTACAAATGCGTTTATTCTCCTTCAACAATGTATATAGTCTAAATTTGCATAGATCATTACTGACAAGGTGAAAAGAGTTCAACAGAGATATGAGCAATTACCAGCGTATACAATTATGAACATGGCATGCGTAATCGGGGCAATTTTGACTTAATGAACTCGTCATGAGACGCTTTATCGGAGCAAGGTTTAGTTTATTTCCGTTGAAATTTTTCCCTTACAACGCTGTTCTGGTTACTTTCATTTTCTATCTCTCTATTACTCACCGTTTCTATGTCGTTGCTCTTTCATTGCCTGGACGCTCCTTCTCTTTTCTTTTTTATATATATTTCCCCCAAAGGATAGAAGAAGAAAAAAAAACACGTTTAAAAGTGCGCAGTTCAGTACTTTGGCACGTAAGATACGTTGGTGGTATAAATTACAACTCGCCTGCAGGTGGTATTTTCCTCAGATAAAACATTACACAAGAAAATTTAGCTTTAATCGCCTTGCACCGTCGCTTTCACACGATTTTATAATATATCAAACACAACTATCAACAAAAAGATCAAGTTCATGATTGAAATGAAAAGATACTTGAACGCAGTTAAAAACGTAGAAGAGATATCACAGTCTCCGACTCAAATGAATCGATTTAAAAACTAATAATTATAAAATCATACCTGCTGCGTTAAACTGTACAACGCTTTTATATTGGAAACAGGACCGTAAAATGAGTCTCATACAACGAGGAACATAAAAAGGAGAATACAGTCATCCCGGTCTAACAACGTACGGATAAATGATTTTATATATATGGGGGGGAGGGAGAGATTGTTTCGAATTTCCAACTACTTAACGGAATGCGCTAGATCTTTTTATCTATGTTAGTTCTTGAAGAATGATTCTGTGTCAATTTTCTTTAGTATTTATAGCATTAATATAAAAAATATGGAACTGAACGCAGAAAAGTTCTAATGTTAAACTAACAAATGATTGATTCATTTCTTTCATTTACAATTTCAAAACATTTCGTCGTACGGATGTCATTTGTGTAATTTTCTTAAAGTTATAGGACAGATATAATTGTTGAATGTAGCCCGTTTACACTAGGTTTGGAGAGTAGCTTTCTCTCTGTGTAGACCCCAACCTCTCACTTGGCTCAGGAGTCACTTTAACCTAGCCCATTAAGGTCAACATCAAAGTATGTTCAACCTAGATTGCATTATCTCCTTGGGCTGTAAAATTTTGCATTTTTTTTTTCATGATATGGCGTGAGCAATCTTAGTGAACAATTAATAATAACACTACTTATTTTTACTGAAACTCACCGGCATTTTCCTCACATGGTAGGTAGTTTGCTATTTAAAACTGTACTAAACCAATTTTTGGGTTTACTAAGCTAAATTACCAATTGCATGCGTTTAATAAGATACTATAATTGGTATTTTATAGGATCTTTACTTCAGAACATTCTGTCCAGACTTAACCCTTAACTCATCGGTTTGTATAATAACTACTCCCCAGTAAGCAATAACTTCTCCCCAGTAAACAACCAACATCACACCTGGCTCATTAGTCATGATACATAACATTATAGCTGTGGGACTATAGCGTTTGAAAAACAACCTCTGATTCAAGAGTGACAAAATGCTTTAAGCACCACATTTCCACTCGTATTTATTTTTTTACAAATTTAAAATATATACTAACTTCAATTCAGGTGATGCCAAAGCCTTTATAATTTAAAACAGCTTTTAATAATAGATGTATATAAGTACAAAACAAAAATTCACTGATATTAAAATACTTACAGGCTTTAAGGGTTGTTGTTTAGTAATGTTGTGAGTTTTGTGCGTTTTTCGCTTGGTTGTTTTGTTGTTGTTGTGCTTTGTTTTTTTGTTTTTTTTTTGCTTTGTTTTATTTATTTTCTTGGTGGTGCAAATTCTAGTGTTTATGTGTACTTTCATTAATTTCGTGCAGATAGTTTCGTGTCTATCCAGGGTTTTAATATCCGGATTACACAGGGCTAGACCCGTCTTTCCTGTCAAATCTTATCCGTCGCCTTGCCATAAATTAGTCCAGTTCTCTTATCATAATATTTCTCATAGAACTATTGTCAAAATTTAAGGGGTGGGGACATATCCATGGATCCCATCCTAGCATATTTTCAATATGTCATTTGCATGCCACTGCACTTCTTTTATGAAAAGATAACTAAATATTCATTTTTTCTATCTGATATTCAATTATTGATATCAGCTTTATTTTGCCATGAGCGGAATGTTATTTCTTCAGTATTTTCAGTGTTTAAGGCCAGTTGATCTACATTTAAGTTGTTGTCTCTGTTAACTATTTCTCTTATTTTCAACGCTACACATCATGTAACTCACACGTTTCTTTCCTTTTTAAAAATCTAATTGCACAAACTTGAGAAGATAACTCTATACAAGAAGTAGTTATCGTTCTTAGATTCTAGTAGTACTGTATTGCTGTATGCTGAAATATATTTTAAACATTACATTTGAAAATGAAATAGTGTATCATTCAAGCATTATTAAAACTGAGAAAATTAAATGAGTGTTGTACCTAGTCTGTTGATTGTACTTAAAATAGAAGTTAGTAATACTTGATGACGACTTGACACCAGTGTTGATTTACAAAACATGATGCATAAAAGTTTCCTTAAAAGTGTTGAATATGACCATCGTAATATATACACGTAAACGCGCTCACTTATATAATATAATATAATATAATATAATATAATATAATATAATATAATATAATATAATATAATATAATATAATATAATATAATATATTATAATATAATATAACAGATGCCATTCGAATAAGTTGGAGAGTTATAATTCGTTCCCAGCTGAAATCGAACCCGATACACGAATATCAGCATCCATCAACTATCTTAGCTGTCATGTACTCACGCTCTAATCCACTGAGAACACTAATTGGTTTTCCATAAACATTTATGTTATCATTTGACAAAATAAAATTATCATGTGTACTCTTTGGCCCAGTAGAAAACACAATCTACGTAAAAGCGGAAAGTCTGGGAAAATGAAAAAGAAACACCCCATGATGATTACACAATCAATGACCCCGTCTCAAAATATGAACCAGGGTATCCAATATCTACCCCACACACTCACCACCACTATCAACACCGCCACTTCGAGTCTGGTACCCTGCTCAATTAATTATTTTAAAATAATTATCCATATTAATACTGTTTGCAAAAGCAAGAGTGTCACTCAATAACATTTTTCTATTTTGCAATTTTGTATTCCTATTGCTGACATCAATTTTGTAATCCGCTTCAAAAACAACGTCCCCTCTAACTCTCCTTCATTTTTTCGAAACATGTAAACCCCACATGGATACGTTGATAATGTCTTATATTAATTAGATTATAGATCAGTAAAAGAAAATTCAAAAAATATGCAGTCTTTACATTTACAAGAAATTAAATTTTGAGTTTGAGCAATAACAAATATATCGTCCACATTCGCTTATAAGTCGAATCCAGCTATACAAAAAACAACATAGACTATGTAGTGTCATTGCATAATGCGTCTATTGGGTTTGTTCCACTGATTACTCCTAACAAACTGCATATACACAGATGCATTATACAAGGACAGATCTGAGTTTTTGTATGGTTTGCAGTTGGACTAAACTTTTAAGCGAATACATACGATATAATTGAATATACAAATAATTGAATAATTTAAAATATCGACGTGGTATTAAACGAAACCTCCAAAAGGATGAAACGTATACGAAATGATGTAACTGATTTTTTTATTAACAAACGAAAACAGATACATTAAAATTTTGAAATCGATACAAAGAAGACTGCATTAGATGGTAGTACTGATACGACTTAAACGGAAATAGACGCTAAAATACAAACATGCAAAAGTAAATTAAGCAGGGGCATGATGAATTAAAACAGGACATTAGGCAAATGTAACATATGTTATCGTTTTGATCCTTTCATTTTCTAATTGATCCGTCGTAATTAAATTTCATAGCTTCCAATGTTATATTCAGACTTCTTATTATCCTATTATCCGAAATCTTTTGGAATATCTTTGATATATAGTTTTTTCCTGCAACTCTGACAGGACATTAGCGTTGGCAGTTATCTTTTTGTTCGGATGAGTATTTTTAGTCCCAAATATTATTACTTAGACATTTAATCTGTTTAGCAATTTGCTTGATCTGATTCGTGTAGTCTTGCGTACCCGTTGAAGCTGAGATTCTAAATTACGTTTGTATTTTTTTTAAAAATATTTGGCATGTCGCTTTCTAAACCATTTATTTCACGGTTTAAACTCTGTTCAATTTGTCGTAAAATACGTCTGTATATTGCGTTGTTTCTTCCCTTACTGTCTACAACGTTTGAATGGGATTTAACAATTTGTTCAATCGATGTTTAAACAAATCTTATTCACCTAAACTATGTTGTTTTGTTGCCATCAATCTCCTTTTTGTATCTCTTTCAGCACCACTCTGTATAACACACACACACACACACACACACACATATATATATATATATATATATATATATATATATATATATATATATATATATATATATATATATATATATATATATATATATATATATATATATATATATATATATATATATATATATATATATATATATTAATTTGTATCCTCAAAAGTTTTACGTATGAACACTTCTTTGTACAAGCCACCAGCTGGCAGCGTCAGTGAAATTACCAGGACCAGTAAAATTTGTATGGTCCATTGATGTAGTCACTGTTGATTGTATGGACTATTGGTGTATTCAGTGTTAATTGTATGGTCCATTGATGTATTCACTGTTAATTATATAATCGGTGTTAATTTTATGACCTATTGATGCAGTTGCTCTTAATTGTAAGGTCGATTAATATAGTCACTGTTGATCGTATGGCCTTTTGATGCAGTCATTGTTAATTTTATGGTCTATTGATATAGTCACTGTTAATTGTACGGCCTATTCAAACGGTCGCTGCCAATTGTATATTCGCTGTTAATTGTATGGCCTATTGATGTGATTACTGTTAACTGTATGGTCTATTGATGCAGTCACACTAATTGTACGCTATATTGAGGTAGTCACTGTTAATTGTTTGGACTATTGATGTGGTAACTGTTATTTGTACGGTCTATTGATGTAGTCACTGCTAATTGTTTGGCCTATTGATGCAGTCACTGTTCGTTGTATGGCCTATTGTTGTAGTCAAAGTTAACTGTATGGTCTATTGATGTAGGTACTGTCATTTGTATGGTCTATTGATGTAGTCGCAGTTAATTGTATGATCTATTGATGTAGTAACTGTTAAATGTATGGTCTAATAATGTAGTCACTGTTAACTGTACGGTCTAAAGATGTAGTCATTGTGATTTGCCTGGCCTATTGATGAAGTCACTGTAAATTGTATGGGTATGGTGTATTGATGTAGTCACTGTTAATTGTTTGGTTTATTTACGTAGTCACTGTTAAATATATAGTCACTGTTAAATGTATGACATATTGATCCAGTTACTATTAATTGTATGGTCTATTGATGTAGTCAAGTTAATTGTATGATCTATTGATGTAGTCACTGTTAATTGCATGGTCTTTTGATATAGTCACTGTTAATTGTATGACATATTGATGCAGTTACAGTTAATTGTACGGTCTTTTGATATAGTCACTGTTAATTGTATGGCCTTTTGATGCAGTTACTGTTCATTGTATGGTCTATTGATGTAGTCACTTTTAATTGCTTGGACTATTGGTGCAGTCACTGTTAAATGTATAGTATTTTGATGTAGTCACTGTTAATTTTATGGCCTATTGATGCAGGCACTGTTAATTGTTTCGTTTATTGATGCGATCGCTCTTAATTGTATGGTCTATTGATGTAGTCACTGTTAATTGTATGGTCTATTGATGTGGTCACTGTTATTTGTACCGTATGTTGATGCAGTCGCCGTTAACTGTATGGCCTATTGATGCAGTCACTGTTAATTGTAGAGTTTGTTAATGCAGTCGCTCTTAATTGTATGGCCTATCGATGCAACCACTGTTAATTGTATGGTCTATTGATGCAGTCACTGTCAATTGTACGGCTTATTGATGCAGTCACTGTTGAATATATGACCTATTGATGTAATCACTGTCAATTGTATGGTCTGTTGATGTAGTCAGTGTTAATTATAAGGCTTATTGATGCAGTTACTGTTGATTTTATGACACATTGATGAGGTCACTGATAATTTTATGGTCTAATGATGCAGTCACTATTGATTGTATGGCCTATTGATGCAGTCACTGTTAACGGTATGGTCTGTTGGTGTAGTCACTGTTGACTGTATGAGCTATCGATGCAGTCACTGTTAACGGTATGGTCTATTGGTGTAGTCACTGTTGACTGTATGAGCTATCGATGCAGTCACTGTTAACGGTATGGTCTATTGGTGTAGTCACTGTTGACTGTATGAGCTATCGATGCAGTCACTGTTAACGGTATGGTCTATTGGTGTAGTCACTGTTGACTGTATGAGCTATTGATGTAGTCACTGTTAACGGTATGGTCTATTGGTGTAGTCACTGTTAACGGTATGGTCTATTGGTGTAGTCACTGTTAACGGTATGGTCTATTGGTGTAGTCACTGTTGACTGTATGAGCTATCGATGCAGTCACTGTTAATTACGTGACCTTGCCAATGTTGAGGCAAACCCACTAAAATTCCAACGATCAACTTCACAAGTAGCTAACTACCTTCAACACCTAATTGAGCCGCTTATATGCCCATTCAACCAGAAACTTTAGCATGCATAACTCCACTCAGTCCAAACTTTAATTTGTTACTGTGTATTTCTTTATTAAGCCCTCATAATGTCCGACCCCTCTGACTCAATACATTTTAATCTCATTATAAAATAATCATTATTGCCAATGTAGGTTATACAGTTATCTGGTATTTCTGGCTCACATTTGGGGTAATTATATGTAGGAAACAAGACGGCCTAGATTTGTTTAACTATTAAGCAATTACCCATTGTTATTCCTCTTTATCTTATTTTCTTCCTCTCTGCACGCGTACTTCGAGCGCAGTCTTTCTGAAATCGATATATCGCAATGTTATGAAGCTTATACTCAAGGCAGATAAGAGACACATACAGCTACAGTAACAAACATACAGTGAAGTATCTTCTGTCTGAAGTCATGTAATCGTCATGCATTCATTTATAAATTGTCCAAGTTGTCAGTCGGGGAAAATTGCTAATTAGACAGACGAAAACGTACAAAGAATTAAACTTATGACAAAGGATTTAGACCCATTTACAAATAATTCGTATGTCTTCTTGTTTTGTTTCTGGTCATTTTGATCAAACTCAATTTCAGTTCAAACGTTTGAATGTTATCTCTTTGCATGTTCCATTTGCAAAACTGAGTTAAATTGTTGTTTGTTCTCTTAAGATTCTGTAGATAATTGACTACAAAACATACTTTTATTTTGCAAAGGCTAGGCCACTGAACATTGACCATTTGTCGCAAAACGCAAAACAGATGCCCGGATGTGAATCAATCCACTGGAAAAAAACTTAATTGATACATGTTATTTGTCACGTATTCCAAGTATGACCTCGATTTCACTTTATGAATCTTACTCTGAGAAAGACTAAAAATGATCAAATAGTTGTTTACTACAACTCTCACTGATTTCAGAATCAATGTCATGAACTAGGTCAGTATTAGATACAATGTCTCTATAAAGTTATTTATGAAAAACAGTCAGGTCAAACAGAACTGAACTGAATTTCTGGCCAATGTCAATCGCAGTAAATAAAGTTACATTATAATAGCATGTAATGGAATAACAAAAATTAAAATTAAGAAACAGTCAATCAAATTAACTCAAATAGAAATCAAATCAAATATACTTAACAATTTATATATATATTGTTACATGTATCTGATTTAATTTATATCTGATTTAATTAATTCTCTGTTCGTTAGTTGTTTGTTTTTTTTTTCAATAATTATTCCATTACATATTATTGTAACGTGATCTTATTTACTTGATTTGGCATTTTCAGAAAATTCAGTTTGAGTTGACTCTTTTCATAAACATCTAATAATATAAACACTGTTTCTATTTTTGAATTTGTTCCCGACCTTGGTTCAGACATCACTGAGTGTAGTAAACAACTTCTTTTTTTTTTATTCTCAGAGTAAAATGATTGGCTTTTGTCAAGTTCATACTGGGAATGGCTTTAAATGTATAAAGCCTCTATTTAGAAATTCTGGTTTTACCAGAATTGCGCAGTAGTCATGTTTAATACCTTTGTCTATACAGAAATAATCTCAGTAATGCCTCTATACACTGGAAGGTAAGGTGATTTATTTTTTTCTGTTGTTACCAGCTGAGACAAATTTTTCATTTTTTTCCCATTATTTAGATTCTAAAAGATTAATTCTTTCTCCTGGAAATATTTGAATGCTCATACAAAATTCTTGGACAAAGACATTTCTTGAAATTTGATTCGGAAATTCAAACACCGGAATATTATTGTCTGTGGAATAACAAAGAACTGTATGTATATATATTTTCCTTGATTGAATGTGCAATGTGTAAGTAGATTGTTCAGATAGCTACTCTTTCAATCCAGTGTATTTTATTTCATTTTGGACCTGTTTAATTTGTTGCCACGATTGTTTAAAATTTGTGTAAGAGACAGAGATAGTCTTTGTCAGTCTATTGTAACTGTTATTATTTTTTTATCAATAATGTGTGCCCTATACATTGGTTCTATTTGTCATCAACAATCCAACAAGTAGATCGTCTACGACAGGTATTAATTTCAGAAATTTTCAACATCCCCGCGAAACTTTTAAAAAAAATGAGGACTATCTCTTGATACCGACAATGTTTCCTCCATATTAAAACTCGTTAAATATTTGCATCCACGTGATTATATTGAGTATATTTTTGTTATTATTTATTCTTACGACTCCATGGTTGTAACTGACGTAACACAAAAAAGCGAAGCCAACAAGTTTAGTAAAATTCGATAAATAATGTAATTACCTAGAATACAAAGTAAACATTTAAAAGATAAATTACAATATTATGGGGAGCCCCGAGTGGCCGAGTGGTCTAAAGCGCTGTCCGTTACGGATCACTGCCATCTCACCTCTGTCTGCGTAGGTTCGAGTCTCGGATTCGGCCCACGTGGGTATGTGAGAAAGCTTGCCAGTAGCTTCTCGAGGGTCGGTGGTTCTTTCCGGGGATTTCCCGGGTTCTTCCTCCACTATTAATACTGGCAGCCATGTATAGCCTATCGTGTGCTGAAAAATGGCGTTAAACCCTACAACAACAATATTATGAATTAAGTTCCGAATGATCCTAAAAGTTCTATCGCAAGTCCAAACGGTACAGAGTGTTTCGAATAAATTCCACTGGTGTTCCAAAATGAATTATAAACTTGAATGTGCTAATGTGCAAATAAATGTCATGGTCTATTATACTAAGAGTATTGACGCATCTCACCGATGTGACCCAGAATGTCCTTAAATGAATTCACAATAATTCCTACAAAGTGATTTATCCCTAAAGTCAATAAACACTTTGTAATTTCAATGAAAACTTTAATAAAAAGATCCTTTTAAATTATAACTGAACATAACTAAAAGACTGATTCCACTAGACAAATGTTATAATAGTAATTAATAATTCTGGTGTAAACAGCCTTATTTAAATCCCTGCTTGATCTATGTCGCAAGAAGCATTTTTTAAAATATTATGTCATCTGAAAGGAAATTTCCATCAAATTTGCAAACAAGGTCAGGTCTGTTTGCTAACGTTTCAGCAGCCTACCTGGCAGAAATCAGGTAGACCATAGAATTTCGAAGGGAAAACCCATTTTTCTGAACTCAGATTCAAGTATTCAAGTTTGCGTTTGCAGATATTATCTTTCAGTTCAGTTTACAATCATGGCAAAAGTTACCCATATAATTTATTGTTTGCAAACTGATCCATACAATCAACGATCATGGACACAAATTAAACAGACGAGATAGATATACAAACTATTATATCGTGTGCAAAATGTCAAATTATGATTTTAATCTTGCTCCTCGCCGTTTCAGAGTTAACCACTGCGCTGATCGTATTTGGTCTGACGTGTTGGATAATTGTTGAATTTGCGAAAGAATCTGAAGTGTGATGGTCAAGTACATTTTAGTAGAGTGCACATTTTGAGCAAATGTTCTGGTCTAATAAGTCAATAATTAAACATATATTGAACACAGTATTAGTCAGAACCCCAATTATGGTTTGTAATTAACATTTTTAATCAGTTATGTACTACTTTACAAACTGTGTGTCACTCAAACGTATACTTATCAAGGGGCAGAACGATGACCTCTAATGACCCCAATTACATTAGATATGAAATAACATAAATTATTTGTCGCCTTTGATATAGCCGCCTTAAGGGGGTAGCTGCAAAGACTCTGACAAGTGACGCCACATCATTGTTCCTTTCACCCGAAGGCTACTTTTGACACACTGTACACGATATTTAAGAAGAGACAACCGAGAATACTGGATTTTCCCTTTCACCTAATAGTTGGAACAAACATCTCTACCGACTGGTAAGTATTTAAATATACGTAGCTTAAAAATGCCTAATTGCTACTGATTTTTTATATATATACAATTATTTGGTCATACATTTAGAATCGGATATATTAATTATAGAATGCATCTTAAGATTTGTTTGCCAATAATATTTTTGAAGAAAAAAAAGTGAAATGTGAAGAATTTCATGCTTTTTTGTGGAAAATTGTTGAAGATTAACAACCACCCTTGTGACCGAAATTGTATTTGCAAATACGGCCCGTTTAAGAATTATAACATTTCATTCTTTATCTTTTTTTGTTGATGTTGCTGCTGAATTTATGTTAAGTACAGCACTGTATGTTTTTTCTATGTAAGTTTATTTAAACAAGATTTTGACGGAATATTTTGCATGAGAACTGTGAGGCGCGGTCAGAAATGTGTATTATATAGGTAATATATTACATTATGAAAAATGAAGCTGAAAGAGATATTTTCCAGTCTGAGGAAACGCATAGAGAAATGTTTAGGACGTCAAGAGATATTATACAGATTAATTGTCTCGTTAAAAATGAGAGAGAGAGAGAGAGAGAGAGAGAGAGAGAGTCTGTTTCTGGAACAATTTATATCCTATTCTCTTACGTTGAAGAACCCTTACCATGTTATTTCATTTTAATAAAAAGGACAAAATTATGAAAGACTGATTGGTGAAACGTAAGTAGGCATCTAGAGAAAATGAAACAAATTCAAGTAGTTAATGGTCAGTAAAATATAACTGAACAAATTCGCCACTCAGGAGTTTAGGACTGGCCGAAAAATTTGTAGTAATAAATAATCACTCTGAATTCCTCACAAAACTCTGGTAAAAAGAATAAACAAAACTGCGGAAAGAGTGAAACTCTGAACTCTGTGTAGGCTTCCATTCGAAGTCATTTGATTGACAAATTTACAAGAATGAGGAATGGTGACAGAAATGGCATAATTTATTTAGAAACGCGAGGAATAGACATCAACATTATAATTACGAAGTCGGTACCTTATACCAAATGAAGAATAAAGCGATAGAACTCACATCGCACATGTGTATGCAGGAAACAAACGTACAGCGACTGATACAAACAAAATCAAACAGGTTAGAAAAGTATAACTTGTTTCAAGGAAAAATCTAATTCGCGTCGCTAAGTAACTGTACCCATCACCTACTTATCATGCGCCAACGCTCAGATCCGCTCGGCCATGCGCTTATTCCACGATACATATGACCAATGTACAAGGAAACGGATTGACGTTCACGTATAACAACTCGCTGGGCAAGTGGAAAATAAAATTCAGCTAAATGCACAAACTCACTGGCTATGTTTGTATGCAAGTGCCTATTTGCAATTATGATTGGGACAGATTACTGTTTGGGAAAAATTTGAAGTTTAAACCTTTTTCATTATATTTGTTCTTAGTCGATACTAAACTTTATTTCATATAAGCATGCATACTATGTGAGCTGCCGAATAAGTTCTTACTTCTCTTCTTGCGTCAATGGCGTCAATTGTAATAGATTTAAATTAATGAATACGTTTTTTTAACGCTCTTTAAAACTAACATTATAAAACCTTGTCAGTGACTTTGTACAAGCTATACCCTCTATGTCTGTATCTTGAGGGTTGTGAAAAGAATGTGAATTATGTATATAAAATTACAAATACACACTTTAATATGCACAAGCACGAGATTCCCTGAAACATTTGTGTCAGTTTTAAACGGAACTATTTTTCTTCTATTTACGAACTGGTCATTTGGCAGTAACCTCAGTATGAAGACACTTCTGGCATTTCTGGTGACCTTGGCTCTAGCCTGTCATGTGACTGGACAAGATATGAGGAGGCAGAACAACATGGAATTATGTAAGTGTAAATGTTAGGTTCAAAATTTGTCCAAGCATGTAGTAGTTCTTGTGTGCCATTGCAGACACGGTGTCTCGAATACCATACGAACATACAATATGAGATCCATAGCATTTCTGTCGAGACTTATTAAGAAATGTGTAGGTTTTGATATGTTAGAAAACATTGTTATGTTCATCCGGGTTAGCCTCGGATGCGGTAGGTTCTGGGTTCGAACCCTGTCCGAGTCAGACCAAAAACTGATCAAAATGGTACTAACAGCTGCCTCGTTTGACACTCAGCATTAAGAGGTTAGTGTTAGGACTGGTCGGCCTGGTGTCAGGATAATGGGACTGGATGGAACATGTGCGACATGATGTCCCAGTGCTAGACATCACTATAAACTGCCACGCTGCAGACATCGTATCGATATGAATGAAAAATTGTTAAAGCTACGTTAAAATTCCAAATCTCTCTCTCTCTCTCTCTCTCTCTCTCTCTCTCTCTCTCTCTCTCACACACACACACGCACACACACACACACACACACACACACACACACACGTTCATCTGAGATAAAAATGGAACAAGATTTAGTGTAACCTTAACAATGCATCAATTTTAGATTGGGAATGACTGTTAATCAAATATAAATAAGAAAATATAATTCACTCAATCCTTTAGAGACAAAAGGTAGGGGGTGAGGAAAGATGGAGATAAATATAGTCGTTATCTCGGGAGTTGCTGATGCGGGATACACTTATAACCATTAAGGAGGGGGGCACTATTCTAGACGTTAACATATTTAATAAAATTAATAATCCTTCCAATGATTGATACAATACAATTGTTTACATACAATAATTTCTAGCTACTTGCGTATTTAGCAACATTTTGATGCAAATAAATATTGAATCTAGTCCAAAGTGATCCTTGTAGCCATTAGTAATTATTGCCAAATTTAAAGGTTCCCTGATTCTACTTTTTACCAAAACTGTTCCTGGTATTATCAAAGAGGACTCTGTGATAGCAGCAAACTATCCAAAAATCCTGAGCATAAATACTTTGTACAAAAATTAAATGTATGATATATTCTTGTGATTTCATCTAGTCTCATGCAGAAATTATTTTAAAAATCATTTTGTCATCGACATTAGTACTTGCATTGCCCATTCAGATATTGACATTATTATTTGTATTATCCATCAGATAACGACAATTCTTCATTTGAAGACGTTTTAGTTTCAATCCATACACGTCAGATGACATCACTGATAAATAGACACCTGAAATAAAGACTTACAAAAATGGTACTAACAGCTGCCTCGATCGGCGCTCAGCATTAAGAGGTTAGTGGTAGGACTGGTCGGCCTGGTGTCAGGATAATGTGACTGGGTGGGACATCATGCTACATGTCTGCGGCATGATGTCCCAGTGCTAGACATCACTATAAACTGTCACACTGCAGACATCGTAGCGATATGACTGAAACATTTTTTAAGCTACGTTAAAAATCCATATTACACACACATACACACACACACCTGAAATAATTTTTGTTGTGGGAGAAGTTAGTATAATGAAATACAGATTAGCGTTCTCACTTTGATTTTCTGAACTTTATGTCAAATAATTCATAAACCATAGTTTGAGCAAATGGAACGTTTTCATCGACCCTTAAAGTTATGAATGAGATGGGTATTCGATTAAAAACTGAAGCAACATCTCTAGCGGGACTCGCTAGGAAAGGTACAGTGACTGAGTGTAGTCTTTTTGAGTACATGGACATGTGAACCTTCTTTAACACTTTTTGTTCAGATTCCGTTCCAGTCCAAAACTTAATCCTTTCACCCTCTCCTAATGTGTGCAAATTGACCGAAACAATAGCTAATCTCATTGAGTGTTATATCTTTCCATGTTATTTAACTGTCGCGGTGATTCATTGGTCAGCTCACCTGACTCGTTACAACTACAATCGAATCAGCTTGAGTCAGATACCGTTTCTTTTGGCAAGGGCCATGCCTCAAAATTTGCTTTGGTGTGTGCGTGATTTGGATTTTTAACGTAGCTTTAACAAGTTTTCAGTCATATCGCTACGATGTCTGCAGTGTGGCAGTTTATAGTCCATTTCATACCGAATTTAACCGAGTTACTCCGTAATTATCCGAATAACCTCCCGAGTTACTTTATACTCCAGCCAATCAAACGCTGGTGGGTACATGTACATAACAAAATGGCGTCCATTGTTGTTTAGAAATATTTCAGAAATAAAATTAATTAAATGATTGAAATTTATATGTAAATTATCCACAGACTTTCAAAAACAAATCTGATAAACTCATATGAAACGCATTTTATTATAGTGACGTTTCGGATGCACAAAAATAGTTTGAACAACTTGCCTTTTGATTGCCAGGATCAAATTTGTTTACTTCGACACCGTTTCTTTACTTACATGTACATGTCCAGATGTAAACAGCCCAAAGCTACTCTCTCGTATGGGTTTGAAATCCGCCCTGGTTTCCAGAAAATAAGACAGGATGGTTCCAATATTAAATTTCGTAAATATCTGCGGCAGCATCGCTGTTGAATATGCATTTTTCAAATCGATAAAAGATGTTGAAGTAGTTACAGAACTTGACGCTGATGCTGAAGCGTTAGCCATATTTTGCCCACCACCTATTACAGTCAGCTGACCACCCGCCTCGTGATCAAAATTCCGAGCAAAGGTGGCGCTATACAGTTTCGCATTTTGCATAGGTTAGGAATTTAAAGAAAAAGAATGTCCCCGGCTTTCCTCACTGGTTATACTGGCTATTTAAAAAAGACCTTGTATATCTTAGGTATAATGCAAAGAACCTTTAATTCCCTTTATTTTGGTGTATGATTGATGGGTATACTATGGGTTATAGAGTATACAGCTTGGCCTTACTTCAAATGTGTACCTTTCAAAAAAGTGCTAGCTCTACTTGGTCATTTTCACTTCCTGAACTTCAGAGGTAAATTGTATAAAAAAGAGCCGATAACTTTTTTTCACATTTTATATATTTGGTAATTCATTCATTGCACTTTCAGAAGCTGGTATTGTCTAGTCTGGCAAAATTCATTTTCCCTATTTTAATAGCTGCTATGTATAGTGTACTTTAGACTAATTCAGACTGATTTTTTAACACAAGGGAGCAGTCATTTTAGTTAGCAGTGTGCTTAAATCATGTAAAATTTCCAAAAGTACAATATCCAAAAGAAATATCATCCACATTACATTAATGTAGCATAGAGGTATGCAAACATTCTCTCCACTGTGCATGTTTTAAATGCGAACTACTTCACCTTACATACGTCACTCTCTCAAAAGTACATATTATCTGGTGAGCGCCACCAAATTACGAAGTTCACTGAAGTCTGCATGAAATGGGCTATAGTGATGTCTAGCACTGGGGCCTCATGCCGCACATGTCCCACCCATTCACATTATCCTGACACCAGGCCGACCAGTCCTAACACCAATCTCTTAATGCTGAGCTGCCAAGCAAGGCAGCCGTTAGTACCAGTTTTGTAAGTCTTTTGTATGACTCGGCCGGGGATCGAACCCACGACCTCCCGCATCTTAGGCGGACGTTCTAACCAGTAGGCCACCGGAGCGGTAATTTGCCTTGGTATTAAATAATCTATTTGTGCTGATGTGCCGTAAAACACCAAATAGTACCAAACAATATACACGTTACTGAGGCAAATAAACAAACAGAAATACTGTACATTTTATATTTGACCCAAACATTCTGACCTAAATTTCTGCTTGCAATCGTAAATGTACTTGTATCAGAATACACGTGTCTGTGACTCACATATAACTAAACACTCGTACAGATAGATATATTGTTAGACAATATACTAGTCTATAAATATGAAATCGTCATAAATTTCAAAAGCATTTCGCTCCTAATTTATATATTTCGAGTATCAAATGCGGGATTCAGTGCAAAGTTTGACAATTTACGCAAGATGTTTGCATGCATTGTATATTTAAAAATGTAACGCGGTATCTTCTAAATTTAAAACAATTTTCGAGTTAAAAACGACGTTGGGCAATCATACTTCCACCCACGCTAAAAGTTGTCAATATTTTCAAGAATACATTGTGTCAGAATACTTTATGTCAGCAATTTTTATGATATTTTCTCTTCAAAATTAAAGTGAGTCATCTAGCTTTATGAATTTGATGTTTTAAAATACTTCTCCTTTTTATTTGTAATTGTGTATTTCAATACATACTGATACTTCCTTCTTCTTCTTTTTCCATTGTGCACATTGGCTATTAAAAAATAAAGAACTTGTTTTGAAAATCGTCAATAAATGAGTCGTTGTTATTGATATTCATGTCACGGGATGCTTACATCAAAAACGTTCTTATGCCAATTTAACAAGTGGATAGTTTTCGCGATCATGCACACCGAGTTAATTTATTTGAATTCTAGAAAAATGTAAGGGCGGTCTGACAACTAGTCGCCAGTTAATGAGTCATCGTCTGCGGTAAGTGAAAGAGATGACATTTATTCAGATGAAAGCTTCCCAGAGGCACAACACGCAAGCTGCACTTTTTCTTACCATACGCAATCCATAATTAAGTCACTTCGCAAATTTGGTATTTCGTACCACATTTAGTCAAAAGTCAAAAGATTCACGATCTTGTGGGCGCATTCATTTAATACCGAAAGTATACACTATTTGTCTCTTTGGTGAACTCTTTGGTGTTGGGAACTCACCAGCTCGAGCTGCGCTTGTTGAACGAATATGTGCATGTGGATATGTACTCATGCATGCGTCTAAGTCGGGCCGATCAATTTGTGACGTATAACTGGCATTTCCGGTCATTACACTTTCAGAAGGTGAATTGGGTTCGATAATCTGTGTATTCTTATATGTTTATGTTCGTGAGAGATGGGGAAGGTTAATATTGCAAAATGTTAGCAATAAAGCCAGCAACCGTCTCCGTCATGCATTATCATAATTGAGATATTTGATGACAAACATGAGTAAAAAGGAATGAGGAACATTTTTCCTCAAGTTGATGGAATTTTATTCCTAATACCTTCAGTCATTAAACACTAAATCTTCTTGTAATGGACGTATGCCAAGACAAACTAACTACATTAAATCAAACGTTCTCTGTTGACCGGATTCTCGTTCTTAAATTTATCCACGTGTTCATTTTATCATGTACCTTAAACTTTTGAAAAATCTAAACTTAATTATGTAACATATTTACCGAATTTAAATTATTATATATTACAATATAAATGTCAGATTTTCAAGTACAGTTACTATATTATGCGCTATAGGTTGAAGCACTTCGAATTTTGGGCCCCCGGTGTAACAAGATGAGCAATGCATTAAGTCCCACTTTCATATATGAGGGCACCCCTTTACTGTACCATTTTAATTGGTAAAGCGAACCTCAATGGTCAATAAAGTTAAGCTGGACAATCCATGATGTGTACCTTATTTCATAACGAGACACTTGAAAATGCGGTTTCCGTCGTACACAAAATATTGATTTAAAATAGTGCTTTATTTGTTTTGATCAGTTGGGGTTTGTTTTTGTTATTTGTTGTTCTTGTTGTTTCCTGTTTGCTTGACTCTTTTTGTTTTGTTTTGCTTACATAAACCATACTTTTCTCATATTAGATTTATTTGAATTAGTGGTACTGTTTAAAAAATAATATATTGTTTATGGTCCATTGCACAATCGCCGCTCAGCATGCGTCCCTCCCTGATATAATTTTATTATATTATCCCTACGCGGATCAGCTGGGCCGACACGAATGTGTGCTACGAGCTTAACAAAATAGTTCCAAATAGCTGATCCCTTTACTTTGTATATATATATATATATATATATATATATATATATATATATATATATATATATATATATATATATATATATATATATATATATATATTTCAGTACGTCGTCTCATGGGAAATGCACCAGCACCATCTGGTCCTGGTCCTAGGGGCCCCATGGTAGGTGGAGGGCCGGTCGCCGGAATGCCACCTGCTGAATATCCCAATCCCTACTGGGGTTCACCGTTGGGAGGCCGAAACTGGATGATGGGCGCCGCAGCCGCTAACGCTCTCGATCTCGATGACAACTTAGCCTGGATGCTATTTGTATAAACTGACAGTGCCACGCCTTTGGACTCTTTGGCTTCCGAGATTCCAATTTATAAAATATATCTGTGATCTTCCAATCAGATTGCAAGGTTGTTATATTATGCAAGGTAAAAAAAATAATCGAGGGCAACAGCTTCGGAAATATTTTCTTTATAAAATTGCATTGTTGCCTTGCATATTTACATATTTTAACAAAACTGATAGACATTTTCTGACGTAGCGATCGTCATCAGTACGCTTTGACGGAGATATGTGGATACAAAGATTGTTTTGTCAAATCGATTTTGTAATTTAAATGAAATAAAATCTGTTAATGATAACTACAAGCCATTTTTCTTTGTTTCTATTTTCTTTTTTATATGCGACAAAATTTTTCCACATCATCTTAGTGTGCAATATTTGACTGGAATCAGTACCGCCTGCAAAAAAAAAAACAACTATATGTAAGCTATTTAGCCGAGCTCTCGTGGAGCTCGCATGTAAAGAACATTAAAAGAAAAGGCAAATTTAGACATTGATTCTCAAAAGAAACATAAAGATGCATTCGAAAGCTACATAATCTGCTGCATACACAAGCTAAAGTACCCCCACGGCTTGAATATCGCTCCTGGTTTGGACACCAGACATTGATACTAAATCTTCTGGAAGCTGTTCTACGAAAAAAAATGGGTTAAAATCAAACGTCATGCTTCACTCTTTAAACTGACTCAAGTATTTCCGTCATATCCTGAAATAACCTCCGAAGTGGCTGAGAAATACAGATGATGTTTGGCGACTCACTTCTGGCGGAGAGCACCAATATATGTTACGACAGGAAAGTCAGCGATTGTTTCGATTGTGACTAGTCAAATAAAAGGTGTCACATATATAAAAAGGGACTGATGACCATTCTTTAACATATTTTCAAAATGGTAAAATGTATACGTTGGCTCCAACTTTTTTCAGTGGATAACATTCCAGATCCACGCAGTAACGACTTCCGAGATAGATAGATAGATAGATAGATAGATGGATGGATGGATGGATGGATGGATGGATAGCTTTGTCATTGTCCGCATGTATGTAAATAAGGGGTGGAAACCAATTAATGCAAACAAAAAGGACACAAACAGCTCCCTATTATTCTCCAATAGGAACTATCCTACATATTTAGCGCGCATTTTTCGTAACACACGTAAAAGGAAAACTAACAATATTTTAAAAGCAGTTTCATAATCAGCTGTCTCATGCCGTTTGTGGTAAGTTTTGTTCCCCTCAACTACTTGTCCAAAAATATGTCAACAATTTGTTATGCTTCAGTAAATGACAAGTTACGATATAAAGTGCTTTCATACCTACCAGTCATACATATCACCTATTCTATATTGTGCTTGCCAGCAATGTAGCGAGCGGATCAATGGTATTTTTTTTAACATTGTCCAATTAAGCAACGAGACCAGTTTGAAAATCCAGTTCGATTTTAAGGAATTTGGTATGTTCTGTGAGATGAGCTGTTAAGTGGCTTCGTTTGATATGTTTTAAGATGTTCACAGTCGTTGGAAGTGCCGCTCATTGCAGTAAATATCTGATATACATCAATATTTTGTTTCCCTTTTATAAGCTTCAAGAAAAACCAACTATAGAATTCGCCTACTCCCCTGACATTTTGTGGTAAGTTTTGTGCCCACCTACCGATTTTAAAAATGAAATAAGACATGCACACAATCTTAGTAATTTCATTAATCACTTATAACTTATAATTGAATTGTTCCAGGGGTGGGTGGATTGTCACTAACACTGTCATACTGTTTGCGTTTCATACCAGAGAAGAGTTTCTTTACTAATATGGCGTCTATATTTTCAGACGACAGGACTAATTTAGTTAATCGTCCTGGATAAACTCCGAAAAAGGTAAGTTTCTATAATTATGGGAGTTGCCTCCCTTTGAACCCTTGTACATCACAGTAAAACCGTTTTCCCTTTATGATTATGTGCAAATATTGGACGCAGCCGATGTATATTATACCTTTCATTTATATTTAGTCCCAGGACCCTCGTCCCTTAAAGGAACTCTACTGCATAATATGAAAGAAATATAAAATTTCAGGAATCTCGAACGGAATGTTTTCCTTACAAAAACACAACTTTCTGCCTCATCAAGTACATGCCAAGCATTTAGATTTGCTTAGATATTCTAAGTCAGATTTCCAAATTGGAAGAAAAAGGAGACGACGTTTTTGAGTTGTATAAATAGCGCACTTAAATAATGTATACAACATTTTCAAACAAATGGGGATGTTACCGTAGAAGATTATGGTTCCATTTCCCATGCATACCCCATAAGAAGAAATTTGTTTTGTGGCAAATTCTCCTGTATAGTCGGTATTGGTTCATCTAGAAGACGGAGAAAAGAAGAAATAGAACACAGTAAAAGAAAAAGATACATTGGAGCTAGATTCTTCCAATATATAAGGAAAATGGCTTAAAGTAAGTTGATATGAGAGAATGAGGGGCATCTCAAAAACATTATACAAACGATGGATTGCTAATGTATAGAACCTAGATGGTACCATACGTTAAAGTCGATGCTTGCAGCAAATTCAAAATCACAATGACATTTTACTCTTATAATGAGGAATGGATATGCATTCGATATAATGAAGAAAGTCATCATTACTGGAGATTAACATGGAGAGTGAAGGTGTCATATATAATTTCATCCTTTTGACCTTTTAATTGAGTGCATCACTGCATTTAATGCTATCTACGTAACCAGAAACTGTTTATAATGTCATTAATATTGCTTAATTCAGATAACTGTTTACTTTTAAAACCACAATTCAGTTGCTTTATTCAACATCTCTTAGCTGCGCATTGTATGGACTGCAGAGTCATTCAGCAGGGTATCGTACTTTATAAATTTGTTTTAGTTTATGTTCCTTATTCCTTATCTTTTTTTTTTCTTCAGGTATCACATCACATAAAAGACATTTAAAACCATTGTTTAATAGAAGCCAGCTTAGCAGAGGCCTGGCAGTAATTCTCTTATAACAGAAACCACTTTGTTTAGACTTATCTCTTATATCAGAAACCATTCTGTTTAGACTCATTGTAAACTTAGCTTACATTGACACAAGTGTAACTATTACGGAGAAGGATTATTTTCCCTGATCAGATCTATACTTTACATACAGTGTTTCCAAATAATGGCTTCAGTTACTGTTTTCAAAATACATTTAAATTTGTGTTCTTGGAAAGAGGAATTGATGTTTTGTATGGAGATATGCATGTAAAAACGTGATGCTGTCCAGGGTCGTAATATAGAACATAATTCTGTACCTAAACATTATCATCATAAGGGAAGATAACTTTTGTTGTTTGCCAACATTAGTAGTCTTTGAATACCTAATAATACGAGGTACCCTGCTGATACAAATACCGTGAAATCACCTAATAATAATAATAATAATAATAATAATAATAACAACAACAACAACAACAACAATAATAATAATAATAATAATAATAATAATAATAATAATAATAATAATTGTTACGATTCTGTGGTAGTAAACTGAGTAACAGAAATAAGTAAAACCAGCAAGTGTTGTAAAACTTAACAAATAATTTAATTATCAAAGTTATAAATGCAAATGTGAGAGGAATTTTTTATTATGAAGTGAATCCGAAATAATCCTAATAACTTTGTATGAAAGTCTTGAAGGATAAAAAATTCTGTATAAATTTCAAAACCGGAAATGTAAGGCCAGCTTAGAATCGTGACGTTGTCAAGATGGCGTTGTCAAGAACTCCTTTGAATAATTCACACTAGTTTGAGGATACTGTTATAGTCCAAATAAGGAACGCTTTCTATTTCCACTGACAAGTCCAAGCAAATGTTTTCCTCTCGAATAATATCTAAGTACAACATAAAAAACACGTCTGCAGACTTAGAACAGAAGCACAAAATATAAAGAATGATTACAAATAAGTAATGAATCTGATTGCTCAGCTTAAATACACCTTCTATTACGATTATATTTCACAACATACTCCAAATGACCGATCTTACTACTCAATTTATTTCAAAATTGCCTATTCATGTGACCTAACCCAACCAATGTGAAATTATATAATTCTTCTAGAACCGTCCAAACTCCATCAGCCAATGAGAAATTAACCCAAATTCGTCATTAAGTCTTATTATTATGATTAATATTAGTAATTGTCAACACATACGTCGGCATCTATTTATAGATTCCATGTAATTTTATGCTCTTAATATTTCTAAAACAGACACTAGTCACGTAGGAAAAATGTAAGTAAAAGATAATCTGTACAATTTAAAGCCATGAATAAAAGTTACAAATTATATAAATTCATGTATCAGGAGTTACCAATAATAATAATAATAATAATAATGATGAAGTGCAATGTGTAATTTGCGGTTTAACTTTTCCCATTCACTACTTGTATGTACCTCACAACCATTCATTCTACACTAATGACAATTGAATGGAAAATGTACATTTTATGACAAATTGGAAGAATATTGGAACATATATTAATAGGGTAGATGGAAAATAATGTTTTAGGTAGATCTCCTGTTGTTTATAGTTATCAAAAGTATGCTTAGCGTTGAATTTGTTAGATTTATTTATTTTTTTAAGTCTTGCCGAGATCGTGATGCGTGTGGTTTTACTTATGTCATTATATTCAAATCTAAATATATGTAAATTTGGTTTGTGTTTCTCATTTTAAGAAAAGTTGTTTCATAAAAAGTGTACCTTGTCAACCAATTAGAGATTTTTCTTAAAGTTTTGATTCTGTTTGAAATCTTTTTTATAATTATCATTGAGAGCCATAGTATTTGTATAAAAAACAACACTGACTTTTAACCCCATACATTTTTAGCCCGTCTCTTTGACTCTGTCCCTCCATTAGTAATGTAGTGTATTTGGAATTGCATTTGTGGTAGTGTTAAGATGTACACAATGGTTTAAAATGGATAGATCTTTTTTTAAAAATCTAAATATTTAAAGCATAGTTTGTGGAAAATTAAAAGTCGGTTTGTGTCACGGCCAGGGCTATGACATGCATTGAGCTTAGGGATATAATCCCTGGTCCTGCTTGGTATAATACCTGTAGGTATGCTTCCACTGGATCACAATTTGGAAACTGTTGAGATCTCTGGTCAACAGCCATATATGGGTCTGTAAGACATGAGACAGAACTAGACATACCAGTATATCTAATACAGACAGTGGGTCATGGCACAATGGTTGTTGACTTGCCTCCGAGTCATAGCACAGAAAAAGTTGAAATCTGCATCTTCTAACCATGTATCGGTTGAAGGACATGGGAAGAAATCAGACACATTTCCAGTACCCAGTACTAACCTTGATGAAGGAGACTTGGGCTTGGGTCCTCACTTGGAAACTGTTGAGATCTCCAGCCTATTACTAAAATATAGGATTGAAGGGCGAGAGGAAACAAAATTAGATATATGCCCGACACAGATCGGATATATCCTGTATACGCTAACTAGACGGGAAAATAGAAAATGATATTTACGGTATTGAAAATTTGCCCCTGGATCAGGCTACACCCGCAGCTGTTTAGATTGGAAGCGTGTTGATATGCAGTGGCATGTCATTTGTCTGATTCTAGCTTGTTTCTTTTTTCTTCTCCTGTATCTCACTGTGTATTACACTGAATTCGATGTTTACACAAACATTCATTCAGCGTTAAAACTGTACAAGTCACAGTGTCTACGTGCGTCTTGAAGGAAATTGGAATCAGAGTGCATGAATAATTGTGTAATTTTGTACAAAATCTTCCAAAGTTATTCCGCTTGGAAGGTTTACTGAAACTAACCTACTGGATGGGTGATGTTTTGTAAATGTACACACCGGAACTAGCAAGTGTGTTCTTGAAGTTTATTTGAGTGCGTTCTTGAAAGTTAAGCTCACAGATTAAAGTTACATTTATTGTACTGGTATAATTTGATAGAATTAGTGATATGAAAATTTTGTTTCATTTGTATGTAAGACATTGGTGTACAAATTTGCCATTTCTATTGCTCTCGTTTGCAGTTCAGAAGTGGTCATTATGTTTTGAAGCGGAAACTTTCAAACTCTTAAATGAAGTAATAGACATATATATGTACATCAAGATTTTGAGGTTGTCACTTTGGAATGTTCATGGACCTATCTGTACATCATTATGTGAGGTTGTCACTTTGGAATTTTCATGGACCTATCTGTACATCATGATGTGAGGTTGTCATTTTGGAATTTTCATCGATCTATCAAGTTGTCACTTTGGAATTTTCATGGACTTATCAGTAGATCATTAAATTAGGTTGTCACTTTAGACTTTTCATCGACCTATCAAAAAAAATGTGAGGCTGTCACTTTTGAATTTTCATCGACCTATCTGTGCATCATGATGTGAGGTTGTCACTTTGGTATTTTCATCGACCTATCTGTACATCATGATCTGAGGTTGTCACCTCTGGAATTTTCATGGACCTATCTGTAAGTACAGCTTTTTGTTCTCAGGTCAGTATCATTTTTGTTTGTCCAAACTGTCACCCAGAAGCTAACTAAATGTTTCCCCTTGTAAATCATAGCTTAAGGGTGTATCACGTACCTATCATGTGTATCAATAGCATGGTCCTATCAGCAAGGTCAAAGTCATATGTATCAATAGCATGGTCATATCAGCTATAGCAAAGTCATATGTATCAATATCACGGTCCTATCAGCTATATCAAAGTCATGTATATCAATAGCATGGTTCAATCAGTAAGATCAAAGTCATATTTATCAATAGCATGGTTCAATCAGCTAGATCAAAGTCATTTTTCAATAGCATGGTCCCATCAGTTAGATCAAAGTCATATGTATCGATAGCATGGTCCTATCAGCAAGATCAAATTCATATGTATCAATAGCATGGTTCAATCAGCTAGATCAAAGTCATTTTTCAATAGCATGGTCCTATCAGTTAGATCAAAGTCATATGTATCGATAGCATGGTCCTATCAGCAAGATCAAATTCATATGTATCAATAGCATGGTTCTATCAGCAAGATCAAAGTCATATGTATCAACAGCATGATCCTAATAGCAAGATCAAAGTCGTTTTTCAAAACCACGGTTCTATCAGCTAGATTAAAGTCATGTATCAATAGCATGGATCAATCAGTAAGTTCAAAGCCATATCTATCAATAGCATGGTTATATCAGCTAGATCAAAGTCATTTTTTCAATACTATGGTCCTATCAGTTAGATCAAATTCATATGTTACTATAGCATGGTCTTATCAGCTATATCAAAGTCATATGTATCAATAGCATGGTCCTATTTAATTTCATTGCATTTTCATTAAGATTTGGACCATAAATCTACATTATCTATTTTTGTTCCTAACCGGTTGCTAACAAATTCTCATGGATACTGAGATAAAATATGTATTAACACACTTTTTATGTAGCAAATTAAAGATTATTTTTCATGGTATGGATGTAGTTCAGAAGTTGTTTTGAGCAATGAAAATAAAATGTTTGGATGGTGCGCCTTTTACCACTATCAAGATCCTATCTAGAAAGATAAGGTAACAGTCATTTCAAGGTCACTTTCTTGTGATGTCTTGACTGCAACTGAAATTATTTACAAGTAGTATTATCCAACACTGTACAATTTTACATACTAACGTTTTGTGAATTTCATAATCGTAGCCACAAAGCTGTTGTAACATGTCAATATGCATATATTTCTTGCCAAATCTAGAATTTAAAAAAATTTGAAGGTCACGCCAAGAACACTTATTGTGTCATGTAAAATTATTATGTGATCTTTGATGCATTTTTGTTTTACAACCATCTTAAATTAGATATATTATGTTAACACATCATCATTCCGTCGTTGTATTAACATTTGCTTATCTTATCCATAATTGTGTGACATCTTGAGAGATTTCATGAAAGTATGCTTATATTTATATCATAACTAGATGGTGTGTTACATTCCGCATACAGACTCCCTGCCATTGGGGTTTTGTTCAAAGCAAGACAAGGGAATTTTTATTATGTGATTTCGTGCATTTTATAATTTTTAAGCTATTCAAGATATTTTAATAAACTTGAACCATTTATATGTCATAATTAGTGATGGCATATCATGACTTCTGACTCACACTTAAGGTGAAGGCTACAGAAAATATAAATCAACAACCTCTGTCCATGAACAAGTATAACAAGTGAAGGTATGGTCATGCAATTTAGCCTGCTGTTTTTCTAGACTAGATAGTGTCTCATTTTATATTCTTATGTTACGTGTTTAGGCTCGAATAAACAGTACCACACGAAAGAGTATTTTAAAAAAAATTTGAAAAATTTAACAAATAATTAATTTCCCTGAAAAAATACTGTAAAAATTAAGAAAAAAATAATAAAAACTTACGGATTTAAGAATCAAGTCCAAAAATAATTCTATAATAATCCACGAATTAAATTTTAGAAGTCTTAATAATGAAATGTTCTAATGAACTCAAGTTCGAGTCCCTACGAAGAATCCAACATGGAAGACGATGACGTATACTGTATCCTTTGTGGTGTTGGAATGTCTGCAGTTCGGTGTACAAACAATAATCCGGTGTTTGAATTAATGAAATGTCTTTGTCCAAGAATTCTGTATGAGCACTCATGTATTTCCAAGAAAAAGACTTATCCTTTAGAATCCAAATAATGCGAATAAAAATTAAATTTTAACTCCAACTGACACAACAGACACTTTCTAGTGTAAAGTAAAAGCCCTAACCGAGAGATATCTCAATAAATAATGATTATACAGTAACTCGAAATGCAAAACAAATTCCCGGAGAGGGTAAACTTTCCAGAACCTTGAGGAAGTATTTACGTATAAAAGCACGTAGTCCCAATATGACCTTGACAAAAACCAATCATTTTACTCTAAGAATAAGATAAAATATAAAATGTTGTTTACTTCTCTCACTTGATTTCTAAATGGGAACTAGGTCAGCGTTAGGTGTTTACAACTGAAGAGTAACGGTCAAACTATTTTCTGAAAAATATTGAGTTTCCAGTTTAAAAAATACATTATTTTGACATGTAATGAAATTAAAAATATAAAAATCAAATATAAATTAAATCCAATATACGAAACAATATTCACAGCATCAAAAGTTTAAGGTCAGAAACAAGGAAAGTCACTGGCCTGCTTCCTTACTTTGACGGTCACTTTTTAATCACTTTATATATTTTGATGAATGTTAAGTTCCCCACGTTATGATGCAGCTGGCAGGTCTGTAGCTCTAAGATCAAATTTACTGGTAAGGAAAAGAGCACGAGATGGGTATAGAATGCGCCGCGTGCTACTCTTATTACTTAAAGCTTCCTGGTTTTGTCAGATCTCATCTTTTTTGTTGTTGGTACCATCTTCAAAATCCAAGTTATATACTTTGAGAAGGTTTTTCAGCATACTTTTTCCATTAACCCGTGTGACACTAATGAGAAATAGTGGGTGCTTTGAATATATGCAACTTAGTCACCTCTGTCTTGTAATTTGTATCAATTTTCCGTGCATGCAGCTATGTAAATATAAGGGTAATAATATTAATCTAGGGTTAATAATGCATAAAGGAAAATTTATGCAGACATGCTGGTTTTAGGATTTATTTCTTAAAACAACTTTCCATTAATTTCAATATGACTAAAACTTTGGTACCAAAGAACCCTTGACATGAACATATTTGTGAAATAGGCTTAGAATACGAGGAGTGTTTCAGCTGCTGAAGGCTCAGAGAAAATGAGGTATGACATGTATAGTATCATAAATTATTTATTTATCATCTATCCTGCATTAGCTCACGAAGTGATACATATTTAGATCCCATAATAATCAGATTTAGATCCCATAATAATCAGATTTAAATCCCATAATAATCAGATAAATAATGCACTTTCACATATAAAGAAATGGCTATCTTTGATTAAACACTCGAAGAGTATTTTAGGCAAGTTTTCTTTTTAACAGCTTCCATAGCAACCACCAAATCTCCATTGCAATTAAGTATGAACTATGTTTCCAATCTTCTCAAAAATATTTTTATTAAAGTATTGGAGGAAATATTTATTATCTTATAATCTACAAACAAATGTGTGCATCTTGGTCTCCATGACAGCCAGGCGAGAAGCATAATTTTCTTTCTTTCCTGAAAACCACTTCAATTAATGCTGTCAGCTTTCAAGAAATGTTCAGTATAATATCATTTTAGTTAATGTTGTTTCATTTAGCCTCCCTAGCGTCCAAGTATCTTTGACATCATCCAGATAGAAACTGGTCTTAATATTTAAAAATAAAATATTCTGGCAATTTCAGTCAAACTTAATTTTAAAAAAGGAGAAATATTTTAGCCCTAACTATAATTGCTGTATGTATGGATTAAAAGAAAGTGTCTGTTAAGGGGTCAAGCAAATACTTTTTCTCTATTAATTAGTTAATTTTTTTCAGCTAATATAGTTGGATATAATATGTTCTATTTCCACAAATTAGAGTGAGATTTTTTAAAAGCCATATGAAGGTTAAAGTTTATAGTTTGGGGTTAAAAAGTTCACCCCACCCCCTTAAAAATTAAATGGTCAGTCCTTGAATTTAATGCGACTGGGAGGAAAAATATCTGAAACAAGTTTAATCTGTATATTTTTTACTCTTATTACTGTTATTTCAATAATTTAATCTAAGCCTTAGTGAGCCAGACTTCTTTCTTTTAGAGTATGTTTCGTTTATCCTAAATAGTTCTTTTCATTGTTTGGAAAGGAGTCAGGAGTTACAACCTATTAAAATATTTCCGTTTATATTATTATAATATCATGTCATTAAGTTTGCAATATATAAGATTTATTTATTCGGGATGAGTATGTGTGTGCACCATAGAAGTAAACAGACAGAGAGCTAATCCTTTTATTCGGAGAGAGAGAGAGAGAGAGAGAGAGAGAGAGAGAGAGAGAGAGAGAGAGTGTCTGGACAAAGTTTATGTTATGATGATGATACAATGTAAACTTTCCATCTATAACACCTTGAGGTGACCCCCAAGATCACATTGCACAACATATTACTTGCTTTATCCACTGCTCTAAAACTGCATATATAAACTGATTTACTTCAGGGAGAGTATATAAAATTGTTAATGAGATCCTCGTGAATATTAATGTTTTGCGAAAACGAGGCTAAGCTAGGCAGATCGAGAAAAAATATGGCGTCCTGAGTAACAATCTGAGCTGTTTGCCAGATATTTCTTTTGCATTCATTGAGAATTTCAAAACGGGTGTCTCCAAAATGAAAAAAAAAATAAACTATGAGCTGATTGCAATAATTAGTTGTAAAAAAAAGAACAATTATTTCAGCACAGACCTTTGAAATTATATCACTGTAGTATAAAAAAAAGCCAGAATATGCACGAAAAAAGGGAGGAAAAATCACACACACACACACACACACACACACACACACATATATATTTGCTTCCCTTTTTGTGTCATTCTCTGACATTAACTTACTACAATGATAGAATGTCAATGGCCTATGATTTAAGTGTGCATTTTTCCTTACGTTTACACACATCAGTATGTTTTATCAACAGTTTCATTAATTCTTATCCAGTCTCTCTCTCTCTCTCTCTCTCTCTCTCTCTCTCTCTCTCTCTCTCTCTCGTAATTTCATTCAACTTGTCCTCTCGTCGTGTTCATTTTACTGGTGTTATCTCTCTTCTCTACCCAGGTCATTTTCATTCTACTGTTTCTATTTATTTTTTCAACGAGATAATAAAGTTCACTTTTTCTGTAATTACTACTCGTACATCAATTCATAATCGCTGATAAATGCGCTGCGTGGAGGTACGCAGAGATTTCGATGACCCCGCTTTGTGGAATGGGACTGTGGGCAACATGGAAACCTGCCATTATAAAACACACATACATACACTCATTTGCTTCATCGACAGAACCTATTTTGCGTTTAGATTTCTCTTTACAACATCATTCAGTTGCAAGAAAATACAAACACACCAACAATCATCCAGTTCTTACCTTAAAATTCGGCCCCTCATCATGACCAATTGCAACAATCCATTTTTTACGAAGCTCCATCTTCCTCACTGATGGAATATGGTGGAAGCTTAAATCTATATGAATTCTGTTATTGCCATTGCACAAAGGAACACAACAATATTCGTCACAATTTTTTCCCTTGCCAGTATCAATTGTTGCAGCCATGGTTGCGAGGTAAAATGAAGCTGGTGCATAGCTTAGCCTCGTTTTGGATTCGTTCACCCAAGGTCACATGAATACATTCTGAGAATGGTCTATTGCATTATGTATTTTATCTCATCGGCGGCAGCAGTACATAGTGTTTACTACTACATAAATTAATGTGAAAGCATCAACATCCACTCTCATGCCGCTTATGCTTTCGGTTACTATTTTGATTTGTCACGTGATCATAATAGGGTGGTCAAGCTCTATTTTTAGACGAGGAAAGCCCTACGTGCTATGTATATTTAATTTAACTTACAGAACTTTGTATTTATATGCTGACCTAGTTCCTGATTGATACAGAATCAGTATGGGTTCTTGTAAACAACTTCTTTTAATTTATTCTTAATGTGTGATTTATTAGGTGGAATCGAGGCCCTATTGGGAATACGTTACAAATACGGGCATCTGTTTTGCGCAGTAATTAGGTTTCATACCGATGTTTAGAGAAATAATCTTAGTTTGGACTTTTTACCTTTAACACTGAAAGGTGTTTTGTTGTGACCAGTTGAGTTGAAATTTTATTTTATGGGATTATTAATTCTTTTCTCTGGGAATATTTAAGTGCTCAGACATAATTTTTGGACAAAGACAATTATTGTAATTTTATTCGGAATTCAAGATTGGATTATTATCTTCTGTGGTTCATAAAGATATGTAGACACATCAAAACTCTACCGGTTATAGTATACGTCATCGTCTTTCATTCTGGATTTTCGTCGGGCGAACTCAAATTCATTTGAACATTTGATTACTGGGACTTCTAATTTTTAATTCTTGGATTATTCTCGGATTATTTTTGGATTTTGATTTTTAAAACCGTAAGTTCTGTTTTTCATTTTTACCTTGTTTTTTTCTAGGGAAATAAATTATTTGTTAAATTTGACAAAGCTTGTTGTCTTCACTCTTTTCTTGTTACTGTTTATTAGAGCCTAATGACGTAACATACGTTCCGTATATACTCGCTTCTACATCGAGTCCAACTGTAAACTTCAGAGATCCAGATCTGTGTCCGTGCAAGTTAGGAGAAATCGGTAGAACAAACAGCATAGACCCTGATCTGCAGACGCATTATGCTACGGAATATAAGGATATTTTTTGTTTGCATTTTGGCTCGACTTATAAGCAAGTACATATGGTATCTCTAAGTTTGGCTGTCTTTAAATATGCAATTTTCAGCCTTATTTGATTGAAAACGGCTTAATTTCAAACGTTTCGTCAGTTCGAATCAATTAGACAAAATGAAAGCAAATTAAAAGCTTTCAGTTTTATGCAGTAGAGCCCCTTTAACTAAAAAAAGACGTATCCAGGACCCGGAAAATATAATAGATTCATTGTTTACATTGAAAATTCGCGCTTTCTTTGAAATGACAGCGTTTGTGATCACCTGGAGATAATCAGGTTAGAAATTATAAACAAATGAATGAAAAAAATCACATGTATGCATTTGTTTACATTCGACGTTTTTGTTTTTAAAATAGCAGGGGGTTATCAACCGACCGGGGGGAATAATATACAATGATCTTGATAAAAAAACACTTTTTTGGGCCACTTTACCTGCGTGGATAGCATACTGACCATCCCTTTCAGAAGCTTCCGGAAATATCTTGCAATAATTAGTAAAGTATGGCATTCTACATTATTTCCGCGATAACGGTGCAAATAATGACGACTGTTGTTATTACTGTTGTTGTTGTTTTAACAAAATTTATTTCAGAATAGGGACAAATATGACGAAGTATGGATGGACAATTTCAAAAAGGTCAAGAAGGAGAGGGATAAGAAAAATATTGAAATTTTGAATCAGGACGACACGTACAAAATTACTGTCAAATTATATACCTCAATCTTTCAGTGACGGTATCTGTCAGTGTAACGTTGCCCTCTTAGTAAGAGGGGTGGTTAATTGGATTTGGCTGGGGTTATCTAGAGGATCACCTCCCTCGATATTATAGCCCGGTGGGAGTGGAAAAATAGAATTTCAACAGAGAACTGAGCAAGAATATTGGGAAACAATATTGCAATACGAGCCGCCTTAGACAAGAAAAATAACAAATTAAACCAAAACAAATAGCAGCAATTCCAATTCAATCTAAATTATGTCAACATAATTTAACAACAGTGTCTAATTTGGATTGATTTCATCATAATAACGAGTGGTGAAAAGAGCGCAATGTCCACGACTGATTGCATCACCTTCCTCCTGTGACCGTGTATCAACGTTTTCCTATTTCCTCGAGCCTTCCTATTCTCTACGCTTTACCCCTTCCTGTTCTTCCTAGTCCTTTATTCTGAACTCGACTTCTTTTTCGGACTTCCGTCTTCAGACTATCCCGTCTCTCCCCATAAAGTTGTACCTTAAAGGACAAAATTACCCCTAAATTTTTGTATGTACCACTTTCTACACGTACATAACTTCCATCATTTACATTACTCAGAAGCATACTAGCTATCCACATTGCATAAATTCTGAACCAGTCCTATAAAACATCACCCTCGCTTCACAGCGACAGGTCATAATTAACACATTAGCGGCATATCTAACGTTACCATATATCTTTACCTACGCTACCACATGCTCGATTACTATTGCATAAAGTTCCCAAAATTCTAGCTCACAGCAATCCCTAACTTACAAGATTATTTAGGGGCCCCGAGTGGCCAAGTGGTCTAAAGCGCTCTCCGTTGCGGATCACTGCCAACTCACCTCTGTCTGCGTAGGTTCGAGTCTCGGATTCGGCCAATGTGGGTATGTGAGAAAACTTGCCAGTAGCTTATCGAGGGTCGGTGGTTCTTTCCGTGGTTTTCCCGGGTTCTTCCTCCACCATTAATACTGGCCGCCAAGTATAGCCTATCGTGTGCTGAAAAATGGCGTTAAACCCTACTACAACAACAACAACAACAACAAGATTATTTAAACATCTCAAAACCAGATATACATATGCGATAATCTTTAGCTCACGATAATCGGTATCGTCCTAACAAATGAAGAAAATTATTTCATATAACCCTATGAAATCCTACACATATGAAAACTTGGATAGCATGCAATCGTCAATACTATCAATGAACTAGTAACGGTAAAATTAAAGAGATATATTGCATAAAAACTCTAGCATCAACAGATTTCCATGAAAATGAATAAACTATACATAATATGGATCCTGGTCACATCAAACACATTTGCATAAAACAAACAATTAAAAAAAAGCTAACGTGGAAAATTAAAATTTACATACCATAATGGTATTCTCTTTCAGAAATTGTGCGTCCTAGCACTAAACCCCGTCTTTTCTTACAAGACAGCCACCTGGTCCCCTTTTCTTGTTGAACGATGAAAGCACTGTTCCTTTTAGGCTTCCTCTGAGCCACTTCCTCTCTCAGGAAATTTTTGGACTAAAGAATTTCGACTAAGGTCGTCACTTTAAATTGACATTACTTTCAAAGTGCACGCCTTAATTTACTCTGGCCAGCAGCGGTTCCTAAATTATCCCAACATAATCATTTCGTCCGTCAGATTTCAAACAGCATAGAACCTGTGAAGTACGGGGCATATCAATTACCCTTTGAAAATGACAATTTTGCATGGGTTACTATCAAGTGGTTGGTAGCTCAACTGTTTATTTTCTCAGTACAGCGTAGCAATGCCCTGTCGAAGCTCATTCAGTCATAAATTTAGCCTTTCAAGTTTTAACACTGACACGGGGTGGGGAATGGTCGAAGTGACCCTTCACAAAGACTTTTCAGGCTTAAATGTGATAAAATGTTAATGTTCAATGCATTCAACTTTAAGGTTCAATTCGAAATTCGACACTTTACAGTCAGCAAGTTATGCATAGTTTCGATTTAAGTAACATATGCTTCAAATTAAACTCAATGACGACTGCCATTTCGTATAAACAGATCTAATTCGGTGAGCAACGCTGGTGTGGTCAGTCTCTTTCTGCGACTTTCGTGGACGATGTGTGAGGAAAGAATATATGGCAGTTGATCACTAGCGAATACGCTATGAAAAATACGCCCTAACAGATAACCGGTATCAATGCGTCAACGTGGAGTGAGATAAAATACATCAGCTCTTATTTCCTGGGAAAAAGGCCATCCCAGGGCCTTCGGGGGCGGGGTGGATCAGAGACATACATACATACATACATACATACATACATACATACAGACAGACAGACAGACAGACAGAGTAACATGCTTAATTATTAGGCATTGCTAGAATGACGAGCTTCAGTCTCACGTCCAGAGTACTCTCTGATACCAAAGTGAGGCTTTGTGTGGTGGTCTTTGGGATAAAAAACAATAAGTGTCCACAACTTAGTGTTACACGACAGGCTGGCCGGTAGGCATGCAGACAGCTAGGAAGATAAATGGAATGAGATATATGTGTGAATGCGTCAATGCGGTGCCTGTGTCAGTCGAAGCAAAGGCGTAGACGTTAACAAAGTAGTTGCAATTGACGCATGTTTTCTTTACTTACCGAGTGTTTATTGTTTACATGTTCAACTTATTCATCAAATAAGATTTCGTTAGGCTAAGTCACAAAGTGAAAAAAAAAAATCTTTTTCTCTCACGATTTGGCTGAAGCTTTGGGGCAAGTTGTTCATTAAGGGGAAAAATTCTGCATTCGCCTAGCTTCTCTGGCACCGTTTATAACAGGGCATATCAGCGAGTAATTATTCAACTCCATAATGGTTACGTAACATTACTGTCATGATTCGTTAACTCGACTAAAATTATTCTCAGGCACTCTTCTTATTCGAGTATCAACAACAACAAAAACGTCCATGAAGGGATGCATAAACGGAATACTTTTCTATTCAAACAGGTCACAATAACCTATATTTAAAGAATACGTAACAGAGAGACAATAATTTTAACAAACATGGTTTTTGCTGTGCTGGTTACGTCCCCTGAATATGCATCTGGCCTCAGAACAAAATTAATTTTCTTACGTAATCTCTGTGGCTCCAAGCAGATGTATGTATGCGACAGCGACCACACAAATGCACACGGCTTCGACAGGCGGGCTAAACCAGGTGAGAGTACCCGATGGATCTTAAACCCTCGGTGAGCTAGGGATTAGGCTGCATCCAGGGCGACTGGGCAGCCTCATTAGGACAGTACTGCCCACCCTCACATAAGAGAAGGTACTAGAAAAGGTGCTCTAAACAATGCCTGCCCTACAGCATCTAACCAGCAAATTATCCTAAAGGCGGTAGAATAACTAAAAATTAAAAAAATTAAAAAGTGGTTAATTTCGGAGCCTGCAACATCCCAACACAAAATAACTAGCTTGCTATCGCAGTGACATTTCTACAACAAGTGAAATATGGTTTGCAGATGAGGGTATGCTGAAAGAAGCCGGAGGAGGATTGCCTTTTCTGGAAGGGAAAAGCTGGGACCCGGGCTAGGCTGCGCGGAGTCAGAATCACGCGAGTTATGCGAGATGCTGAGTGTTGGGCCGACCACAGACTGATCAGGTCGATTCTCAAGGTAAGCTTCGTTTCCACTAATCGCACCGTTTGACATAGCGAGACTGAAACGCGAGTACCACGAGACCGATTCAAAGAAGCATTTGACGAGAATCTCATGGGCAAAGCACCCGTGGTTTATGTGAGCTCCGAGAAGTGGTACCAAATTTAAGAACCTCGTCACAGACACAGCAAAGGCCATTCTGAGACCAAAGACATGCGTGCGTCAGGATTGGTTTGATGAAAACATCAAGCGTATCACTCAGCTCATTAAGGATAAGAAGAAAGCATATATGGAATGGCAACACAACCCAAGTTCCACCTCCAAGACAGGCAAGTTCAAACAATTGAAAGAACTCGGGCGACCCTTCATCCCAAATGGTATAACTTTGTAATGATAAAGTCTGACTGGGATCACGACTGAAATTTCCTTTGCTCTCACCGTATGTGTAATTTGCTAGAATCCCTTCGAAAGGTCAAACTTGGTGACATATTTGGCATTTCCTTTCCGTCCAATACAGTCATCGATTCTAGCCGTTGGAAAGGAATGTGTCTTAGGGACATTGTTTACGTTTCTGTAATCAGTATACATAAGGAAAGTCTTATCTGGTTTCGGCACTTGAATACAAAGTAAACCTCAGTCACTTTTACTTGGTTAGATCAAGTCATTCTCCAGTAAATAATGAAATTCGTTCTTCAGATAGTCTTGTTTGAGAGAATTCATCCTGTAGGAGGTTGTTGCACATGCATAGAATTTACTGTCTCAACGTCGTGGAAGATCTTATTTGTTCGTGTTGGAGTATCTTTAATGCAGCTTTTTCAGTTCGTTCATTTCCAATGGCAGCAGATGCGAACGTTTCAGGTCTAGATTGTCCAAAATGTCTGAATTGTGAAGATTAATCAATTGAAAGTCATTAATATCCGATGTTTCATCTTCCTTCAAATGTTGTGCCGGGGGGAGGGGGGGGGGAACAGGTACTACTAAATGAATTGGATAATTTACATGGTTATATCTGTGAACATGTTCTTTTAACGTGTTAATGAGGCAAAGTTGTTTCTGCTTTCTGCCACTAGGAGTATGTATAATGTAATTCAAGTCACTCCGTTTCTTTTCCATGGTATTAGGACAAACTTATTTAGCCTGAGGAGGATTTTGGATGATAAAGCTAAAACTCTATCATCTGGCTGAGAACTCCTATGTTTTGTATATTTGTCATACCTCAGTTTCATTCATGACTGAAACAAAAAACTGAATATTAGTTCCTCGCAAGCCTTTGACTGACTGTATTTAAATTAAGAGACATAGTTACGAAGATTAATATCCATTTCTTCTTTAGGAACTTCAATGGTTTACGGACAGTATGGCCGAAACAAGTTCAAAAAATAAATACATTGATACTCTTGCACTGACTCCCTACCAACAAACAACATTAACTGGACACCATCACCCCAATCTTTTCCATTCTCAAAGCAACATGACCTAATCATACTCTTCAAAGTCTGATGAAAACTTTCCAAAGCACCATTGACTCTCAGGATGGTAGGCAGAAGATCTAATCTTTGCATACCTAATTCATGCAAGACTTGCTGGAAAATACCAGACATGAAATTGGATCATTGACCAAATGAATGTGTGTGTGTGTGCTTAATTTGGATTTTTAACGTAGCTTTAACAATTTTTCAGTCATGTCACTACGATATCTGCAGTGTGGCAGTTTATAGTGATGTCTACCACTGGGGCATCATGCTGCAGACATGTATCATGATGTCCCACCCAGTAACATTATCCTGAAACAAGGCCAACAAGTCCTAACACTAACCTCTAAATGCTGAGCGCCAAGCGAGGCAGGAGTTAGTACCATTTTTTTATAAGTCTTTGGTATGACTCGGCCGGGTATCGACCTCACACATCCGAGGCGGACGCTTAATAGTGTACAAAACTCTACCAAAGTTTTTACTATGGTTTTAGGTTTTATATTCTGTAAATGAATACCTTCTGAAATCTTGTGCACACACACACACACACACACACACACATAATCGTCAACAAGTGTTGACAGCCTAACTTGGGCTTAGGTAAAGGTCCGACAAATCTTCATTATTCTAATAAATGGATCTTCAAAAGCAGGAACAGATGACATATGAGCTTTAATTATCTTCTGATTGGGTTTTTCTATTATTTAACAAGTGCGACAAGCCCTACAAAACAAATATGCATCTCTTTAATTTTCGGCCTAAAAAAATGATTAAAGATCTTCTGATAAGTCTTAATATAAACCAGGAAGTTCAACTTCAATAGATCAGTTCCTTAATGCATACAAGGTGTGTCAGTCACAAGTGCATTAACCACTACCTTATCTCAAGCTAGGTTATTACCTAGTAAAAATGTCGGCTCTAAATAATCAAAGAAGGCACATCTCCAGTGGTCACTGGTCGCGAATCTAAGTCTGATGACAAACTAACATAATGGAGAAGAACATATCCACTTTCTACTCCCTGTATTACAACACTTTACCTAGAAGACTTCTCAGAAAAGGGCACAGTAACAAATGACTATGAGAAGCTTCTGTGTATCTTAATATCTTAATAGGAGTAGCCATATCTAAATTAAACATAAATGGCATGAATGGATCGTAATTCTTCATAACAAAATCGGACTGGGGTATGAAAGCCCCTTCAACTCAGTCTCTTTTAATACACGACCGTGACCTTGACCTCTTTGAAACAAGAGTATTTAGAACGGCTCAGTTAGAATTCTGTTGTCTATATTTCACCCTATTGGAAACATAAATAATGTGCCCCTTCCTACTGCAATAAGTGGACGCGGGAAGAGATAATGATTTCTGATCCGTCTCATCCGAAATTTGATTCTTCAGTTATACCACTTTGAGACTTGTAAGTACTCAAACGAGACTGAAATGACTTCTTAACAAACGCCTGTTTATAGGATGATATTATTTAGAACCAAAGTACCAGATACTACTAAAATTTTAAATTTTAGAGACAATCTCCAGAAAAATAAATATCTCAAAAATATTAAAAGTTCTAAAATATTCAAATAGTAATTTTCACAATAGTCCATCAAGACACGGTTTTTTTAAATAGAATAAATGTGTTTTCCTGTGTTTTCCTGTCCCCAAATTCAACAAAGAAAGTATAAATAAATCAAAATTTCTCTCATTGCTCTTACACAACTGGAATCTAAAGAATGAGAACGCGGTACTTTAATTTTCTTTTATAGTCACCCAAGGCGCATCAAATAAACAAACCTTAGTTTCTAGAAAATATTCCCGAACAATTAAATTATTTTAATCTGAAATATCTTGACAGTCAACATATAACTTTTCTAAAATTAGTTTTACCCAATCAGTTGCTAGGGCAGTCGTGACATATCCACAGTACAGATGTACCCGTTAGATCACGCTATATTCACTTGACCTTCATTCAACTAGTGCGTGGCGTACTTGACTAAATTAGGTGTTGACATGAACTTGCAACTTGACCATGACATATGAATGGAGAAAGTACAAATGTGTATTCTTCCTACAGTACAGGTCAACCAGAATTAAAGAATTAAAAAGTAAATGGCATTGACCCAAATGACTTAAATAAAACTATTATAAAATACATGATATAGATATCCGTAAAACATGGAAAAACTATTCAAGTATGAACTTTGCCGTTATTCTGTCACTTTGTCTTAGATATCAGATGTGATGAGGCAGGCAAACAAGGCCAGTCCTTGTTGATACATTGTTAAAGGAAGTAAAAGACAGTCCAAATACAACATCTTCCAAGGACCATTTGTCTTCCATTGTATTCTTCGAGGTAGGAGATTTACTGGATCGCTTGCCTTTGAATAAGGGCTCGATATTTCAAGACGTATGCAATTTGTATGTGTAGTAAATGACAAGAAAGTATGGTAGGTGCTCAAGGGTGTTTGATAGTTAACAAGTTGTATCAATTCACTGTGACGCAAGAACAGTGCCCACTGTAAACAATAATGTCTTCTTGATAAACAAAGAAAGCAAACACCGTTTCATATACATGCCGAAATAATGTCTTGGAAAGGCTGGATGTGACACCATACATGCACCCGAAGATGCAGATGTTCCTATTGTGCAGACTGCGGTTGCTGCAGCCACTGAACGAGATGTAATAGTTGCAGCTGATAACACTGACATAATTGTGTTCCTTTGTTATCATGCTAGCATAGAAAGCAGAGAAATAGTATTTCAATCATAACCAAAGCGTACCTCTATGAAAGATGCATACGCAGCAAACATAATCTTCAATGTTCACCAGCCTTCGGTGAATGTCGAGGTTCAGCTTGTATCAATGCTCCTCCTGTGGACTATGATAAGGAGGAGACTGAAGATTATGTGGACCGATGATTTGTATCATTTTGATATAAAAATCTTCCAATGATTTCTTTACAGTCAATATTTATATAGTACTCGAGACAATTTGACAATAATTACACCTGACACCAATGTCGTCAGTGTTAGTATTTGTACAAGTTCAACATTATTGGTTTGTTAAATGATTCCAGTAAATGATATTTTCTCTTATCTTGCCTTAAAAGAATATTGATGTTAAGTAATGTTTATGTGCTTTTACAGCCTGATTAAAAAGTATTACAAATACTGTATGGTATATTATGAAAGTTAGGACCTCTGACAATGTATTTACCTTAATTGAAAGTGAATTAAACATATACAACTTATTATCTTTCTTATTTTTGTTTAAACGTATCATTAAAACAGTTGTTACGATACACCCGATATGGCTTGGCTAGACCACCATAGATTCCAGTATTATTAAGGTGACGTGTTTGGCGCACCTTAGTATTCTTTTAGATATACTTTTTCCTTGCATCGCGTGACGTATACATTCCATGCGCGGTAAATGCGTAATACATGTTACCGTGCGCGACTATATATATATATATATATATATATATATATATATATATATATATATATATATATATATATATATATATATATATATATATATATATATATATATATTAAGGGTCTTGACTAGGACAGCCATTAGAGGGAATCTGTTTGTACGTTTTAGCTGTCGGGGCGGGATCGCCATTATGGTTTGCCTTGTTCGAGCCAACAAGTTGGGTGAATTACATTCTTTTAGTTCGAATTATTATTCAGTTTCGCAAAACACGTTCAATGTTATAATGTAATTACAGAAGTCTAATGTAACAGATGTATATATTAGACAATGCTCACATTAATTTTGGAGGTCGAACTGCACTAATATTATTATCATTTATGATAATGCATTCAGCACATGTTGCAATGAATAAGCATATCATGTTGTTAGCAATATATTGCATATTGTTATTTATGTTAATGAGAGACTACCTGTCCATACACATCATAACATATTTACAGTCTCTACTGAATCCATCACAGATAACAATTATCTCGTAAACAAATTTGCTTGTGCTAAATGAAAATATCTAATTCGATTTTTTGATATTTACAAATATTTCCTTGAAAATATTATAGTTCAAGTCTGTTATTTTTATTTATTGAAATATATGATAATTATTAAAATATCACAAATGTGTTGATAGCTTTCATAGGGACTGGGCAGTTCTTAAAACCATACAAAACTTTAATCAACATTTTATCTTTCTTTCTTTACAAGCATCAAATGATACCTTTCACTACTGTTTCTGATTTTTAATATACGTATCTGAAATTTACTGTCAAAGGTTACAAATAAAATTGAGAGAGAGAGAGAGAGAGAGAGAGAGAGAGAGAGAGATGTTTATGATATGGAATCTGTATAGGCATTATGATTTAGGGTCAACATTGTTCAATGAGATTTTCCTAATGTTGGGTGAAGTGTCATACTGATTATTAAGTAAATATTTAATTAATTATTTAATTAATTAATTCCACTACTTTAAAATAAATAAAGAAAAAGGGGCACCATCTTTTGTGAACAAGTGCTGTAATTTTTGTATATTCTTGTTTTGAACCTCTGAACTTGGATTTGTATGGACAATTATTGGAAAACTTATAACTTGGAAGTGTGCCATTTCACCTTGCTAATCACAGTAGAACAAGCATAACATATATATGAACTTCTGTCTGGGGTAAATGTTAGCCCCAAATGATCACGTAGCACATCTTGAGCAGTTTCTGTCCGTCTCTTCAGTTTTCCATGTAAATTAACTTTGTTGGATCGATTTGCACCCAGGTGAACACCACAAAGCTAACATATATTTTCCGCCATTGTTTAATTTTTTTGCATTCTTTTCTTTTTCTTCCTAATCACGCGTTAACTTAACTGAACGAGAATAATACTACAGAGGGTAGTTCTTACCTGTCTTGTTCGGAGTCTGCTTGTATCACGTGACAGTCACATTCACGCAGCTACAGCCGAGTCACATGACCAAGTATACCGAAAGTTTCGATTGAGCGAACGAGTCGCATCGGATTGGTTGCTCTGTGCAGTATGGTGACCACTAAAATTTGGAAATGTCAACGGTATTTAGGGTTGTGTTATTCTGCTTGGGTTTACAAGTTGTCAAACATAGGATTTGAATCAGAAATATGCTGTACATATCGAAAAAAGAACCCTTCAGCCGATGGGAGCTCAACAGCCGCGAAAAATACCGGTAAGTGTTTAAAATGTACACCAATGTGTGCAGCCAAAATGTATGCTGATAATTGCTGCTTTTAATTAATAAGTGAAATCAGCTCTAACCCCAACATCAATATCATCACGGGTGAAGGGCTGATTTATCGGCCTATGTTTTATCATAACTTTGGTTTAATTCACCAAGAGTGTATGGCTTATGTAATTTGGTAGTGAGAGATGGTACGGTTCAGATTATTGACAGGGATATGAGCATATATGCAGTACTCCTGTTTGTAGCTTATTTTGTCGCTATTATAACTAATATTGAAGATGTTTATATATATATATATATATATATATATATATATATATATATATATATATATATATATAGATATAGATATATATATATATATATATATATATAGAGAGAGAGAGAGAGAGAGTTTTAGCATATCGTGTTTTTTTAGCCAATCAATGGTATGTCATTTGTATATTACAGGAAGCTGTACATAAGAAATATTTCGGGTGTGTTGATATTGGTTAGATTGAAAAGCTCACATGTTATTAATCTGAACGATAATCAGAAAACATTATTTGGAAAGTTGTTTTCTCATATTCAGCTGACTAGGTAAGGATGACTATGTGTGGGTAACTGGGTGTAGATAACTGGGTGCAGGATAACTAGATGTAGCTAGAGTCCGCTGTAGTAAAGAGAGATGAAAGACCGCCAGAAGTACCAACGCGTGTGTGCATGCAAAGCCTGTGTGGTTCAAGTTACCGAGCCGGCAAAGCGGGTGAAAAGCATCATATGAAATGTCAAGTTAACATTGGTCATATGTATGAGAAACGTCATTATAGTGTTTGACTATAAGAGAAATGTCTATATAGTGTTTGACTATAGGGAGAAATGTCATTATAGCGTTTGACTATAAGAGGAATGTCATTATAGTGTTTGACTATAAGAGAAATGTCTATATAGTGTTTGACTATAGGGAGAAATGTCATTATAGCGTTTGACTGTAGGGAGAAACGTCATTATAGTGTTTGACTATAAGATAATGTCATAGTGTTTGACTATAGGTAGAAATGTCATTATAGTGTTTGACTATAGGTAGAAATGTAATTATAGTGTTTGACTATAGGTAGAAATGTCATTATAGTGTTTGACTATAGGTAGAAATGTCATTATAGTGTTTGACTATAAAGAGTAATGTCAGTGTAGTGGTTGACTATAGAGACAAGAGGCACGGTAGTGTTTGACTAAGAAAACGTCATAGAGTTATTGAATATACAAAATAATTACTTATTTGTTCTTCATCATTGTTATTCATTGGATCCATACTATGTACCTTTGTATTTATTTCAGTGTCCTGTTTCTTTATTTTACAATTATTAGTGCGAGAGGATAATACATTTTGTCATTGTCACTCGCATACGTGTTTGTTATTTCTCAAATCCCATTCAGTCTCAAAGGGTGATAACTCAATTACGTTACAACATTAAACTTAAATTCAATGTTAAAAGTGGCATGAAATCAATGCATCAGTGACTACTTGTAGAGATTTCTGCTACTGACTGATATTTATATCAATAAAAAAAGCACATGACATTATAAAGTAAATTTTCAATGCTTCCACCAAATAATAATAATAATATTAATAATTATATAATAATAATAATAATAATGAGGACTTTGTATAGCGCCTAATCTTTAGAAGCTCTAAGCGATTTATAACATTAGACAACACCTATAAGATAAAAAACATATAATAATATTATTACAAAAACAAACACCATGAAATTAGAAAAAACATTAAAAAATAAAAAACATGCTGAGAATATTTCAGGTAGGAAACATTATTAGGTCTTTAAGTTTGTTCTTGCAGTCGAAATAAGTGGGTTTTGAGAGCCCTCTTGAATGTGATCGCTGTGTCTTTGTGTCTAAGTTCAGTGGGCAATTCATTCCACGTTGCTGGGCTTTGGTATGCAAAAGAACGCTGTCCATATGACTTTGTTTTCATAGTGGGAATAATGAATATACGATTGTCAGAAGAGGAGCGTAAGTATCTTGCTGGTGTGTACACGTGGGTGAGATCGGATAGGTATGTTGGACTAGATTCCGACAGTGAAACGTAGCACAGAGAACAAATTTTGTGTTTGATCCTGGATCGAATGGATAGCCAGTTTAGGGTACAGAGCAGCGGGGAGGTGTGCTCTGATCTTGGTACTCTTAAGCATGATCCGAGCAGCTGTGTTTTGAACTTTTTGAAGTTTCTGGAGTAGATATTGAGATGAACCAGACAGAACTGAGTTACAATAGTCCAGTCTTGACAGTACTAATGAACAAACAAGTGTTTATTGGCATCCACTGAAAGGTATTTGCGAATTGAGCTGATGCGTTTCAGCTCAAGATATGCAGCCTTGCATATGTTCATGACATGTTGGTGCAATGTGAGAGTACTGTCCAGAGTAACACCTATGTTTCGTACTGATTGTGTGAATTTAATGTTGGCGTTGCTGATATTTATTGTTTGAGGTAAAGGATGTGAATGAGAAAGTCTTTGTGTTGTGATCAGAATGGCCTCAGTTTTATCATCATTCATCTGCAGCTTGTTACATGTCATCCATGATTTCACACCAGAAATGCACCTCTCTACACCTTGGATGGTAGCATCAACTTCAGTTGGGTGGCTAGATTTGTATATTTGCGTGTCATCAGCGTACGATTGGTGAGACACTGGATGATGATCTATGACACTAGAGAGCGACTGAGTGTACAGAATGAAGAGAACAGGTCCAAGAACAGACCCTTGTGGAACACCACAACATAGATCAACTGGGCTGGAGTGTATTCCATTTGCAGATACAATTTGTGTCATGTTGACCAAGTAGGACTTGAACCACAGTAAGGCTGTATCATAAATGCCAAATACATGCTGGAGACGGTGAAGTAATATATCATGGTCTGTTGTGTCAAATGCTGCAGACAAACCAAGGAGGGTGAGGAATGTAATCTTTTCCGTTATCCAACGCAGAGAGAATGTCATTAACTACTTTAAGAAGAGTAGTTTCAGTACTGTGATAAGGGCGATATGCAGATTGTACATTGCTAAAAAGACTGTTTGAATTTAGATGAGATACAACTGGGATAGAACAACCATTTCTAAGATTTTTTATATGAATGGGAGATTGGACACGGGGCGGTAGTTCTTTAAATCGTTATGGTCTAGTGTTGGTTTCTTCAGCAGAGGTTTTACAATGGCAGTTTTGAAAAACGATGGGAATTCCCCGGATGAGAGAGAGGTATTAATAACATCAGTTAGTGAAGGCAATACTGGATCTAAGCACTCAAGCAGCAGTGATGTTGGAATTGGATCAAGTTAACATGACTTTGGTGCACTCTTCATCAGGACTGTACGTACAAAATCCATAGAGACAGGTCAAATGCTGCTAATGGCTGCCGCTCAAATTCTGTATCCCAACTGTATGGTGACGACGAGTCAATTGAAATTGTAGTGTCAAGCTTATCTCTAATGGTTTGTAATTTGTCACGGAAGAAATTTGCAAACATGTCCGGAAGGACGACTGGAGAGAAGGTAGTTGGAAGTGGTGTTGATTTGTTCCTTGACATTAGCTTGCTAGTAATCTCGAAGAGCTCTTTGCAGCTGGAACTTTCCATGATCTTTGTAGTGAAGTGGGCTGATTTCGCTGCATGGACTATATTTGTGACATTATTCTTAGCGACTTCATAGATTTACTTATGAATAGTGGGTTTGGTGGAAAGCCAGAGCCTCTCAGCTTTACGGCGGTCTCTTTTAGCAGTGCGAAGCTGGTCCCTAACACTGCTATACCATGGAGAACACTTTTGAATTGATTCTCTGCACTTGGTAGCTGGGGCATGTTTGTCAAGCAATGAACACAGGCAGTTATCGAGTTGTTCTGCAGTAGGAGGTAAGCAAGTTGTTAAGTTAGCTTGGATGTCGTGCATTAGTTTGGTTCTATTTATCATACGGAGGTTTCTTTTAGTAGCAGATACAGGTAGAGGGTTAGGGACTGATACGTCAAGATGGCATATAATGCAGAGGTGATCTGATGCAAGGTCACGGGATACCAGGGAGGACCGTAGAATGTTATCATCAGGTCTATGAAGAATTCAGTCTAAAATGTGACCATGTTTATGGGTGGGTTGGTTAACTGACTGTTTGAGATTGAAAACATTAATGGAATCTATGAGTTTTGATGTATTTGAGTTTCCGGGACAGTCAAAGTGAAAGTTGAAATCTCCAAGAATAATCAGGTTGCCACCTATCGAATTTCCATAGTCCAGGAGATTCGGAAACTGCTCCAAAAAGAGAGAGTCAGCCAGCTTGTTTTTTCTACTAGGAGGAGGGCGGTATAGGCAGAAAAAATGGACTGACCTTTGCTCCAGTGTGAGTGTGGTTTGGACTAGTTCAAACGATGTGTGATCGAAATTGAATGTTGTGGTGTAGTTAAGACGTTTTATCATGGAGTTCTTTGTGATGACAGCAATTCCACCTCTGCGAGAATTACTGGGGAACGACTTGATGGAGTAACCAGTGGGTGTTAGATCCGCACACTTGGGTTCATCGCCTCATGTTTTTAGCCATGTTTCTGTCAGGAAAAATATGTCAACATTTTGGTCGTTGATAAAATTAACCATTTCTGTGCGCTTTTCCGGTGGTCCTACTGACTGGGCATTGAATAATGCAATGCGTAGAGGTATTTCTTGGATAGTTGACATAAAGGTTGACGAATTAATAGGGATATGAATTAGGTTATCTAAATTAACGGTCGAAATTTTTTTAAATTGTTGAGCGAAAATAGGGGAGGTAACTGTGATTCTTCTTCCTGTTCTACGCCGGCCACCTTTGAAACAACGTTTCTTTTTTCGCTTCTGTTTACATTTAGGTAATAATGAATGAAGTCCCAGTTCGTTTAGTCTAGTGCACAATGTAGCGTGGAGAGCCAAGGAGTGATCATTTAAAGCAATTAATGAGGGTCCATCGTAGCATAAACGGGTTGACTGGCGAGTATCACGTGATGGCGGTTTGTTCAAAACCAGTGGTGCAAGACAGCTGAGAAAAAGTCTAATTGTTCTCGTTTCCAAAACAAGGAGATGAAGAAACACATACGAATTTAACAGCCAATACATAATGAACACGGCACTAAAAAACGGAACAGCTGCTTTAAGCCGGTTAAGCGATAGCGGCCATCTTGGACATCAAAATATGTTATCCTATACGTTTCGTATGTTATTGGTACAATGTAGAAATGCATTCCCCAAAATATTTTTTATTGCAATATATATTGACCTCAAAATTGAGACAATATCCCTGGACTATGGATAAAGCCAAGACAAAAACCATCCAGGTAATCCTGCTCAAGGCCCAACTTCGATCGTCAGGTCATGTCATTAGAATGGATGGCACCCGCGTCCCCAAAGCATATCATCTTTGGGGAACTGGCACATGGCCGAAGTAACCAATGCCTACCATGAAGGCGCTAGAAAACGGCCTGAAAGACAGCCTAAAGTGGTACAGTCTCAAACCATCGGAGCTACAAAGGACAGTACGGGACTGAACCCACTGTAGTGCCCTCACCCGCAAAGCTTCAGTTGGCCTTGAAAATGAACGCCAGAGCCAGATTGAGGCAGCCCGGGAGCGTCACCACAGGTCAGCATCCCTCCCTATCACTACAACGGATTTCCAATATATCGTCTGTCATCGGCTGTGCAAGTCAAGACAAGGACAGCAGAACCATCCCCATGTCCACAGATCACTGCACAGAGCGAATCTTCTTCAGATTCGAATGACTACCATTATAGTCTGTACATATTTGTCAGTACTGAACTTAACGCTGTGCCCATATCGTAATAAAATGTTGCTTTAAAGTATCTTTACAGATTAACTCACGGTGAAATTCTTGTCAGAGGTTAACTGCATTATTTCCAGAGGATGGACCGTAAACAAAGCAACGTGTAACAGGTCACAAATTTCACTGCTGGATCAGTACCAATACTTCATTACTCGTTGTGCACTGTCGCCAAAATACCGACAACCACACCATAATGTTCATATTCTAAAGAATGAACAATTACCTTTAAATCAATACCATGAATGCCTGAATGTACTCTTGTATAACCACCAAATGAGAGAGGAAAATCCTTTAGAATTTAGATTGGGACTACATTTGTGGGTTCTGAAGTGAAAGGAATAATTTTGACCTAAGCCAACATCTGCAAAGGTGGACTAGAGTTGTTGTTATGGGTTTAACGCCATTTTACCAAATGATAGGCTATACATAGCGGCCAGTAGATTTGGTGGCGGAAGAACCATGGAAGACCTCAAGAAGAAGCATCGACCCACAAAAAGCTACTAGTAAGCTTTCTCATATGCCCACGTTTGCCAAGCCCGAGACTCGAACCCACGCGGAGATTGGCGAGATGTCATTTATATGTAAAGGCGAACGCCCTCGATCTCTGTCACCAGGGGCTCCATAGACAATGGTGAAGGACATGAGAAAAGTTACAAATTCCTTGATGTAAACGTGATTTGAAGAAAAATACTCCGAATTATATTATTCAACAAAGAAAGTATGTCAGTCACTGAATATTTACTCGCATTCTTCGAAAATAATTCGATTTTTAAAACGTTTTGGAGCTTTTAAATTACCAAGGTCCAAAAGATGGAAGTAGAAAAAAAAATTACTCTCATACCATCAATTACCTTCTTTGTTCGTGTTTGAAAAGAAAAAAAAGAGACAATAATCTATAATCTGGTGTTAGAATTTATTCGCTTAGTTTCGATCACAGATATATATTTTTCTCTCAGAGATAGCACCCATATATCTTAAATTGTAAAATTGTACAGTTATAACATTCCAGCACTAAGTCGATAGTACCAATTTATAACAACTTCTTTACAAACATTACTTTAAAAATTTAGTTATCTTTTAATGATTTACAAGGTAAATCAACTGCGGTAATTCTCTCTACTTCAATTCTGGCGACAAAAAGTAAAAGTACCAATGTCATATATAGCGAACAAAGTCAAAATACTCATACTGCATGAAAGTCAGCATATATTATGAGAGAGGTACGACAACTAGACAGTGAATGACGTGCAATAATTTAGCATGCTCAACACATTATGTCACTGCTAAATTGCATGGAACACATTTGTCATCATCACTACATGATTTTGTAAGAACATCTGTTCGAGATCAACCTACACAACTCGATTGGCATATAACCGAATTATATGGTTATGACACAATCTGACTGGCATGTAACCGAATTCAAGGGTTATGATACAATGCGACTGGCATGTAACCGAATTATATAGTCATGATACAATTCGATTGGCATGTAACCCAATTATATGGTTATGAAATAATTCGACTGGCGTGTAAACGAATTATATGGTTATGATACAATTCGATTGGCATGTAACCCAGTTATATGGTTATGATACAATTCGATCGGCATGTAGCCAAATTCAAGGGTTATGATACAATTCGACTGGCATGTAACCGAATTCTATGATTATGATACAATTCGACTGGCATGGAACCGAATTCAACGGTTATGATACAATTCGATTGGCATGTAACCCAATTCAAGGGTTATGATGCAATTCGAGTGGCGTATAACCAAATTCTAGGGTTCACATACAATTCGACTGGCATCTAACCAAATTCAAGGGTTATGGTACAATTCGACTGGCATGTGACGCAATTATATAGTTTTCATACAATTCGATTGGCATCTAACCAAATTCAACGGTAATCAAAGGGCGGAAAAGCTTCTTGTCATTTCAAGCAAACAGAAGCACAAATTACAAGCCCCATTTTTGTATTTACCTAGAGTGTAAAAAAACAAAAATATAACAACAAGCTGAACTAAAAACTTTTAACACTGACCTTAATCTAGGGCATGAAGTGACGTCCGTGCGTACGGCGGATATACGCGAGTTTCTGCCAAGGTCGGCTGGACGAAAATGTGAAACTGCCTCCTTTTATTTCGCAGTTTAGCATAGTAATAGTCTGTTTGAAACTCAAATAAATATAACACCCGTAAAAACCAAAATAAAATTAAAAATACAAAATGCAGGATCTACGTTAAATTTAACATTCACTAGCTTGAAACTGGGCAATGTTATAAGTTATTTATCAACAAAATTAACGTGACAAGGCCTCTCCAAGCAAAAGACAAAAGATGCATGACCTAATAGACAAAGTAATTTTGTAATTATACAAATAGCCTAAAACATGGAACATTGAAAGTTATGGTGGAAATAGAATACTAGCTGATCATAATACAAGAAATATGATTTTTCAAACACAAAATTCAAGCCAAAGCCTTGCATCCATCGACCCGCATGCTTACGGTATGATAGGTCCAATTTATCAACAGCTACTATCTAGGAAAATACAACAGATAGCCAGTCATTCTGATTTCTGAAACTCTGCTTCGTGTTGCAAAAAAAAAACCAATACATTTTGGTAAACGAGTTGATATTCTGTAATAAAAAAGCAATAATTGGTATGCATCGATTGTTTACTTGATCAGTACATTATTTTATAAAACTCACTTTACCAAGCGTCAGGAGACCACAAGAGAAACAAAGGGCTCTCGCTTCTCTAACATCAACCCCATCAGAAGAGCAGTTTGCCACAGGATCTCCTTCCATCCTTCGTTGAAGACACATAAATTGAAGAAAACAGACTGACTAGGTGTCTCTGAACTTGTATAAAACAAAACTCCTAACCACTTGGATCCAGTTACAAAAATAACATTTTGCACAAAATGCTCCTTTGATATAACAATGCAAACATATCGAAATATTACACGCTTTAAATCACAACTTAAGAAAAATAAATAAAGGCTGCCATTTCTATATGTTAAAAAAGTTTTTTTTTTCGAAACGAAAACATGACCAATAAAGAAGCACTATCAAAAACGTGTAATTATTTACTGAATATCATAAACGTTGCTAACGCTAATACATATTCTACCGTGTATAACCTTAAATGCAGCATCAACGGCTCCCTCAAAAGGAAACCAGTTATGGTACCAACCATCTTTAACACATATAAAACATAGTCACGGAAACTAGTTATGGTACCAACCATCTTTAACACAAATAAAACATAATCACGGAAACTAGTTATGGTACCAACCATCTTTAACACATATAAAACAGTCACGGAAACTAGTCATGGTACCAACCATTTTTGTGGTGGTGGTGGTGGGGTTTAACGCCATTTTTCAGCACACGATAGGCTATACATGGCGGCCAGTATTAATGGTGGAGGAAGAACCCGGGAAAACCCCAGAAAGAACCACCGACCCACGAAAAGCTACTGGCAAGCTTTCTCACATACCCACATTGGCTGAATCTTAGACTCGAACCGCCGCAGACAGAGGTGAGATGGCAGTGATCCGTAACGAAGAGCGCTTTAGACCACTCGGCCACTCGGGGCCCCCCAACCATTTTTAACACATATAAAACATAGTCACGGAAACTAGTTATGGTACCAACCATCTTTAACACATATAAAACATAGTCCGGAAACTAGTTATGGTACCAACCATCTTTAACACATATAAAACATAGTCACGGAAACTAGTTATGGTACCAACCATCTTTAACACAAATAAAACATAATCACGGAAACTACTTATGATACCAACCATCTTTAACACATATAAAACGTAGTCATCCCCTGTTCATCACAGTGACCAATAATTACACTTTGGTCCACATGAAAAGATATTAGAAAAGGTTCTTACAATCTTTGTAGCACTAAATATATACGTGCTTATACGACGTATTTTGTGGACAATATAATCATGACATCTCTCTCTCTAAAAAGCACCTATCCTGGAATTCACAGAGTATTAGAGACTATAAATTGCTATGAAAATGTGATAAATACAAAACGCAAAAAAAAAATCAAAGTTAATCAGAGGAACATATCTTCATTATGTGAAACAGCCAAACTATTAGCACCTAGAAACTCTCACATTTTTATTTGAGATTTCCGTCGCATGCAAGTCTTCATACTTGGAAACAGCATTTAGTTTCATGAATACTGCATCAGGAAAAGAATACACAACTATCAATACATTGTTAATATTGAGAAAGAATTCAAGCAGCGGTGCCTATGCGTGGTTATATACGATTCTCGGGGAGGAAGGGGGAAAGGGAAGATAAACATCTGTTTTTATTACATTTCAGATTATGCAAAGAAACACTTCCGAGTTAAAGAAACAAGTTTTATCACCTGACTAATGTGTTGTTTATGTTAATACAACCAACTCATAATATTACGTTAAACATGTAGAGATGACATCATGATGAAATGAATAACATTCATTACGTCATGCAAAGGAAAGACTTACTGACGAAAGCATCCAAATATATTATAAAGTCATGCATGTACACTGAACAGATCCAAAACGTTGGTTATATTGCCATTAGTTGTTGAGATTAATACGAGTGTAACAACGCACACATCCGGTGTTATTAAGTGAAGCAAATTAATGGGTTGGGGGGGGGGGGGGGCTTCAAGGGGCTGTTCACGTAGGAACAAGACACTCCTGTGGAATACAAAAAAACTAATTGTGATTATTCCTCCCAACTTTAGGAACCATTATGTTAATTAGCAAATATCTGATCGATCCTGAAAAAATGTTTACTATACATTTATGTTGTAATATATATCATTGATACAGGTAAAACAATTAAGCTACATCAAGGCACATGTTTCTTCTGACGAAGCACAAAAATACACCCAGTCATTTCAACATTTATTTTTTTTGGGGGGGGGGTTAACACCTAATGAAAACACAAAAATGTATGTACACAAAGTTTGCTCTGACTAGTATTGCACACGACGTTGTCTTAACACGGGACTATCATCACAGTTGTACTAACCAGGTGTATTCTATGCCAGAACATCTTTGAAATAAAAACATGCTGAACAATACTCTGTGAAACAAATTTCCTCTGGTTTAGTATTTAAAAGTTTAAATATGATAAAGTGCAGAATAGAATTCCAACTTATGTTTAAAAAAAGGGGTGAATTACAACAAAGAAAACATATTACTGAACAGTGTTCCATACATGTATGATGAAAGAAGTACTTGTAGCTCTTATACAACTCTGCAATTCGCTACGTTATTTTGACGACTCAGTTTTCTCTTTACGAACATTCGAATTTCAACGACTTTCATCTATGACTTTCTGTAGGCAAATATGGCCGCAATGAGGATATAGGTGATGAATACTAGACAAACAAACGTTTCCAATGGAAACTGCTCAAAGTCATTTGTTGCCAATGTCCATGCCAATTTGGAAATGCCAATCAGGACAAAGCAGACGACCAGCGATGAAACTAGTCTGCCTAAGGTAATCTTCTCCAGAACCAGTCTGCAAATGTCGGGGACTTTTCTCCGTTTTGAACTATCAGCAAGGAAGACAACTGAATTATGCTCTGTATGAAAATTACCAAAATGAACCCCATAAAAGCCAAATCTCTCCACTGACTGGCCCGGTTGGAAGGAAAAATATTTCTGGTTAATTTCCTTGTTACACACCGATTTCCGCGTCAGATCTACTCCTGTCTTGTACTTCTGAAATGCGTCAATGAGTTCCAGGCTTACATCCCCTTCCTGTATATCTTCCAGAAATGTGCCTCCTTTCTGTAAAATGTCTGAGAAATGTTTCAGCTCCTTTTTGTAAGCATGTACGTCTGGGTTGATCTTATTTTTATATTCAGTCACTTGCTGTACCCTGGCGTCTGCCATTTTGTCTATTGCTAAGGTTAAATTTCTGGCCTGGTGACGAATGTCTGTGATGACTTCATCAGAATTTTTATTTATGGTAGCTTCTAAATTGTCGAGATCGCTGAAAGCCTTGTTGACCTGAATGAGGTCAGTCTGTATCTGGTCAAGTTCACACTGAAGTTGCTTGGCGGCGGAGTTCAGTTTCTTTACTAACGGCAGCGTCTCGTGCTTCTTGTGGAAGTCGCACACGCAAGTAATGCAAATTGGAATGTTGCATGTGCAGCAATACATCTGAAGGGGCTCGTCTGGATGATGTTCACATGTTCTCTGTGATGCCAGTGGCAATGACGTATTTCCGGTTTCAATTCGAATTATATTCGGTTTTCTGCTCGTATGTTCTTTGAATAATCGATGCTCGTGGACACAAAATCTGCAAATGTCCAGGTCGCACTCAACACATCTATACTGAGAGACTAACCAGTCCTTGTCACAGATGTCACATGTCCCAAAATATGGTTTCGCGCCAATTTCATCTTGAATGCAATTGATATAGAAATTTGGTGGGAAATCTTTGACTCCTCCCCGGGGCACGCAGACATCAGCTCTACAGGAAGGACAGCGGAACATTCGGCCGGTTGAGGAGGAGCTTCGGACGAAATCCTCCAGGCAACCCATACATACGCTGTGATGACACGTCAGGATCCTTGGGTCCTTGTACTCGTCCATGCAGATTGGACATTGCAGGATCCTCTCTCGCAACCGCTCTATCTTCTCTTCTTCCATCCTGCAAATGTAAAATAATATTATTTTACACTGTTTACAATGTATATACGTAATTTGTATAATGCGATGCGTATCACTGGCTTATCCATATTCACACATTTAAAACAAGCGTCCGTGTGTTGACCTATTCCCTTATCTCGCAAAAACGTTGAACGTAATAACTCTGCTGACGCCTTCCCGTACACGTCTGCGCCAGAGTAATACATTTTACTCACCAAGCTAAGACACAACAACTCCTGAAATCTTCACTTCAAGTTGCTTCACCGCACAGTTCTGGTTCAATGCTTTTCAGTCAATGTTAACAAGACACTTAAGATATATGTTCACTATGAGGAAAGAATTTTATATAAAAACTATTATTTTTTGCGTTATTGAATATGATTCATCTAAATGTCAAACTTATGCAAAACGTTGCACTTATGACACTGGTTATTTGCATATAATTACCATGTTATATTTTTTGATTTATGAACTGCAAGGACAGCATAGCATTATATATCAATTGCACGATTTTTCTCAACCTCGCAGGTACTGAACTGTAACATCATGCTTGCTTCCTGTATGTTCGTATTAAGAAATAAGGTCAAAGGATTCTGGGCATGACTTTTGGCGTCGTTACCTTCAGACATTTGCTTTCAACTTCAATATCTTTAATGAGTTGGCAACTTTCCTGATATGGGAGCAACAATATGAAACGATATGTATCCCATTTCTTCTGTAAACTGAAAAGTGTGTGTGTGTGTGTGTGTGTGTGTGTGTGTGTGCGTGTCCGTGGAGCCGAAACAAATAAATGAACATTAGAATCCGTTTACGTTTTTGCGAATATTCAAGTAGAAGATTGGTATTTGAACATTCATTTGTTTACCTAGAGCTTACAGAAAATGCAAAATTAAAACAATGCAAAGCTGAATTATTCTACAAAGGAACAATTTTTAAATCTGCTAAATCCAATCACAAGGTAATCATAATGTCAGAATCCCACCACAAGGTAACCATAACATCAAAATTCATAATAGTAATCTTGCTCACACCATCATTTTTGCTCACTGTCGTTCAAGTGCTCTTGAAAAGTTGTTGGTTTTAACGCCACTTCTAACACATTTCTGGCTATATCGTACCAAAGAAATGGAGACTATGTTCCGTTCTAAAACAAAACACGCCGAGGCGGCCGACCTGGTCTGACCTGGGCGGGTATCAAATCCGCGATCCTTGGATTACAATTCCGACGCCCTGCCAACTGAGCTACCACGGATTCCGCTCCTGAAAAGGTAACTTGTAATACGACAAGTTGACGAAGAACAATGTACAGACTATGTGTAGTGTGGGATTGTGCATCTTTGATATTTTTTTTTAGTTTAGAATACTGACTTAGGTCCAAGCCTTTTACTTTTACAGCTATCGTTACACGCGAGTGTACATGCTATGGAACAACAATGTAATTATAATGCAAGTGTGAACGATTTTAAGCAATAAAATTGGCTAACGTAAAACTATGTGGTATTAATCTTCGGGAAATACGTTTTGAGAAATACAGTTATTTCATCCTTTGATCTCATAAACGATTTTGCAAAGTAAACATCAATCTGTAAATCAAGTACATGTTTTGGTCGCTCACGCCTCGGTTTCCTATCTGCAGCGAAGAGTCGCTGATGGTTTTCCATTTCTACCAAAATTTCAGCCATGCTAAATATTCTATCATCAATAGCAATTGAGAAGAGTTCATTACTCGTGCTGATACTGCTTTGTGCTGCTGCGTGAAGTTCCGAATAGACACGTATTCGCGAATGCAGCCGTAATGAAATAACTATACCATCACCGCCCCAATACCGGTTACAACAGATATAGCCGCGACAGCTATTCCGATTGTTGTAACTATAATAGTTGCTGTGGTTACAATTCCCGCCCCACCCAGACTAACGGCTCATGTTGCGGAAATTTCATAAACTGCACTGGCGAAAAGACTTACAAACTTGTAGTTCATGAGCAACTTGGTTCTATTGACGATTCCATCGCGCACGTTGTTGCTCTGCTCTGATTATCTACTCCCGTCGGTAACAATGTGGGTCGATTATAATTTTTCTATCAATAATGTGATCGCGTAGTGTAATTGCTCGACAGGCTGATCTTAATCAGGCACAACACGCAAATGCATTTAACCAATTTTTCACTGGTACAACTGTCATACACTTACGGAAATTCTGTCCGAGGAATATTAAAGTCTTCCGTGATTATGCGTTCCTGTGGCGGTGCCTAGTACCACCTTCATATAAAACCATACTGATTACACCATTCAATATCTGAAACGATCGTTCTCGTCTTTGCCCGAGAGCTGTTATATGGGTAATTGCGTCCTTATTGTATAACAGTCGAAACAGTTTTTGTCTTAGTTGAGTCATTGATGGTTTAACATATTCAGTGGGGAATAAAAATGGGGTTCTTTCAGCGGTGAATTCTGCTTCCTCGTTGATAAACAATCCTTGGGTGTTTTCATTCACGATTTGATGTTTTAAAATCCTAATGCAACAATTTTAAGCTGGCTTCGAGTTGATATTGTCACAGCAATGGGGTCTCAACGGCTGATTTATATTTGGCTCTTATCAAGATTATTTTTGAGTGTGTACGAGCGTTTGGTAATTCTATAAACTTGAAGCAGATATTCGTCAGTAAAGGTAAAAAAAACTCACTATCAATATTGGCATCACTGGTCAACTGATTCAACACACCGTCATCAAACTCCCCTACCTAATCACCGGGTCGAGCTTGTATTCGCGCATGACCGTATCGCGGAATGCCTCACATACATCAGCAAGAAGAATCACATCTTTTCCCAAATACAGATCGTGATGGTCACCAAAGTTTCGGCAATCGAACGCGGTCCATACGGATTTTGCATGTACATAATCTTTTTTCTGAAATTCTATCGCGGGACAGACAAGTGAAAGGCGCTTTATGGTTGGCAACTGTGTCTCATCATTTTCAAGTTATCAACTTCAACTTGTCAGGAGTAGTGGTACCATATCGACTGGTGATTCTGACGCGCTCTACCGCCATATTACTAACTCTCTTGTCAAGGCTTTATTTTTTCTACATGTTTTGAGCGCCTCCGATGCCGCAGCTATTGCCTACATTATTAAATGACCATCATACCCAAGCAGGTTATGAAGTACCATGGGAATTCTTATTTAACTTGGTTTAATCCGCAGCTTGAGATTACATGTGATGTGTGTAGTTTATCTGTATGCGCGAGTGATCATGAACATTGTTATCAGTGGAGCTGAAATCACCGACACATATCCAGCAATGATTGGCTTCAGAAAACTCATTAACAGCACCACGGGTTATGATCATATCTGCGGGCGAGTATAGCTCTTTTCGAATCCATTTCGCTGTAAACTTAAGCGATTTAAGAAATGCCTCAAATGTGTTTGGGGCGCTAGCACCATTTGCGTGATAGTCCGTTACGTCTAACGACAGTAGCAGGATCGACATGGAATTTGTTCAGCTACTTGCGCTCTACTTTAATGAACATCAGCTGTTTGCACAGGAATATTTAAACATGAAAAATCCGCAATGACGACAGACGGTACTTATATTTTTCGTTGCACCTCTGTTAACTTTAGAACGTTTTTAATAGATTCTGGCATAATCGTACGTTGCAGTTTTCACCGAGTCCACTACAGTAAAAGCCAGATGTTAGGTGTTAAATAAATGCAGACAATGTGCTTACTTCATCGGTTAAGCAAGCGGGAAAAATTCTTTATCAATAGATAATGAGACAGCGAATCTGAACCATTCATACTGGTCAGCAACAACATATCAATATATGTGCACTCAGGCCAAATTTTGTTTTGTACATGTGGGGATAGTGCAAGCAGACAAAGGATTTTGTCCCAAGCGAACACATTAGAAGCAAAACCAGGGTAACGATTTTCAAACGTGTTGAGTGTGGTCTTAGTAACCTGCATCGGAAATTCTATAATGCTGAGTTGAGTTCACCCAAGTATTCCTGTTATTACCGCGGCTGGTCTGTGTTGTCATTTGCGAGATGTAGCGCGCAAGCAAAATCCTTTAAAACATTGTTGTCGTTTTTCATATTTATGCCTGAACGTGACGGGACATACTCTGGTGTTGATATGTAACACGACAAGATAATAGGTTGTAACGCAGAAATATGCAATTCGACTTGCAAGCATCTGTCGAGAATCTACCCTGAACCTGTGTGGGTATATTTTCCATGGCCTTGAAAATCTTTGCAAACCCTTTATCAATTTCATCATTAATGGCCTGAGTATCTTTAAAAATCAAGATCAAAAGGGGACCAACACAATGCCACGACCTTTCAATTTTCAACATAGCATTGTCTAGTGAACTGAATTTTGATGTGGGGTTAAACGGCATAATCAAGACCACAGAGAGAACAATGTCCAGCTTTATCCCAGAGATGCCTGTACGCTGTAATCTTGATGTTTTCCAGATGCACCTTTGAAAGTTTTATTGCGTCGTAACCTGGTTTGTATCTGTATGGAATGATTGCCACGTAATTTCCTAAAATCACCACGGCGCTTTTGAAACTGAAACACTGGGCCTTCTTCATGATGAACATACTCAGCAACCTCACCGCCGACAGCAGTTGCGATACGACGGCCGTCTTGTTTATCCTCGAACATGCGTGCAATCTCGGCTCACCATTTCACGAAGCTTTCTCAGTCTCACGCGATACAACTTCAAGTCCTAATAACGCAAATATATCGGCTTTTCTTGCGCCTTTTGATATTTGTATGCTGCGCTCGCACCGGGATGGTCATAGTTGTTGTACCGTTGCTGTTGCCGAGGATTGATCCCGAGGAAGTTTTTGTGGTTCCGTTACGCGTCATAATAACTAAAGTATGTCAGCTTTTCGCATACGACTGGCTATTCGTATTCCACGCTCTTGCGCGAGCTGTCTCAGATGAATCATAGTCGGCATGTTTATGTATAAGGGAAAATCTGTTTCTAAGTTCGAATTCTGGCAATATCTTTTATTGTTGTATTTTTACTCCATTAGGATTAGAAACTGTAATCGCTTCAATCCTGGCTATTATTTCGTCAACATTGTCAGGTGTATCGTAAATGCTGTCGGATATTTCTACAATATTAGGTTCGGCGAATCTTCGCACAGAACAATAGTCGCGAACAGACCCACAGGGTCGACAAAGATGATTACGTGATTTGACTCCTATGCCGGATTTAACACATGGTCGAGCACCTACACCAACACGGAACGCGAGCAAATGTGATTTACAGTATTCGTAATGGTAAGATCTGCCACAGAGTTCGCGTTTTCGTCCTAATGCCACTGAATTATATATATATTCTTTAATAGGAAATATTCTTGATCTAGTCTAAACTGACGTGTTACATCAGCCTTTATTGGATTATAGCTGATAATCTACCATTACTTAATTGAAAATCATGCTGTCTCATAAATAATAGCATTACAAGATAAGTTAGTGTCGTGCGAGAAATATATTTTACCACGCGACAGTCTCTGAAGTTTGGTGTCAAAACGATCTTCCTGTGCAAATAGAATTTTCTTCAAGCGGATATTTGGTGAAAAAATGGCACAACTGCTGTTGTAATGATACATCACACCGAGTCGAAGCTCACCTATTGTGAGCTCACATCCAAAACTTTTCAAACGTACTTTAGCCCTTGTTTTTATGCTTGAACCCAACTGTGATTAGCGTGCCATCCCTGAGTATTTACCGTATGGGTTTCATGTCTTTATACCGATATAATACTTCATAGAAATGCCACCATTTCCAAGGTCTTCTATCATTTTCCAATAGTATTCATCATTGCAAACAAATTCAATGCTTTGCATACGTCCGAGTGCCATTAGTGTTTTTATATATTATAATAAAACATCTCTCTACCTGATTTATCCTTGGTTGTCTTCGCCACTGCTAATATATTCCATTGATGTTTCAATGTTATCATCATCATCGAAACATTCATTCGTTTCGTTATCTATACTAGGTGTGTGTGTGATTTGGATTTTTAACGTAGCTTTAACAATGTCTCAGTCATATCGCTACGATGTCTGCAGTGTGACAGTTTATAGTGATGTCTAGCCCTGGGGCATCATGCCGCAGACATGTAGAATGATGTCCCACCCAGTCACATTATCCTGACACCAGGCCGACCAGTCCTAACACTAACCTCTTAATGCTCCTCGCCAAGCGAGATAACTGCTAGTACCATTTTTGTAAGTCTTTGGTATGACTCGGTCAGGGATCGAACCCACGATCTCCCGCATCCGAGCCGGACGCTCTAACCACTAGGCCACCATCTGTATTAGGTGGTCGGGTCAACGTTAGCGACTTTATTTTTTCCTGGCACAATATCATTATTCATATAACATTTGTTCAGATTTTTTTTCTCATAATATTGGCGAAGTGTACATCGTTGCTATTCCAAAATAATTGCTCCGTTGATAAATTTATAAACAAAAATGCTCCGGATATGTTTGAAAAGTGATGCAACTTTTCGACCTCTTCAACAAATCTGTAACACGCATTTAGGCGCAACAACGATTCACTCTTTTCTGTAACGCTACGCACATTCTACTGCATCCCAGAATCAGATTTACTCATAAATTCGTTCAAAATACTATACGTAACAATCTGTGAATGTGATTGTTTAATATAAATATATTATCAGACTAATTCTGCCAGTATAAAATATTCTCAAAATTACTCTGCCTCAGAAAATATACACTGTAGTGGCAATCAATAATCTTATTCCTGCAGCAGTTTTAGTCGCACAGAAAAGAGTAGTATAGCCACAGTGATTACAGGGTGTAGACTGTAGTAAGTGTAGTTCCCCAAAACTAATAAGCGTATTTTCCAAAAGTTAATAACAAGTACACAGTTGTACGCTAACCGATTTTACTATGTAAAATCTTTCACACTAGCATGATAACTATATCATTTTTGTCTCATAGCATACACACTTTCGTGTAACGATCGAGGTAAAAATAATAAAATCATGGGGTATAGAAAGCTTGGACCTTCTCATAGGGATCATATTAATCAACAAAGCCTTTAAGTATCAAAGTGTCCAAAATCAATTAACTTAAACTGGACATATGTCAGTGCGATTTTGATTGTGAAGAAATCGCTTTCCAAAGAAATTTCTATCAGTCCTAGCGTTTAACTGAATTGGTAATTAAGAATTTCTGCGCTATGCTACTTTCCGTCGCCAGCACTAAAATGTCGTTTGACATAAACGGGAATAACAACACCTCATTCCATTTGATTTTACGTCTGAATCACCGACGAATTTACTCAAGACCCCTAAAGTGCCCTTTAGTTAGATTCAGATAACTGAGTTTACAGTGTTTTCAACAAGGCTTGGTGTGTGTGTGTGTGTGTGTGTCTGTGTGTGTGTGTGAGTGTGTGTGTGTGTGTGTGTGTGTGCGTGTGTGTGTGAAAAGATTTTCAAGCTGGCCGTTATGACGACCCTGTGGGGTTCAGATAGCACCATATTCATTTTGGAACAACATATCAACATACTGTAAGAAATTGTATGAAGTTTTATTTTTATTTTTTATTTTTGTGAAATAATGTCGACATAAACATCCGTTCAGAAAATATGATGATAACAAGATTTCAAAAATGTAACCGACATACGTACATTTTCACTCTAAAAGACACAAGTTCAGGATAAAATCAGGTGTTAGGTTTCATGATTTTCTTTTAAGTAGTTTAGGAAAAAAGGCGATAACAAATTATTGATACGTGATGTCGGATGCTGGACTGACGAAAATGCCATAGAAAAAAAAAAGTACGTGTTTATCACACAGAGATTTTGAAGCAGTGCGTGTTTATTACCCAGAAAGAGAGATTTTTAAGCAGTGGGCGTTCATTACCCAGAAAGAGATTTTGAAGCAGTGAGTGTTTATTATCCAGAAAGAGAGATTTTGAAGCAGTGTGTGTTTATTATCCAGAAAAAGAGATTTTGAAGCAATGAGTGTTTATTACCCAGAAAGAGATTTTGAAACAGTGCGTGTTTATTATCTAGAAAGAGAGATTTTGAAGCAGTGAACGTGTATTGCCCAGAAAGAGATTTTAAAGCAGTGAGTGTTTATTATCCAGAAAGAGAGATTTTGAAGCAGTGTTTATTATCCAGAAAGAGAGATTTTGAAGCAGTGAGTGTTTATTACCCAGAAAGAGAGATTTTGAAGCAGCGAGTGTATATTGTCCAGAAAGAGAGATTTTGAAGCAGGGCGTGTTTATTATCCAGAAAGAGAGATTTTGAAGCAGTGAGTGCTTATTATCCAGAAAGAGAGATCTTGAAGCAGTGAGTGTTTATTACCCAGAGAGATTTTGAAGCAGTGAGTGTTTACCAGAAAGAGATATATTGAAGCAGTGAGTGTTTATTACCCAGAGAGATTTTTGAAATCTGGCGACAATGTACGTGTATTAGATGCACATTTCAACTGATAAAATCTAAAGCAATCTAGCTCAGAAGTAATTTTATTCAGAATCCAAACGTCATGTATGAATATTGGGAAAATTCAGTTATAAACTGCTCATATTTGCCTCACTACTTAAGCAGTATTTGCATTTACTTTCACCTGGCCGCCATGTATAGCCTATCGTGTGCTGAAAAATGGCGTTAAACCCCACAACAACAACAACAACAACAACATTTACTTTCACCAAAAAAGTATTAGAATCATACGTTGGGAAAACTAAATGTACTAGCATAAAAATAAAATATTCATGAAGGTATATTATAATCCGACACATACACATGTATTTCAACACCACTACATTGAAAATGTATGCCCCACAAGATAATAGCATCTTTATAAAGACTTGCGAATAACTTTCTCACGGTCTATCTTGAGTGTAAATTACCAATAACATTTGACAAGACTGATATATAGTAATTTTAAGTATTTATCACCAAAACAGACAAGAACTCCTTTTCTTCCGATCGTAACGTCATTAGTTGGCAGATTCAATGTAAAACTAGATCTTTAAACTTCAGATACGACAATGAATACCGCATATATCGGTAAGCGGAATGTGGGCAATGGCCCCTTCAGATGGAATGTCATCTTTTTTATGTTAAGTGTCACGACAAAAGCACAGTGTTCCGAATGAATTCCACTAATTACTGTGCTGATGTACCAATTGTCTTGAATAGGTTCATAAACCAACAGTCTTGATGTATCACAATGATACAATACAAAATATCTTTGAAAGGATTCACAATATTCCCAAAATAGTGTTTTAGTACATAAAACCATTGAGCACTTTGTAATTCCAATAAATAATTTAAATACATGATTCTTCTCAAATTATATCTCAATACATCAATAAATAATTCCACAGAATGAACTTAAAACAGAAATGAATAAGTTCGTTTACCACAAATTTACATAAAAACTAAGATACAATAAAACGCCCTGGATGTGGGTCATACGTTTGCTTCCAGAACATTCTAAGTTTGTCAATAAGGCTAAACCTTGAACTCAGATATCAGTAAACAACTTATTTGTAACTTACAAACTTGACAAAAAGGCCATGAAAACGGTTAGGTATGCCAAACTTCTACCCTCAATTACGGACAAAGATCAAGCACACAATACAAATTAAATGTACTTAAGACAAGTCATAAAACAAAGGCTTTGCCTTATCACTGTGGTGGTATAAAGCGACTAGGAAAACCTTTTCCCCATAATAAACCCTGTGTTTGTTTACCAAATTCTTGCATATCCAGTTAGTTTAGGTGAGGCGAACTTCACACGGAAAGTATTGAATTGCAGCGAGATCCGTTGATACTGAATACAAATCATAGATGACACGAACTTTCCACAAGAAATCAAAGCATTTAAATATGTATGTCATCTAGGACTAAAACAATTGTGTGCATATATGTGTCTGTGTGTTTGTGTGTGTGTGTGTGTGTGTGAGAGAGAGAGAGAGAGGGGGAGAGAGAAGGATACTGAAAATTTAACACTCAGTTGTTGAGAGATAATAATTATACTGACTTGGTCAAAAAGCGAATAGGTGACACTGTAAATGAATATTACGTAGGGAGGAAATTTTAGGACTGTCTAGTGTTTCTCTTTCCCAAACTACAGATTATTCTATTAGGAAAACAAATGCGAAACAGGTAAAATTAAATAAAATTAAAAAGGAAATATTAGAAATTCACAGGGGATTGTCAGATTATATAGCTGGGAAACTCTGGAAAAATGAGAAAAAAGAAAGCAGACCTAGAGGAATCTAGAAGAAGAAAAAATACAAAAAATGTGTTCCATTAAGATTCAAAGCTCGATGGTTTAATCTTGAAAAAAGAAATTTCAGCAATAAGACAATAAAAGGAAATCATTTTAGATAATGGGATAAATATATCAGACCAAATAGATATCCAAGAAGCCCCAAAACAGTTCTGATTGGAATTATACAAAAGTAGAATTATGCAGCTTGATGTCAATCATATTCAGGAAACTCAAAATACATTTTCTAATTACAATATTAAATTTAGTCAAGAGAAAAGAGAATCATGCATGGGTCTACTTACAAGTAATGAATACAGCATATCTCTAAAACGGATCGAAAATGGGAAAAATCCTGGCTCGTGGATTTACGGCAGAGTTCTATAAATTCTTCTGGAAGACTATTGGAGGATTTCTAAGCAGATCAATAAATTATGGATATACTATAGGAAAACTTTCAGATTGTCAGACTCAAGGAGTCATCACATGTCTAGCAAAGGAAGACAATGACAGAAGATATTTTACAAAAACGGAGACCTATTTCACTCCTAAATATTGAATTTAATATAGCTTCTGGAGATACTGCAGCAAGTATTAAAAAGTTATTCTATCACTACCAACAATAATCAGTGATACTCAAAAAGGTTTTATTAAAGGTAGATTCACTGGAGAAAATAACAGGCTAGTACATGATATCATGGATCAACTAGAGAATGAAAACAGATATATCGTTTGTTACTTTAATAGACTTTGAAAAAGTTTCGACTCAGTTAACTGGAACTTTGTGGAAAAAGCTTAATAATCTTATAACTTTGTGATTCAGTTTGTAAGCGGTTTACGCTGTTTTGTAATAACTCTAATAGTTGTGTTATCAATAATGGAAATATGTCATCCACTTTGACTTGAAAAGGGTGTCAACAAGGGGATCCTCTTGCACCTTTTTTGTTTATTATCGACGTGGACATATTCGCCATAATGTAAAGCAAAACGTGGATGTCCGGGGTGGGTGGGTGGGGGCTGGGCTCATCTTTAATGCAAGTGAGTATAAATTAAGTCAGTATGCCGATGGCGCTTATATTTTTCTCGATGGATCTCAACATTCTCTTAAAGCAACTATGCTTACATTGCAAGACTTTTTTCTATACCTGGATTTAAAATGTAACATAACAAAAACAAAGGCTATTTGGATTGGAAACAATTTTTCAATGACAGAATAGGTCCCATTATAAAAATAAACTGGCCTTCTTCTAACTTTACACTCCCTGGCATTGATTTTTCTCTAGACTTAAAATAAATAGTGGAAATTTTTTTTAATTATTGGAAGAAACTAACAAAGGCAAAAATAATACTGGCAAGCTGGATTCAAAGACATCTTTCAGTAGTAGGTAAAGTAATGGTTGTATAACCCTTGTTCTGTCCATATTTATACATCTTTTTCAGCACTTCCAAGTCCATCAGCAAAACTTGAAGCAGAGCCAAATCGTACCTTATTGAAGCTGGTATGGAGTTGAAAATCAGAGAGAATCAAACATGATATACTAGTATCCCCCGAGAATGGGGGAGGATTAAATATAATACACATTTAGTCATTAGGAAGGAGAGTATTATACTAAATTGGTAAGTTCACTATAAACAGTTTTTGGAGTGACGTAATTTTGGCAGCATCGGATTTGAAAGAGGATCCGTAAAATCCAAATGAGTATTTATCCTTGAGTTTTTCAAGTTTTGCATTCCAACTAGAAAGTTCCATCAATACAAATCATGGAAAGATGCCGCCATTGAAGTTCTTAATGGTTTAGTTGATGATCACCGTAACTAAATACCATTTAAAATGATAAAACGAAAAACTGGATGTGACGATTTTTTTAAATACGTTTTATTAATATCCAAAATTCCAAAATATTGGTAGGATGCAATCAAAAACCATTTGGCTCACAAGTTTTATAAGCAGGAGGATAAAAAAAATGAACTTGCAAAAACAAAAGTCACTGAAGTTTGTTTATGAAGACCTTTTTTTTAAAAGGCAAAGAGGCAACACACTGCTAAAAAAGAAACGTGGATAGATTGAATAACAATATAAATAGTGAGGAGTGAGGACTGGTCTCAAAATTATAGCCGGGCGAAACTTTGTACAAACGATACAAAGTTGATCTCTTTTAATTTTAAATTAATTCAGAGAATAATTGTCACTAATAATTTTTGGTAAAGAATTACAATATTAGATGACGACAAATGCACTTTCTGTAAGTTGTGAGAACGAAAGTACTGAAGATCTGTTCTACGACTGCAATATCACTTCAAAGTTTTGGTAACGTTTTACTACACATTTTGCAATTTGTTTTCTATAAATTGTACATTTATCAACAACAACAAAATATTTTTATGAAGTGAACAATTGGACATTTTGTGTAATAGCTTGCTTATTTTTGGCTAAATATTATATTTACACTTGCAAATGCAACATGCAAAATCGTCCCACTTCTGTATTTTTAGCAAATAGTTTGGAAACGCATCAGATTTTTGAAAAAAATATACTGCAAAGCTAAATAAAAAAACAAAAAAACAAGCTATTTCTTCAATAACGGGAGCCCCGAGTTGCCGAGTGGTCTAAAGCGCTCACCGTTACGGATCACTGCCATCTCACCTCTGTCTGCGTCGGTTCGAGTCTCGGATTCGGCTAATGTGGTTATGTGAGAAAGCTTGCCAGTAGCTTCTCATGGGTCGGTGGTTCTTTCCGGGGTTTTTCCGGGTTCCTCCTCCACCATTAATACTGGCTCAATAACGGGACGCAATCATAGACATGTAACTGTGATGCGGTAAACAGGAATCAATAACGTAATGCCACCCATACACTGTATAACTGTGTCAGTCTAAATGATTTGTGTCGAAAAAAATGCGTGTTATATGCATGTGTGTGGGTGGGTGTGTTCTTCTTTTCTGTGCATTATATTTATTGTGGCTTGATTATTTGATAACCAGAATATTTGTGATGGTGTTCTCCGACCCTGTGGTAAACGTTTTACGGGAATAATAAACAAACTGCAGAGAGGTCGCTGAATACAAATCACAGATAACATCAACGTTACGCAACAAATCAAGGCATTTAAATCAGTGTCATCTGGGACTAGCACTGTGTGTGTGTGTGTGTGTGTGTGTGTGTGAGAGAGAGAGAGAGAGAGAGAGAGAGAGAGAGAGAGAGAGAGAGAGAGATTAGTCGACAATCTAATCCCATCCGTTTGTATATCCTTGTGTTAGTACATGTCCAGGGTCGAAGGATGAGATTATGAGATATCCCTGATATCTGAATGGGTCTAATCTGAACCCTACTGGCTGTAAATAAGCATTACAGAATATTTCCCATAAGGTCAAGTTCTTAAGCAATTTTGACAGCCATGGTATCGGTCACATGTTTAACAATAGTAAATATTTTCCCTCATTGCTATACGCTGTCATTTCTATAGTACACTTCTTTCCTATATGCAGGTAGTAAACAAATATCGGTGCCCACACATATGGTTTGTAATTTTTTGCAATCATGCATGACATTGGTCTCAGTGATTCCTACCTGTGTGTGGTAACGCTAGGTACACGGATCCTCTTCCACACAAATAATCCACGTGATCATAATAGTGAAAGAAAAAAAATGTACTTCATGGTGACCGTCCTGCTCCACAGTGAGCACAAAACAAGTGTACGGATTGATGAAACAACTGAAACAATTTCATAATGTATTTGGAGCTTGGAAGTGCCATTTTGGAGAGGTCAGTTTAATGACACCTGGTGTCATGTGCACAAAACTGTGGTCATCCTACTGTATAAATGTCGAATTTATACCGTACCATAAAAAGTATGAGTAATGACTATTTAAGAAACGTACGTAAACTTTTGACCTGGGAGGAATGAACCGTATATATGGACACAAAATCCACCTGAACTGGAACTATTAAAGAAACCATACATACGGGTTCGATACGAAAAAAATTTGGAACACGTCTTCTGTCGTATCTATGATTCAAGTTTCGTGCAAAAACTATTTACAGGATGTGGATGCTGAAACTGAAGACTAATGGATGACAGACTCAACCAAGAAAAGAACAACACGACAGCAATGAAATGTGATGAGCACCCTTTTCTCTGGGTCAAGAACGGACTAATGATTGATATAAGTCATATATGTTACACTCTGAAGAGGTATACATTGTCCTTCCAGACAACTGGCTAGCATTCAAGTAAATTTATTCAAGTATGTGCCACACAGGTCACTGTTTGACACGTACAATTACGAAGTATGACGCCCAGCGTGACTAAAGCTGGATAATGAACATGCGTTTACTTAGGCGCTGAAACATGATGCATTAGAAGTGAATAGAACTGTCTTTAGTTATCACATAACTCTTCCTGGGGTATAGGCGTTTAAAAAAAGCACAATATACATACTTCTGTGATAAAACATCTATTGTGGTCGAGTTTGTGTTCCTCAACTTCGAGATTTCCAAAGCTCAAAATTTCAAAATAAATGAATTACAAATGAAACGTATACAATGTGTACATATCCAAATGCATCCATGTATACATTATGTACAGATCCAGATGTATCTATGTATGCAATGTGTACAGATCCAGATGCATCCATGTATACAATGTGTACAGATCCAGATGCATCTATGTATACAGTATGTACAGATCCAAATGCATACATGTATACAATGTGTAAAGATCCAGATGCATCTATGTATACAGTATGTACAGATCCAAATGCATATATGTATACAATGTGTACAGATCCAAATGCATCTATGTATACAGATCCAGATGCATCCATGTATACGATGTGTAAAGGTCCAGATGCATCTATGTATACAGTATGTACAGATCCAAATGCATATATGTATACAATGTGTACAGATCCAGATGCATCTATATATACAGATCTAGATGCATCCATGTATACAGTGTGTACATATCCAAATACATCAATGTATACAATGTGTACAGATCCAGATGCATCCATGTATACAGTATGTACAGATCCAAATACATATATGTATACAATGTGTACAGATCCAAATGCATCTATGTATACAGATCCAGATGCATCCATGTATACAATGTGTACAGATCCAAATGCATCCATGTATACAATGTGTACAGATCCAAATGCATCCATGTATACAATGTGTACAGATCCAGATGCACCCATGTACACAAGGTGTACAGATCCAAATGCATCCATGTATACAACGTGCACAGATCCAAATGCATCCATGTATACAATGTGTACATATCCAAATGCATCCATGTACACAAAGTGTACAGATCCAAATGCATCCATGTATACAATGTGTACAGATCCAAGTGCATCCATGTATACAAAGTGCACAGATCCAAATGCATCCTTGTATAAAATGTGTACAGATCCAAATGTGTATATGTATACAATGTTTATATATCCAAAAGCATTTATGTATGCAATGTGTACAGATCCAAATGCGTCTATGTATACAATGTTTATATATCCAAATGCATTTATGTATATAATGTGTACAGATCCAAATGCATCCATGTATACAATGTGTACAGATCCAGATGCATGTATGTATACAATGTGTACAGATCCAGACGCATCTATGTATTCAATGTGTACAGATCCAAATGCATATATGTATACAATGTGTACAGATCCAAATGCATCCATGTATACAATGTGTACAGATCTAAATGCATCCATGTATACAATGTGTACATATCTAAGTGCATTCATGTATACAGTGTGCACAGATCCAAATGCAACCATGTATACAATGTGTACAGATCCAAATGCATCCATGTATACAATGTGTACAGATCCAAATACATCAATTTATACAATGTTTATATATCCAAATGCATCCATGTATACGATGTTTACAGATCCAAATGCGTCATGTATACAATGTGTTCAGATTCAAATGCGTCATGTATACAATGTGTACAGATCCAGATGCGTCATGCATACAATGTGTTCAGATCCAAAATGCATCCATTTATAAACCATTACAAATAATATGTATACAGTGTGTACAGATCCAAATGCATCCATGTAAGAGCTACATCAGAATTTGTTGCTGGGACTAATATTCCCATTCCCAGCCGACACGGAATAAAAAATGTGGAGACAACTATCTTATCCCAAAGTATCAGAAAATGATTCACCTGATTTGTAAGTTAGATAAACGGTCTCCAAATGCTTATTCATGATTCATTGTGAACGCTGTCCAGCCGGCGTGTTGGTGAACAGTAAATTTCTGAGATTTAGATGCTTCGATTCATGTTAGCAATGCCGAGACAAGCTGTATTAGAAATTACAATATTAGTAATGAAAAGAAAAAAAAACAACAACAGAAAAGCAAACAAAATAAAGAAATTCAAATAGAAAATACAAGAAACAGACTTTTTGTCTAGCCTGATTTGCTTGTAGCTAGAAAGAAAATCACTTTCACGCTGAGTTTATTCTAAAACCTTTAACAATGGCTTTAATCTAGGGTGCGGCGGGACCGACGGACAAACACTCACACGGATGTCCAGTAATCGGCTTGTCCAGTTTCAACAAAGGTGGGCTCCAATAAAATTAAAAATGCTCATGAAGCTAACTTAAAGATAGAGTTTGCATTGTTTAAGTTTGGTATAAAGTCTTCAGTATTTCGTACAAGCTAGCATATATTTTATTCTAATTTAAACATCCCTCTAATATAAGTTTGTCTATTCCAATCCAAATGTCTCTCTAATACAGCTTCTTCAGTCCATTCTAATCGAAATGTCTCTCTAATATAGTTTGTTCAGTCAGTTCTAATCTAAACGTCACTCTAACGTATGTTGTTTGTTTATTCTAATCGAAATGTCTCTCTGATATAGGTTGTTCGGTTCATTCTAATCTAAACGTCACTCTAATATAGGATGTTCGGTCAGTTCTAATCTAAACGTCCCTCTAACATATGTTATTTGTCTATTCTAATCGAAATGTCTCTCTAATATGAGTTCTTAAGTTCATTCTAATATAAATATCTCTCTAATATAGGTTGTTCAGTCAGTTCTAATCTAAATGTCTCTCTAATATAGATTGTTCAGTTGATTCCAATATGAACGTCCCTCTAATATAGGTTCTTCAGTCGTTTCTAATATAAATGTCTAAGAGAGATTGTTCAGTTCATTCCAATCTAATCGTCCCTCTCATATAGGTTGTTCAGTTCATTCCTATCTAAACGTCCCGCTAATACAGGTTTTTCAGTCGGTTCTAATCTAATTGTCCCTCTAATATAGGTTGTTCAGTTCATTCTAATCTAAATGTCCCTCTAATATATGTTGTTCAGTTCATTGTAATCTAAATGTCTCTCTAATATAGATTCTTCGGTTCTTTCTAATCTAAATGTCCCTCTAATATATGTTGTTCAGTTCACTGTAATCTAAACGTCCCTCTAATATAGGTTGTTCGGTTGATTCTAATCTAAACGTCTCTCTAATATAGGTTGTTCGGTTGATTCTAATCTAAACGTCTCTCTAATATAGGTTGTTCGGTTGATTCTAATCTAAACGTCTCTCTAATATAAGTTGTTCGGTTCATTCTAATCTAAACGTCCCTATAATATATGTTGTTCAGTTCATTTCAATCTAAACGTCTCTCTAATATAGGTTCTTCAGTTCATTCCAATCTAAACGTCTCTCTAATATAGGTTGTTCAGTTCATTCCAATCTAAACGTTCCGCTAATAATGGTTCTTCAGACGGTTCTAATCTAAACGTCCCTCTAATATAGGTTGTTCAGTTGATTCTAATCTAAACGTCCCTCTATTATAGGTTGTTCAGTTCATTCTAATCTAAACGTCTCTCATATACGTTGTTCGGTTCATTCTAATCTAAACGTCCCTCTAATATACGTTGTTCGGTTCATTCTAATCTAAATGTTCCTATAATATACGTTGTTCAGTTGATTCTAATCTAAACGTCACTCTAATATAGGTTGTTCAGTTCATTCCAATCTAAACGTCTCTCTAAAATACGTTGTTCGGTTCTCATTATAATCAGATCTTCCTTTGTCCTACGTGAAGATCTTAGGAGACATGACCTAAGGTATTATCATGATGCTAATTTGATCAGCCAATCAGATGAAATTATATCCTCGCGTATGGGAGACTAAGCACTACGACTGAAGAGCACCACTATGTGCCGAACGATTTGATTCACTTTCCCATTAACAAATGCTGCATTTTCATTGGCTAATTCAAAGGTCACCAGAACATAACCCACTCAAAGTGGCTGTCAGATCTCCACGTATGACAGCGGATATGATTTTTATCGACTGCAAACAACACTAATCAACGCACGATTCATGCATCGTTTTCAAAGAAGACTATGATGCAAGTTAGCAGTGCTACTGTAACAAATGTATTGTTGTATTTAATCACGAGTTCCCACCCACCCCAAAAAAGTGTACTGTTTTGTCGCTGATTATTACATGACGTGAGACATAAGATTCCTTGCTTTTCTAGTAGATCCCATTAGGGGTCGTCCATTTAGTACGTACGCATGGAAGGGGGGGGGGGGTTAACCCAAATGCGTACGCTTGCGTATGAGGGGTGTCTACTGATAACGTAGGTACGCATAGGAAACGGGGTGGGTGGGTGAAACCTCGATAATAATTTGTCTAATACGTAACCTGTTCAACTGGGTTCAGTGGGCGATTGAATTTTAGCGAACACTAGACAAACTTTTAAAAGTTACGCAGCTTATTTCTTTGATGCAGCCAGACATTCAACATCGGTGGACTATCTGTTTTACTAAACACGTTAATATTATTAATCCTTGATCGTTTCTGCGTGAATTAAATACAGACCGTTCAATAAAATTCGGAGGGGGCTGCGTCAAGCGTACATACGCAGGTGGGGGTGTAAAAAAAAGTACGCATGTGTACAGGGAGGGGGAGGGATCAAGCTTTGCCAGATTTTTGAGTACGTACTAAATGGATGGCCCCTTACACATAGCAATAGGTCATGCAAGTTTTCATGATTCAGGTAGAAAGCTAATCATAAAAAAGAAATATATGAAGTCTACTATTTGCTATCTGGAGTTCGCTTTTATGCATTTCTTTATGGCACTACATTGATTGCATAATGCATATTTATGTAAATTTCATCGTCTCATTATTAAATATATAATAAATTTAATTAGTTAATTTAAGCAAAATTTGAGATTAAAATTCTCTAGTTGATTCCAAAATTCTCATTTTTCTAGTGAAAAAACAAACAGCTGAACTAGCAAATTGCTAGTTGTATTAAAGGTCTATATCTAACTCAGGCGTCATAACAACAACCAATGCTCATTTCACCATAATTCAAGTTCTGTCAACTCGCGTAGAAAATCTACTCGTGCAACAAAGATTGCGTGCGATGGGATATAACTCGTGCTGAACTGTTTAAGTATGAGACCCTTGGCATTAGTGGTATATGATTTTTGAAGAAGCTGTCTTGTAATAGTAGCTGCATCAGGCTATTGGGCCTCATTTGGGAATCAGCATTATACCGTAAGTTAAAACGCGGGGAGCCTCAGACGGGAATTGTAATGTTAAAATAGTCAATAGGTTCAAAAGGGGGGGGGGGGGAAACGATAATATTGTTAGAAACGGTTGACCTCAACTGAGTATTTAACATCTTGATGTCAAAATGGGGCCATAAGGGGAATTTAATATTTGGATACATTGTCACATGGTTAGAAGTGGTTGACCTCAAACTGGGCTACATTGTTACATTGTTAAAAGTGATTGAACTCAGATGGCCCACATGATCTCCAACACGCCGTGCATATGTACCTGCGGGCTTAGTGGTTATATACATATATCCGAGATTTAATATAAAGCATTACCTATACCTCGAAGTATGCTGGCACTGTTGGTAAATTTGCATGTATTACATTAAAGCTATAAATAGCTATGATCAAGAAAACACACTCATAATAACACTAAAATCAATGTGACTAATGTAATGCTAAAATTACGAAACTGACCATCTGACTAAATTGGCTTATGCTAAAAGTAGTAGCAAAATTACGAAAATGTACTGGACTCTATCGTAGACTGAGAAAAAGTATAAAAGAAAATGAAAAAAAAACTGGGTTGGACTAAAAGTAGTACTAAACTTCCGAAACTCACACGACTTATCGGAGACAGAGAAAATGTCCGAACGCGTTTTTATAAATTGACCAAGAATAAAAATAGCTCTAACTTTCCAAAATTTAGCTGGACCTCAGAAGATACTGAAACTAACCTGGAACAAATGTATAAAAAAATTGGCTAAAACTAAAACTGAAATTTCGAAACTCGTACTGACCTTAGCAGAGAATGAAAACAATTAAAATACCCTCGAGCGAAAACCAGAGTTAAAAGCAATTTCTCATAAAATGTAAAATATGTACAAATATTTTACAAACTGTCCATCCAGAAATGAAAGGTATAAAATTTACAAATTTAAATTGAAAAAAAAATTGTCCAGACTTTAGCGACGACTGAAGAATGCCTGAATGTTGTTTTAAAAATGCAGTATTTTTTACAGCGACCAACACCGAGTTATCTACTATCCAGTATCAACACATTTACTAACCAACTATACCAAATCAATTTACTATCACTCAAGAGGCAGGAATGTAAAATAAGAGATTAAATCACACACACACACACACACACGCGCGCGCGCGCGCGCGCGCTGGTAGGAGTGCCTAAATACACTATACACACAACATACATATACACTATCAGACAACAAATTAAGGATGGTTAAAACATTTGGCGCTTTTGTATGTTTACCATCACAAAGGGTGTCGGCCAATTTGTGTTAAGACACGTATTAACGCTCACATTAACTTTGAACTTGTTTGAGAAGTCAAAATGTGGGGTTTTTCAATTATCAATTTCAAACTTTGTTTTCCGAATTAAAATTTTCACATTTTCCTTTTTAATTTTAGATTTTCGAACTTCATCTTTCTCAATCTTTTATCTATATTAAGATTTAAAATTTCATTTTTTAATTTTAATTTTCAATTTTTTCACTTTTTATTTTCTTGTTTCCAATTTCATTTTTCATTCCTATTTCGATTTATGAAATTAGTTCCTGAAAATTATTTCTCTTAAATTTTCACTTCAAATTCTTATTTTCATTTCCACAATTTCTTTTCTCAACTTTAATATTCAATATTTTATTTTAAACTTTCATTTTCAGATATTTGTTTTCCAATTCTTGCTTCCACAGTTCATTTCCAATTTTCATTAACACTTTTTTGTTTCTTCCATTTCATTTTTTCGTCTTTCCTTTTTCAAATTTCACTTTTTAATTTTGTTTCGATTTCTTCTTTCGTTTTAGTTAAACATTTTGAATTTTCATTTCTAGATTGAGTTTTTAAATTTCAACTTTTTAAAGATTTTCATTTAAACTTTGGTTTTCGGATATCTGGTGTTCAATATTCATTTTGACAATCAACTGTCATTTTCATTTATTATTTTTTTCGTTTTCTTTTATTTGTTTTTAACATTTTTACTTTCAGTTTATTATTTTGAAAATTGATTTCAAATTATGCGTTTCACATTTCACCTAATTTTTATTTTTGTAAAATTTTTGGTTTTAATTTTAATTTTAATTTATCATTTTTAATTTTCATTTCCAAAATTGTGTAGTTGTCAATTTTCATTTCTTTATTTTGATTGCCAATTTAGTTCGGTGATGTCGCTTTGTAAAAACGTGTTGTGCCTAAACGAAAGACTGATAAAGATAAAGTAAAATTTTATGTTCGAGATTTAAAACGGTGATTTAAGTTACATAGTCTTCTGGATCACTGCCATCTCACCTCTGTCTGCGTGGGTTCGAATCTCGGGCTCGGCCAATGTGGATATGTAAGAAAGCTTGCCGATAGCTTCTTGTGGGTAGGTGGTTCTTTCTGGGGTTTTCCCGGGTTCTTCCTCCACCATTAATACTGGCCGCCATGTATAGCCTATCTTGTGCTGAAAAATGGCGTTAAACCCTATAACAACAACAACATAGTCTTCTACAAACATTAAACAAGGTAGGGAGAAAGGAAATTATGCATCGTACATGAAATGTTTATACTTGTGAAGAAAATTACCTTCTGTCTAGCTGTACAATGCGAACGATAATTTATTGACGGACTTTTCAATTAAAGAACATTTTGTTTTCTTTATATAGTATAAGCATGCCGACTGTGATTCAATTAATCATGTGCTGAAAAATAACCTTAAACCCAAAACAACAACAACAACAGCTACTAAGTGTTTGATTTCTGGGGATCTCAAATACAAATCTGAAATAGGGACCGCTCCGGTGACCTAGTGGTTAGAACGTCCGCCTCGGAAGCGGGAGGTCGTGGGTTCGAACCCCGGCCGAGTCATAACAAAGACTTACAAAATGGTCCTAACAGCTGCCTCGCTTGGCGCTCAGCATTAAGAGGTTAGTGTTAGGACTGGTCGGCCTGGTGTCAGGATAATGTGACTTGGTGGGACATCATGCTATATGTCTGCGGCATGATGCCACAGTGCTAGACATCACTATAAACTAGGGGCCCCGAGTGGCCGAGTGGTCTAAAGCGCTCTCTGTTACGGATCACTGCCATCTCACCTCTGTCTGCGTGGGTTCGAGTCTCGGATTCAGCCAATGTGTGGTATGTGAGAAAGCTTGCCAGTAGCTTCTCGTGGGTCGGTGGTTCTTTCCGGGGTTTTTCCCGGGTTCTTCCTCCACCATTAATACTGGCCGCCATGTATAGCCTATCGTGTGCTAAAAAATGGCGTTAAACCCTACAACAACAACAACACTATAAACTGCTACATTGCAGACATCGTAGCGATGTGACTGAAAAATTGTTAAAAGCTACGTTAAAATTCCTAATCACACACACAAATCTGAAATATATTTAATGGCGTATCCAATTTCGTATACTCCTAGGTCTAGACGTATACTAGTTCCAATCTACTCCTAATGTGTCTTCATCCAAATCATCTACTGTTGTAACTTCCAAACACCTTTACTAGTTTGAGATTTAAAAAACAAAAATAACAAGCTAAATATGTTTTTACATGTATAGTTTTAAAATAAAGAGGGTCATGTTAGTTCAATCGTTGATGGTTTCAAGCGTACACTGAATAAAAGGAATACCTTTAGAAAATTTAAATAAAGCCGCTCCTTTAGACACAGAAAATATTTTAAATCTGGTCGACTGAACACCTGACTTAATTTTAAAATAATTTTGATTTTAAATACATGTATAATTAATTGTGAGGTACAAGTAGATCTAAACTGTGTGTGTGCATCAGGGTTACATTTTTACAATACAAATATACGCTTTACAATAAATAAGTAAATAAATAATCCACTGTCTCAACCACCAACTCTCAAACACGGCGTATCTGACTTGCCAAATCTTAAACACACATAACTTCCACCCATTTAACTCTAACACACAACTTGCACCCATTTAACTTTAACACGAAACTTTAATAAAGATCGCCATAAAAGCGCTGCCAGTGTCACACCATCCTAACGAATGTGAGACAAAAAGGTTAATTTGTAAACAACGAAGCAGCTGTAATTAATCGAATTAGAGGAAGAAAAACTGACACAGTAACCAAACTCGGAATAGACGATTTAACAGTAGAAAAACAAAACTGAAATGGTACTCGTAAAACGCAGGTTAATAAGGATTGGAACACAATGAAGATTACTGATAAGAGGCGCAAAAGACACTCTTGGGAAGGGTCCTTATCTATACATGTCTTAAAGGGATGATGCTCATGTGCGTGTTACATAGGGTAATGTTATAAAACACGCATACGCGAGTTTAAGGTTTTTCCTTGGAAAACACCTGGTGACCTTTGTACAAAGAAAGATTATTTTAACATACCGTTGTCTTTATCCGACCTTACTTAACTGGCGATCGCGTTTATAATGAAAAATTTCGATAAACGCATAATTTCTTACTTAAAATATATGATTAGGCAAGTTTCGTGTTCCGATTCCTGCGTCTTCGTTTGGGTACATAATGTTTTAAATATGCTCATTTGGAAACATGTAAATGATGAATTTTGTTAAAATTCGTATTATTCCTGCCAGGTAATAAACTGGTAAGTTTGCAAATGGTATGAATATCCTATTTGCTCCATTTATTTTCATTTTTTTTTTCTTCGTAACTATTTTAACTATAGATAGGTTGTAGCTAATCATCCATGAGTCTTAATACCACTACCAAATATATCACTATCAATTTAAGAAAGTATTCCAATTTAAGTTCTTTATTGGCACAAAGTTGGCTTCTTGCAATATATATATATATATATATATATATATATATATATATATATATATATATATATACACAATCTGTGAGGTGTCTCTTTTCAAGTTTCTATGCTAATTCATTCAAATTTCCCCGTGATTAGTCATTCGAAATAAAAGGTGATAACGCATCTTCGATTTGATTCAGATTACATAGCTTATAGAGTCTATGATTTCTATCTGTGGTTTCAAATTTCAATTTGTTGAGACAAACATCTAAATTTGGCAAGGGCCCATCTCTTTTTCTCCAAAGGAATGCAAATTAGGTATTTTCCATCGGCTTTGAATATTCTATACGCGTCTAGTTTGATGAAAAATCGTATTTGAATGTATTGATAAGCTATCCATTTCATCACAGTTCCAACGACAAATTTACTCCATATTCAGAATCACTCTACCAAACATCTGGAAAACCAGGATCTGAAACCATCCTTTTCAGATTCATCAGCCAAAACCCATCTAACAAATAGATAACAAAAAAATTAATAAGAATATTTGGTGAATTAATAGTTTTATACCAGTGCTTTACAATTATTTGTTGTTTTATCCACGTTAACAAAATAAGACCCAAGTTAACCATATGTGGCTACATTTGACATCTGAGATTTACACCCAAAATATCTTGAAGACATTCCATATCAACATATTCGACATTTTTTGCACTATTCACTCTGAAACTCCATATCTCACCAGCATATATACAAGTACCGAAAAAACCATTAAGTCTAATAAATATAGCATACAACCTGTGTAGTCCACGAATTAAGCATATATAAGTACCGTCACAACCACCACTTCTAATAAATATAGCGTACAACCTGCATAGTGTACAAAATAAGCATATGTAAGTAGTCAAAATCATCAAGTCTAATCAATGAAGCAAACAACCTGCATAGTGTACGAATTAAGCATATGTAAGGCCAACCGTCAAAACCATTAAATCTAATAAATATAGCGTACAACCTGCACAGTGTACGAATTAAGCATATGTAAGTACCGTCACAACAACTAATAAATATAGCGTACAACCTGTATAGTGTACGAATTAAGCATATGTAAGTACTGTCAAAACCATCAAGTCTAATAAATATAGCATACAACCTGCATAGTGTACGAATTAAGCATATGTAAGGCCAACCGTAAAAACCATTAAATCTAATAAATATAGTGCACAACCTGCACAGTGTACGAATTAAGCATATGTAAGTACCGTCACAACCACTAATAAATATAGCATACAATCTGCATAGTGTACGAATTAAGCATATGTAAGGCCAACCGTCAAAACCATTAAATTTAATAAATATAGCGTACAACCTGCACAGTGTACGAATTAAGCATATGTAAGTACTGTCAAAACCATCAAGTCTAATAAATATAGCATACAACCTGCGAAGTGCACAAATTAAGCATATATAAGTACCGTCACAACCACCAATAAATAGTGCGTACAATCTGCATAGAGTATGAATTAACGTTGGAGGAAGGTTTGTCTTTTTGTGTTTTGTTACATTATATTTTCAGTTATAGAGTAACACTTACCAAAGTAAACTCAATTACCTATGGGTAAGATTCATCGCCATAAAAAATGGCGGCTGGATGTTGATATTCGCACCTAAAAGTCATGACTGTGTTATTAGCATTTATCTCGATGCCATATCTTTTACAATAATTTGTCAAACTATCAAGCAAGCATTGAAATTCAATACAATACCATCTGCAAATAAAAAATGGAACATAGTAGTTTGACGCATTTCATTGGTATCAACATTTTTTTTTTTTGTTTTGACATGCAGCTAAATCACTAATAAATAAAAAAAGCACCGCTGACAGTGGTTCACCCTGCTTTACATCAATACTGACGTCAAAACAATCAAAATATCAATTGAACTTCTAACAGAGCTCTTGACATTCTCAGACATTCTTCGGAGCATCCAAGCAAACTTCATACCTACTTCAACTGTACATAATTTACACCCAACGCCATTGCTATATACCATGTCAAATGATCTATGACGTCCACAAAAGCCACACGGGGCGTCTGCTTTGATGACAAATAAAACATCTTATTAGTAACAGAACTAAAAGAACATACAATCGACGGTACATTTTGTTGGACTGAAAACCAAACTAAAACTTATTTATAACTTGATACTTCAGCCTCTAGTTCAAAACTACAGAAAACATGTTCATAAAGATTCAAATAAAAGTAACACCACGAAAATGTTCAATATTTTTCGGATCGCCCTTCTTGAACTATTATTGCTTGAGATAATTCGTACTCATGTGAACTATTGAGTCTTTCCAAAAATATAGACAAACATTTCGATTATCAATCCATCAAGCAATGCACCTGTATTGGTCTTTAAACTGTGTTCTGAATTTCCATTTCTGTTCAAATCGTCAAAATCCTAAGTTTATTCCTCGTATTTCTTTTTAGCTTTCCGGAAACGTTACTATGTTTATAATATTCATTCAACCATGATTCTCATATGTATTACCTATTTTTGAAAATTATGAAGACTTTTTGCCACAAATCTCAATTAAAATACCATTTATCTGCTTGTCTGCTTCGTTTCGTTTATAATCTGTCTATCGTCTCAATGTAAAACTACATATTTGATCCAACTCAGCAGTCATAGTTGATTTTTTTTTCTTTTGATATAATTTGTATTGTTAGCCCATTTTTTCAAACATTCTTTTACCAAATTGTAATTCTTACGTTAAAGCTGATTTCAACATTCAACTGATATGTGCATGGTCGCTGAAACAGTAAAGGCATTAACAAAAAAATCGATTATTTGATCAAATTGCGTGGATGATTTAGCCATATCATCAATTATTTGATCAAAGTGTGTGGATGATTTAGCCATATCATCAATTATAATATTATCCGGCTTTTACTTTTCACTCATTTAAATCTCTGACGTTTGTAACTTTCAGGAACAGGTTCTTACCATGTGTATAACATGTATACAAATATGTTCTATTTCTGGTATTGTACTTGTTTCACTCATCTTCCGCCAAGCCAGTGGCATTAGATATATGCTTGTCGCTATCGGTATGTCTTCATCAACACATTATGATATTCTGGACTTAAATTCACCAATCACATATACATTCCCTTTATCCTTATCACCTTCCAAATTATCTACAAGGTCGATATCGGTCTCTTTTATGAAAAAGCATAGTAACTGGAATCTTCTAGAGGCGTATACACTAAACGAAAAACATATCAGTCCGATTGATCGTACTCACAGATATGTTCTTGAAACATTTAACAATACAAATACCATAATGATGTGTCCATGCCAATTCAATTACATTATTATGATGTCTCCAAGAAAATGTAATTGCATCATATTTTTATTTTTAAAAAAATAATCAACCCTACTGGGGTTTTTTTCTTGATCTCCCTCTGATTGGATAGGTTCTTTTCTTGGGGCCGAAATAAACTCAAATTCATTCTTTCTTTTGTATCTTGTTCCCCTAGCTAATACAATATCACGACCTCTAGTAAATGAAAAAGAAAAATGACCTTGTCTAGAAAGTCCTTAAAGATTCCAAAATAAGATTGTATAGGGCAATGTTTGTCCTTCTTGTGGGTCCTAATCTTTCCAGATTTTTCAATCTATGTAACGACTTTCCTTCACTATACCTGCTGTTCTGTTGTTTATCTTCGTTTCCATGTTCCACGTTTGAACCATTTAGCTTCACGAACATTTTCTGCTTGTAAAAAGTACATTTTGCAACGACTGGTCGTGATTTACGAGAATCTCTTTCTTCGGATCCGATTCTATGAACACGATCAATCGGACTATATATTGGGACGTCTCGCCCATTCCATGTTTCTTCTCAAGGGTTGAGCACTTTGAAAACAAAATCCTCTTTTCCCCTATTTCCAAAGCCGAGAAGATATTCTCTAAAGGATCAACACTGGATATCACAAACGTCTTAATCATCAGATTACATTTATCCACCGTCTTAATCATCAGATTACATTTCTCCAACGTCTTCAACAACAGGTTACATTTCTCCAAAGCCTTAGCTGCAAATTTTCTTTTGTTTATTTCACCTTGTGCCATTAGGAACATGTAAGCCATCTTTTATTACCACCACAGCAGCATTATTGGATCTCAAGTTTTTAATTAATGACCAGACAGGCATGATAAGAAGCATTTTGGTGAAAAGCCCATGTCAGTATGACAATCCGTTCAGATGGTGCAGTGACTAGAATGTATCTGGTTGATTCAAACTGTTGGTAGCAGTGGCTTTTAGAGCGAAGCGCCACCTGGGAAGCAGTTTGATATTTGCCGTAAACAATCGAAACACGGTGAGCTTTTTGACTGCAATAAGATACCGAATCTAAACAGTGACTATTTGAAACTGTCATCAGGCACGTATATGTTACTGCGTCATAATTTACTGATGTCACAAGGACTTGATGATGTGTCTTCTTTAAGTGTAACATGAACAGTAGTTTGAGCTATTAAAACCGAATGATTAATCCATTTTTTATTATAAGTTGCGGGAATAATGTCATAAATTAAAAATGCAGGTTTTTCGTTGATGGGTCAAACGTCATAATGCTATTTTTACTCCTGTATTTTTAAATGTTAATTTATTCCTCGCACATGTGCTAAATATTTGTCTGCATAATAAAAATTCTTCAAGGAATCGTATCCATTCGGCTGGCATCGGAAAGAGACGAGATGACAGGTCTACGTCACTCTCCGGAAATGTTACATCAAGCGGTTACATTTTGATCCATCCCTTGACTAAGTGTCGTCGCCAACTTATCAGTTTGGGTAGTATCATTACAACTATCGCTCCAATACTCCTCTCATGTTCGGAATGCTCTCATCTCTTACCGATTCTAGGCGAATAACTTCGATTCTCTGACGTGGTCATGCATGTGCATTTACTCATATTAAATTCAATATTAATTGTTGTTCTAAAATTTAATAGTAATATAGTTTAATCAAAGTCTATTCAATCCTGAATATTGAATGATCTGCATCTTAACTGCCATTAAGAAACTTCCAGACGAAAATGATTGATCGCTATAGACCTTTACAATGATGGTCAGTTACAACACTGGGTCAAGAAAAGAGCACGTCGGTCTAATTGTCGCAAAATAGTACGATTATTTGTTTGAACATCGCGGTTTTCATTGTGACATCACAGCGCACTACATTCAGTCTGGTTTGTAGTGAATCACACTTTCTAAGCTAGTCCAAAAATGTCCACATACTTTAACATCGAGTTTTGCCGTATGTATGTGTCGGGGCGTGTAAATAATGACGTTCCGATGAAATATGATGTATGAGGATCCAAATACAGTGAATAATCACCATCTAATGGTATGTGTAATCAAATTCTAAAAATACGACACCCGTGACTAAAATAGTCGGTACTAAACTCGTTTACTTAGTGGTGTTATTTGCGCAACAGTGACGTCATTCGACTTGTCTAAATAATTATTGGAAGCTTACACTTGTTATCTTACCTAGTCAGCAAAATCTTCCCGCTCTGCACTGAGTCATTTCAGCGAAGGAATGCAGCAAATCAAATGCGATAGAAACTGAGTGTAAAGCAGTTATCTGCGTACGATTTCGTCGAGGAGGCCTTTTTATGAATTTGCAAGCAACATGGTGCTCGGTTAATTAAATCGAAAAATTTGAACCAGACCAGAAATAAGCGAACAGTATATACAGGTTGCAAGTGCCATGATTGATTCATAACAAAATGTAACCTTTTAGTAAAAAGAATTGTGTGTGAATTTATCCTATTTGTAAATGAAAGAAACTGAGATTGTTCTATTGATGCAATTTCATTTTTTTTTACAGACGACTTATAACCACTCAATATCGAAAGTGGAACTGACTCCTGTGGAGCGGAATAGAAAGCACCTGTTTCCGATACATCTAGCTCGTAGGTTTCATCAGAAATATATATAAATTTTAAGTTCCCGAATGTTTAATAGGATGGAGTTTCCATATGTTTACTATCAGCGCTAAATTAGTACCTAGAGTCCCACAGCGGTTTATCATACAAGATGGGCGTAATCCTGTGTGAGAAATGGAATTACATCACAATTAATACTTCCGGTTCAGTACCCACGAATGTAGTTCTAGTCTATTTTTAGAACATTTTTTCCTCTCTCATTTTGGTGGTGATAGAAGAGTTTTATTTATGCATTTTTGGTAGGGATTTAAAGGTAACTGTTTATTCTTGATAATATGAGCTCAGGGTGTTGTTGTCTGTATGTATTTTGGCGACAGTGCACAGTGAGTAATAAGGCCTTGGTGATGATCCGGGAGTGAAATATGTGTTCTGTTTACATGCTGTTATGTTGACAGTCAATCATCTAAAAAAAAGAGCTGGTCAACCTTTGACAAGAACTTCACCGTGAAGTCATCTTTGAAGGTATTTTAGATTAACATATGATTTGCATTGATTGTCACACAGTGGAAAGGTCAGTACTGAGAAACAAATGTAGAGACCATATAGTAAAATTAATTGTGTACTATGTCCAAATATGAGATTCTGTAGAAAAGTCACGAGGTATTCCGAATGGCTCACTCTTTACAGTGGGTTACCTCCCCTTAAACGCCGGATTATGTCACTGCCACTAAAATGCGAAATCTGCTTGAAACATGCTAAAAGATTTGGTTTTAATTTTGCTCCATTTAAATCTGCTGTCGATATAATTTGCCAGATGTAATGGATAAAATTGGAACACTTAAGCTGTGACAAAATTCATGGTCAAAGTAACAATAATGAATTTCAGAATGATTTTGACTCCAGGAAAGCAAACGTTTAGTGCGAGCTGTGGCGTTTTTTTGTGTGTTTTGTTTTGCTTGGTTTTTTTCATGGCAGGTACGGTCGCATTAGTTGACTGATAATCATCTTTCAGCACGTCATAATTGAAAAACCCGTGTCAAGTACCTGAAGTCGTGACGTTTAAATCATGACGTCATTTTACTTAGCATCAGAATGTGCATCAACAATGGTGCAGGTTATGCGGACAACATTACAGTGATCATGTTGGTTGGTTGGTTGACTGTAAGATTTTACCACACACCAACTTATGCGAACAACATTACAGTGATCATGCTGGTTGGTTGGTTGACTGTAAGATTTTACCACGCACTAGCTTATGCGAACAACATTACAGTGATCATGCTGGTTGGTTGGTTGACTGTAAGATTTTACCACGCACTAGCTTATGCGAACAACATTACAGTGATCATGCTGGTTGGTTGGTTGACTGTAAGATTTTACCACGCACTAGCTTATGCGAACAACATTACAGTGATCATGCTGGTTGGTTGGTTGACTGTAAGATTTTACCACGCACCAGCACTAAAAGACTATATAGCGCGACAAGAATGGTTATATAATAAAAATGTATGTATCAAAAATGTTTATTACCAACTAGCGAAAAACCAAATAAAACATGACCACGAATTGGTGAGGATAATATATGAAGGTTCCCGATCAACATGGGATGTAAATAGTGTGTATAAAGGGTAATTAGACAATGAAAAATAAATTCGGTGATTGACAGTATACATATTAGTTACAAAATACTCAAAGGAAATTGGGTTGCACACTGCTATATTTTAGAATAAAGGTTAACTTCCTGCACGAATCTTAAAATACAAGACACATCTTCCATATCCAGTGCTAAAAAAATCCGACAACCCGACACCTGGCTTGGAGAAAAAAATATACAATTTACTTGAGAAAACTTGAATCGCGCTAATGAAATGCAGAAAGTTATTTTTAAGATATTGAAAGACTAATAAATTTTTAATATGTGTGTGAGTTGGATTTTTAACGTAGCTTGAACATTTTTTCAGTCATATCGCTACGATGTCTGCATTGTGGCAGTTTATGGTGATGTCTAGCACTGGGGCATCATGCCGCAGACATGTAGCATGATGTCCCACCCAGTCACATTATCCGGACACCAGGCCGCCCAGCCCTAAAACTAACCTCTTACTGCTGAGCGCCAAGCGAGTCAGCTGTTAGTACCATTTTTATAAGTTTCTGGTATGACTCAGCTGGGAGTCGAGCCCTCGAACCCACGACCTCCCGCATCCGAGGCGGACGCTCTAACCACTAGACCACCGGAGCGGTCAATACATTGTTTATATATATACAGTGGAGCCTCGTTAATCCGGACACATTCGTTCCCAGCGAATATGTCCGGATTAACGAGTTTTCCGGATAATTGAATCATGCACATTTTTTATTTTACGATATCATCACACCGTATATATGTACATGTATATGCTAGCTTTAAATGTAATGTACTGTATATTTAATAATGGTTGAAATAAATTAATGAATACATCTTGTAATTTGTCTTTATTTCACATTATTATAACATGTGCTTGTACGTACATATACAGTAAATAGAAGTTTAGACAATTAACACATCGAACACATCACACTATGTTCATGTACATGTATGTACTGTACATACATTTATTATGTCAATTTCCTGAAGAAGTCTGTAACCTTTGTTTGCCTGGATTCTTTGAAGCCCTATACTGTCCACAGCTTAAAAATGTCAACTGTATTTGCACATCAAACAATAAACTGTGATTGTTACATACAATTGGTAAACAACAAAGAGGCTTAATGACACTTTTAATTTATTTACCATATGTTATGTCAAAAAGCGTGGACGATTTGATCCCAGTGTGTTTATTTAATTATTAACACCCCCGTCGGCGACTAGCTAAAACAGACATTGTTTATACAATCGCTGGTTACAATATGGTCATGCTACTTCGTTATTGATAGCTGCCATAGATTCTCAAGGGCTTCACTACTGTGTTCTATGTATTATTCCTCTGATTGTATTTTCACATACGATTTTTCGAATTTTCTTATTTTTGGACAGATTATTTCCGGATTATCGAGACAAGTTTTAATGTAATTTTACACTTTGGTCCCCGATTTTGATTTCCGGATCCGGAACGCGGATTTCTAGATTAACGGAGCAAATTAACGTTTAGGAATTCCGTTCCCGTTGAATTATGTCCGGATAGCGAGGTTTCCGGATAAACGTTGTCCGGATTAACGAGGCTCCACTATATATATATATATATATATATATATATATATATATATATATATATATATATATATATATATATATATATATATATATATATATCCACCCACCCATGTAGGCCCTTTAGCCTTATGAAGATTGTCTTCTTATGATCCTTCTATCGAAAACTGTAAACTTTGTGTACCAAGTGAAGCATGTGACCTATGAATGGGGAACATATTGCCTGGGTTATCTATAATTAGTTCGAAGGAATGACACAATACTATTTTTGGATATTTATGTTCCTTACAGACACCAGTCAGAACCAGTCGAATGGGTACCGGAACTGTGCCCGCAGTCTTTGCAATCGGTTCAGTGATGTGTGACCGAGCAATCGGATTAAGGCTAGCATGTATACTCAAGAAGCTGTTTATTGAGTACTTTACTGTAGTAATCTGGAGAGTTTAGGTGAAACGCGAGGGGAGGGGGTATTATAAATAATATCAGGATCAAACTTGGCCCATCAAAGCTTTTGAGTCCGTCCTTTGGTGAAGCTATGATATAAAGGAGAGCGCGACTAAGCAGTTATTTCGGCTGAAACACATTTTGATTTATGTTATTCTCTTCTTTAATTGCTTTTGCGTTGTTAAAGATGTTTCAAGTTAAAGTTTAATGAATAATAATTAAGCTGCCCCTTGCTCGTGCTTACAATAGCGTAACGCAACATTAGTTAAATATATTAAGTGGCACCTATGAACAACCTCACAAGTGTAAAGCAAAACTGTATAAAGCCAGATAGACTTCAGATGCTAATGAATATAAACACTGCTAATCCAGTGACTAAGGACATTAACAGAACAATTAGACAATAGCTGACAATGTTTGTCTTTTGATATTTTAACTACAACAATTGCAACGCTATGACAAATTGTGGTTTTAACGAAAATGAGACAATTTTGGGTATATTGAAATTTGAATCAGGAGTTGTGGAATTTGAGACAGGGCTTGTGACTTTCTTTTCTAAATTCAACAGCCCTGTGGCTGTATATAAAACTGTTTTAGTATCATTTGCATGTAGTGGCAGAATAAGTACAAGTCAAATCATCTGAATAAAAAGATGTGTTTGATTACACTTTACAGAAGCTATACGAATTTACATTGCTATTGGAATATATAATATAGTTTATCTACGACATTTGATAGTTCAGACAGACTATATACATTAGAAAATACTGCTTTGGATACTCTAGAGGTGAACAAAGAGTTCGGTTCAGCAATATATCTCACACGGAAACAGCGATGATGTATGTAATACGAGTTTAAATGTATTGATGATAAAATCTTACGCTGCCACCAAATTCAGTCTGAAATTAAATCGGGAGAATACACTAGTCCTATAAATGTAAGACATAGCACATGCTTTTGTGCTATGTTTTACTATCCAAATAACGGCCTTGTATATCATGTTCCGATGTCGGTTGACATCGGAACGAGTAGTCAACGTTTCAGGAATATCTCACACACTTGGCATCCTATATCGACACTCTGTCACTAATTTATGTGTAATTAATATACTTATTGTGCTGTCTTTATCCTGGTGGAATCAAAATATGACACTAGCAAACGGACGCATTTTCATGTTCCGTTGACATACATTTGAATTTGTTGCAATGCGACGGCAGTCGAGGTACGCCGAAGTATGTTCAAGTGGGTTCATGTGGAGAACATGTTTCTTGAACGAAACGAAACGTTGCTTACAGTTCCAATAGACATAATATATTTTTATTCGTTTCGTTAAAGAATAATATTTCAACTTAACCCGATTTCGGCATTCCCGGCTTTCATGGCTTTTCAGCCAACTGAAATGTAGGCCAACGAAACTTTAAAACAGGTCCATTTCTTTTGTGAGAATTTGAATTTATTAGAAAAGAGACACCAGGGTAAGTAAAGTCTGACAAAAACTTTATAACTTTACTTTGTAGAAAAACGTTGTTATTCGTTGTCAATTGTGTGTGATATTCCTGAAAATCCGACTTCGTTACATTGTTAGTAGACATCACAACATGCTACACAGCGCCGTTAGGCAGTAAGACCCATCACCCTCCAGAACAAAAATATCGGGTGATGTGTCTTACGTTGTAGGACTAGAAAATACACCAGCTTTAATGGAAACTACTTATTTGATCAGATACACGGTATCAACGTATTATACAATCAAAGCCTTCAACAAGGCAGGTTACATGAAACTAAGCCCGAGACTGTATTGTGAAACATCAATTAGTCTTGAAAGTACCCCTTTTTTAATTCGAAGTTTATGTCATCATACAAAGTAGTCCGAGTTTCCTCTAACCATTGCTACCCTTTTTTTTATATTTGGACATTCCAACTGACGCTGACCCTACACCCACAATATAAACGTCCAAATATCAAAACTAGGGTGGCATGGGTCAGAAGAAACTCGGACTACATACAAAGAACCAGGTATGTTAACGTTCAACATTAAACAAATCTAAAGGGGGTAGGGTGGGTGCAAATTAATGTTAACTTTGCTTTGCATAGGATATAAGCAAATAAGAGTTTTATGACAATATAATTACACCAGTGATGTTATACATATGCATTTTAAGCTCTAGAACTGTAAAACATACTGCCTTACTGATGTAATAAATGACCTTAACAGTTTCCACCCCATAGGAGCCCCAAAATACGAAACCCGTGTTTATTGTTAATGAGAGTCTTATACAGGAATTTAATAAAAATACAAAAACATAGAGTGATGATAGTGAACTTCTTACCTTGTAGAATTGTGGTCAATTTTCTTTCAGGTGTCAGGCAGACCTAATTATTCCTGTCATTCATTCAAATTTGAATAAGCATTCACCCCTTCGGTCATAAACTACAAATAGCTACAGAACCTGATAGCATTATACACCGAGCGTCTGGGTAATTGCGATCACATTCCGTCTGGTTAGGGCTATTTGTAGTAACGTACGGAACGTTTACTCAAATTGTGTCGGAATACTAGGAAAGAGCAACTATAAGATATAAATTCTACTGAGCAAAAACAAAAATAGTTAAAAAATCGTATAATTACTATGTTCTCGATTCAGTATTTTTGCCAAAAACATTTGCCATTTGCTGCATCTATATATCTATCACACACACACACACACACATCTATCTACATATCTATCTACATGTGTATATATATCTGTCTGTCTGTCTGTTCCCCACCTTCCAAAAACATACATCTTAATATACATTAGTCAAGATTATATCCGTAATTTTCCCACAACAGCTACTATAGATTCCAATCAGATTATTTTCACTTATATTTGTTGGTTGGATTTTGGATTTAATGTCTGTGGCGAATACATCGATCGAGGAAATTAAGCTGGTAGATAATGTTATTATTTTTCTTCATTTTTATTTATTTGATTTTTGTAGTCCCAAAACGAGTAAAGCGGTTGCAAGAAAGAAAGGCATATATTCTGCCAATTTATTCTCAAGGCAAATTCATTTCCTCTGTATCTTTTCTATATTTGCCATGGAATCTGTGTATGGAGGACTGGGAATTCCCTGTGCTAACTTTTTTTTTTTCTTTTCTTTTTTCATATATGTGTACCAAATACATGGCAACTTGATGATTGTGTGTTTGTGTTGGTATATATACTGGACACTCATCAACATTAGACTGTCTCGTCTGGGGTGACTCGTGAAGAGGAATACTATTATGTTGGAAAACTTGTTACTCAAGATCCTGCAACTTTTTTTTAAATTTAATAACCCTTTAAGTGGCGCTCTACAATTTTGCATTTTGCATATGATTAGAATTTTAAAGAATTTCCAATGATTACCGCTCCGGTGGCCATGTGGTTAGAGCGTCCGGTAAATTGTACTTATTAAAAAAAAAGAGCCGATAACTTATTTTTACATTTTATATATTTGCAAACAACTTCACCTTACATACGTCACTTTCTCAAAAGTATATAACAACTTGATTTGTCGGGTAATGACAGCACGGGTTCCCACGTCGTGTGCAGACTATTCCTGTATTTTTGGTTACTTAAAGACACGCATAATTTGATTGGAGAAAGTTCGGACAATAAGCCAATGAAACCCAATCTAACAATTCACCGAAAGGATGAACTTGTTTCAGTTTCCAGGATCGTGGACGATACCGGTTGTAGCTTATTAATAGTGGCAGAATCAAAGTTTGAAATTTTGTCACTTCCTTCTAGTTACACTGAATGTATTCAGAACTAATGGTTGCTTATCTAGTCGTTTGTATTATAGGTTTGTACCTTAGGTTTTACTTGTTCTTGTTTAAATAAACTGGCAGCACAGTTATTCAGCACAAATTACGTGCTAATTGGGCCGAACCATTGGTTAGCAAAATAGAATATATGAAAACGGAATGTTTTCTGCATACTTTGAGTGTGCTGAAATTAAAAAAAGGACCCATCTTTATGATATCTTTTTCAAATAAGTTCACAGGAAGCATTCAAACTTAAGCAACGTCCTTCCGGTCCGACTAAACACCCCAAGACTGTCCCAAAACACTCATTACCCAATAATACATACAGTATATGTAATGTTATTTGTTTTTGAAGAATAACTGCAGAAGGCGTTCTACACTATTTATTAAATACAAGACATCAGTGCAGCTAGGAAGGGGAGTAAAGACTGCCCCAAGAGTATGTTTCCCATGGAACATAAACCCTAGTAAATGTGTAACATAAACCAGCTGTTGGTGTGTATCAGTTCTAATCCATTGTAGAATATCAGATTACTTTTACTGTCAAGTGATATTACAAAGCTAATTAGATTAAGACTTACACTACAAAATATACAATTAAATAAAGTCAAATAAAAAAAAGTAATCGGTATAATTATGCATTGTATAATTACCGTTTACCGTCAGTAGAGTTTTTCCATTGTTAGTTAAAATTAAATGTTTCTGCATAATTTGATTTTGCATAATTCAAAAATGATTCCATCTTTATGATATCACAAGAAGATTTCAAACATGCATCATCCACCATTTTTAATATTGGTCATTGATCACTTTTGCAAATTCTTGACCCAGTGTAAAGACAGGCTGAACTTGACACATTTCTAGCAGATTTTTATATAAGAATGTGTTGTGAACATCCAGCTTTTAGAATAAATTTACTTATGTTAGGTATGTCTGATACATTTCTTTGCATTTATACCAAGTGTCCCACCCCAACATTTTTAAATGAAATATCATATTATTGAGTTTATGCAAAAGTTAAAATTACATGTTACTCTTAAATGGAATGTGTCTGAATAATTTGGGTTTGCAGGATTCAAAATTGAACCTATTTTTATGATATCTTCAAATAAATTCATAGGCATCGTTACAAAACATGCACTATCCACCATCTTTAGGTCTTTTGTCTCTTTTGCAGATTCTTGACCTGTGTTATTACATGCTGAAATTTTCCTGTATCTTACATATGGTTATAATGAAATGCTTGTGAATATTTTAAAAATTAACCTTTACTAATGTCCATATCTTTCTGAAGCTTTTCTATGCCTTTTTTTATAAATCCCTCCCCCATTGGTTTTTCATAAAATACTATAATTTTGAGTTATACACAAGTTGAAATTATATGTTACTCTTAAAATCAATAGTGAATCTCTTGTGCCTATACTAAATATGAAGATTTTCATTTTAATACCATTGTCTCAGAAAACAATATTACTTACAGTTTAGACAGATTGTTTTCAATTATCACCCTTTGAATCAATTGAGTCAGCTTGGAGCACTTCTGCTGGATCTGCCCTTACATTATTGTGAAGCACTGTATACAAACTAAAACTTGCTCTGAAAAGTGAAATGTCTGAAGAGAAATGTGTAATGCCTGATGTATTTTGCAATATAAATGAAAGAAATAATGACATGAGACAGTGGGCAAATATCATGTATGGTGACATTTGCAACTATTTAATCTCATAAGTAGTTATAACTACTTCCAGAATGGAAACATCGATAGAATATTGTATAGTACACCGTATTTGGAGAACAAAATTAACATGAAAGGAGAAATACTGTAGTCAAATCTGTAAATAAAGTAAATCAAGCTTATGTTATTTGTTGTATGGAAGGGGTTGTCATAGGTGTCAACTTGTACTGTTTACCCGTAATTTGTATGTTTTTTTCCTTTTTTGTCAGTGTATGGCTGTACAACCATTTTGTATGTTTTTTTCGTAAAATTTTTAAAATTTGAATTGTTTTTTTTTATTCGTTTTGTCTGTATCCGGGACTCTTGGCATAATTTTTTTAAGCACGAGAATTCATTGACACTGTGGTGACCAGACACAACCAATAAAATCATACTCAAAACCATGCTTTTCCTTTGATAATGAAACCAGTTTCTTTCATGGCTCAACTCCCATGTGTAATCTTGTCATTTATCGCTCGGAGATTAGACGCTCACTTGGATTCTAATATTGACTAACTACCTGTGTAGTAAGTATGTTTTCTTATTTTATACATTATTATTTTATTATTTATATTTATTACTATCAAATGCTTAAAGTTTGCATCAATTTTCATACTTTACATAGTGTGGCAATCATGTTGGTGTAACTGTAATTCGTCCGACCTTGTGGAGATAAAGTCGATTTACTAAAAATTTTAACAATATACTAATTAAAAATAAATGCTCTACTGATTTTAGCACCAGCATTTTATCGTGCTGTTATAGTTTTGAGTTAAGTTTGTCATATAGGTAATGCAAACAGGAAGAAGCATTGCCATAATGACGTTTGTAGTACAGATACTGAGTGACTCAAAAATATGTAACACTGCCAATTTATATCAAGTTTGTGACCAAAATCGGCACACCATATTGCAAATTCATAACTTTTCAAACACCAGATACGCAATTTTAATACAAACAACAGCTTATGAGGTATAAACTTCCGGACTGCTGCTTTGTAAAAATATTTATTTCTAGATTTAATTTTTGGATAGCTCCTGGCGTAATATCTTGGGGTTTATGGGGACAAATATAAATTCGTAACATATTTGTAATTGAGATCTTCCTCTATCACATGTCAAATTTAAATTTTTTAATTATATTTTTTTATTTCTCTCATCTAGTTGAAATATTCCATCCATTACATGGCTGAGCCTAAATCAAAGAAACGCAAGCTTGAAGACACTGACCGAGGATGTGGCAAGTTTCAGGCTGATTGGATTAAAGCCTTCCCAGGCACTGTAGATGTATCCAAGTTAGGATCTTCACATGTTTTTTGTAAAATATGCAGTAAGGGCATTAAAGTGGTGGTGTCGAGCAGATATGATCTGAAGGAACACTTCAGGGCAAGGGGGCCTCGAGTGGCCAAGTGGTCTAAAGCGCTCTCCGTTACAGATCACTGCCATCTCACCTCTGTCTGCGCTGGTTTGAGTCTCAGATTCAGCCAGTGTGGGTATGTGAGAAAGCTTGCCGGTAGCTTCTCGTGGATCAGTGGTTCTTTCCAGGGTTTTCCGGGTTCTTCCTCCACCATTAATACTGGCCGCCATGTATAGCCTATCGTATGCTGAAAAATGGCATTAAAACCCACAACAACAACAACTACAGGGCAAAACTGCATGAAAGAAATGTTGAAATGAAGAAGGGAGCATCCGTCAAGAGCATCTATGCTTAGCCAAAGCAGGAAGATGATAGTGTTATAAGTAAAAAGAATGAAATAACATTTCAGAAATGTAAATAGTTATGTAAATTTGTGTCATAATAATTTGTGTATAGCATCTGTTGTTTTAAAACTGTTGATCTTATATAATGTATGAATACATTTTTTCGTGTAAGTTTTTTTTTTTCTTTGTAAGGTTTTTATAGGTCTGGCATACAGGTTTTCATCTCAAGGGGTTGACACCTATGGGTTGTTGAGAATGGGTGGTATACATATATGACTGAGAAAGGACAAAAGTCTTGCGTTGGAAATAGATTTCTTTTGACTACCTGTTTTATACTTTGCTTTTATATCCATCATAAAAATATCAGATACATCTTCAACTGAGGAACACTAAATGTAAACACAAAGCAGCTGATACTGCGACAGAGGAATTTGCAGAAGTGTAATGGCTGATGTACTACATGACAGAGAATGGCAGCACCCATGAAAATTGGCTCAGATAAGCCTGTGTATATGCCCTTACAATAGCTTAGTGATTCCCAGTCACATTTCTCAGTATCACCCATTGAGTCTCTAACCTTGAAAATACATTGCACAACAAAGTTGTACCAAAATTTTATAATTTAGTATAATGACTGACAATATGTTTATATAATCTGATTCCTTGGAATAAGCATCAGATTTATCATAAAATGAAGTTTTTGAACGCAGTATACAGTATGTCATACTGTTGTCATTGCTTACAATTTTTATGTAGCCATATGCTGGAAGGAGTAAATTTTGTGCATTTTGAAAAATTCATTTGTTGTTTATTTTCACTGAGTATGTTGTGAAAAAAGCCAATTGTCAAATATGCTAAGTATAAGTAGTTGACCTTTCAACCATGACTACCTTTGGATGTAATATTGTCAGCTGTTTACATATGAAAACAGAGAATGTACCAGGTATAATGAGGTTGCCATTTTGAGAAAATGTTAATCTTGATTGACAGCTCCCTCTATTGTCAGTGTCTGTTGCCACTGACCCACATTATAGACTGATTCAGACCATACACCAGTACATGTATCACTTTGATTGTCCCGTTTTAGAGCATGTAAAATGGTATTATGTTTTCTTTTGGATTTAAATATGAAATTTGTATTTGTTTAAATGTTTTGTTTGACATTTCTAATTATTTTCCAGGTATGCTGTGCAGTTTAAAGCTGAATTTAAGGAAACAAAACCCAGATTTTACATGAGTTAATGGCGTTGTTTTATATCATGAAAGGAAATAATATAATATTATTTATCTTTCATCTGCAATTTGATATTGACTTATTTTCAAAGCAGTTCCTTTACAGTTGTGAAAATTGAAATAGTTTATATGTTTTGAGAAATAATAAAATTACTAACACTGCCAAGATATTTTCTTTATTGTAAACATTGAAAAGTTATTTTGGTGACAAAAAACCCTAAATGATATAGCTCATATCAAGTTTGATCTGATTTTGGTAAGAAATTTGCTAACAACTATCGTGTAAATTTAAGAGTTGAAAATCAGTCTTTTACATTCTCATGATGGGGGGCCCCGAGTGGCCGAGTGGTCTAAAGCGCTCTTCGTTACGGATCACTGCCATCTCACCTCTGTCTGCGGCGGTTCGAGTCTAAGATTCAGCCAATGTGGGCATGTGAGAAAGCTTGCCAGTAGCTTCTCGTGGGTCGGTGGTTCTTTCCGGGGTTTTCCGGGTTCTTCCTCCACCATTAATACTGGCCGCCATGTATAGCCCATCGTGCTGAAAAATGGCGTTAAACCCTACAACAACAACAACATTCTCATGATGTCTTTTTGAAAACAGTAATAACTACTAACAAATCTGGTAAATGTACATATATTCCATTGTTTTTATTATAATATTTCACATGACCCTAATAAACCAGTGTTTAGATAAGTCATGTGTGTGATGGTTTGTGCCTTTTGTTTGCCTACCAACATGGCTATTTCATTGAGTTGGTATGCAGATTGTGTGCTTGTGTCTTGTCTTATCATATCTGTTCAGCATACCTATATATTTTGTGGTACTTGTCTTTTTTTTCTTGTATGTGTTGATTTATGTTTTATTGCCATTTCTTCATATGTTATGATAAGCAATACAACTATTATTATTATTATTTCTAAGTGACTTACTTTAATTTATTCATTATTTCTACTTGGTAAACTTCATGATGAGAACATTGTGTGTACTGATTTGAGTTCGTATTATTACTTTATTATTGTCATATGCTGTAATCATAAACTGATAAATATGTTTTGACAGCATTTTCTTTTGCATCTGATGATTATTGTCAACAAATTATATTAAGATGTTTGATTACTAAAAAGTTTTGATGTTAAAGTTAAAATGCTAATATGCATTTTGAGAGAGATCAGATCAAATTAATTTTCAAAAGACATACAAGAGATTATGAAAATAAATTAAAAAATAAGTACAAAAATTATCATATAAATAAAGATGAAACATGATCCTATTAAAATTTATGGCTTCCTTGTTTAGTTTTAATTACCACATACAAAAATATTTTATCTCTATATAAAGTGCACAAACCAATAGGGAAATTTTTTTTAAAAAATAATAAAAAAATTCCTTGGATACAGCTCTTAAAGTGCTGACTATTACCATGGATTTGAAGTTGAAACAGTGAACGAAATTTGGAAAATATTTTTGCATGTATAATCTTACCTATTATTGTAACCGCTCCGGTGGCCTAGTGGTTAGAGCGTCTGCCTCGGAAGCGGGAGGTCGAGGGTTCGATCCCCAGCCGAGTCATGCCAAAGACTTAACAAAAATGGTACTAACAGCTGCCTCACATGGCGCTCAGCATTAAAAGGGTAGTGTTAGGACTGGTCGGCCTGGTGTCGGGATAATGTGACTGGGTGGGACATCATGTCTGCGGCATGATTCCTCATTGCTGGACATCACTCTAAACTGCCACACTGCAGACAGCATAGCGATGTGACTGAATTTTTTTTAAAGCTATGTTAAAAATCCAAATCACACACACAGATATCTATTATTGTGATGTGCGTGTGTGTGTGTTTACCAGATATTTTAATTTTGCCTTAGACACCCAATATGCTGCTTTATTTTTCTGACACCACACACTTTTTTGTATATATCGTTGGTCAAACTTAGCGTGAGAAGTAATCCTGTTTAGGGTTTAAGTTAATCTGCTTAAATATCCATATTTCAAAATATGTGTCAATGCTAAGTAGCAGTTGTATGGGACAAGGCTAATCCCTGTAATGTCTAACAAAAGTAATGTTTGAAAAAAACAAGTTTTTGCTTCATAAATTACCATAAATCAAAAATATGTTTTTGCTTCATGAATTACCATATAAGAGCAAATGTAACAGAACAGATTTTGCATTGTTAGTTATCATCAGTCTAGAGCAAATTAATATAAATGTTTTTGCTTCATAAATTACCATATATATTTAGAGCAAAATGTGATATAACAGTTTTTGCTGCATAAATTATAATCAGTCTAGATCAAATGTAATATCTTAAGTAAAGAATTTCTGTCATTGTTAACAGAGCATTACAATATTTGCAGGTCACATGACGGTGACAGTTTTCAAGCTATTATTATTGTCTCATATAATTTGCCATATACATTTTTATGGTTCAGAATATAAAAACCTCTTAAATAGGTATATTTTTATTGAAAAGATTTTTAGGACTGATACATTTTATTCTTAAGCTTGCATCAGGTATTTGTGGTATCATTGTTGGGATTGGTGGTGGTTTTCCCCAGATATTGGGATCATATTATGCAGAATGCATTGGATATTACCAAAAAGATTTGCAAGATATTAAATCAACCCTGAAGGGACTGATACAAAGGAAGACATCAACTTATTGGTTACAAGAGAGGAATTGAGTGGGGTGGTGTCAGACAAATTGTGTGACACTATTTGCCAAAATGAATATAGGTTGCCTAGAATTTTACAACACATAATGAATATGAAAATTATTATCTGTGGGGCTTTAACTTGGTTCAAAACTTGGATTCATATAATGATAGAAAATGTAAACAACCCTAAAGCTCGAAATCTATCAAGTATAAAAGAAACTTTTGGTCTTGTGGATCCATTTAGAAAATTAAATACAAGATTAAAGAGATATACATGGAGAAGAAAAAGTCCTTTAAAACAAGCTAGGCTGGATTTCTTGTGTCAGAATCTCTTATGCCAAATGTAGGAAAAGTGACAATTAAACCGACAGTTGAACCAAGTTATAGGTCTGACCAGTCCATGACAATATTGCATTTGTGTTCAAATAATTTCTCAAGGTCACACAGTATATGTCCATAAAAACTTGTTCATATTTTCCCATTCAAATGCAGTAACCTATAAGTACAGTGCAGATAGATTTCATATCAGGTTAAGTTACAGTGGGTGACAGAATGTACATCATCAGGCATAACATTTTTGGCGGATTTGGATAAAATGGTAAAGATGAAAATAAAACAGAGATGATTAAAACTTGTTTAAAACATGGGGAAGGTGATCCTTAACACCTACTGGTAAAATACGAGTTTTGAAAACCTTAATTATTCGTAAGTTGAATCATTACCAAAGATTCTACAAAATTTTATCAGGGTATTAAATGAATTATTTTTCTCCATTATATGGAAATCAAAAGTGGACAAAGTTTAAAGAGAGGTTATGATTCAAATTTTTTATAAAGGTGGTTTGGCAACAATACATATTGATACAGTTTATACTAGCTTTGAAAATAACATGGATTCACACAGTTCTTCTACCTCACAGAAAACTGGTAAATTTCTTTGAATATGAAATATGCGAGATTAAGTACCTGTCCTTATTAGGAGATGAAAATGGGTTGACCTTATAGAAGATGACGAAAAATGTTTCTTGTCATGATGGCTTGGAAACTGCTAACAGTTAATAGAGAAAAATATGCCCCGGATGGAACATGTTATGAAAACAAGTTTATGGATGAACTCCCTTGGTAGGATGAACAAGGTGCCCATTTTCTGGAAATGGTTTGAAAATAATGTAATTTATACTGGTGATATGCTTACAAATCAGGGCACTAGTATTGGTTTTGATGATAGCTTTAAAGGTAAATATGGTCTTGATATAAATTTCCATGCCTTTTAGGGTATAATTTAGTGTGATTTCCATGCCTTTCAGGGTATAATTTAGTGTGATTTCCATGCCTTTCAGGGTATAATTTAGTGTGATTTCCATGCCTTTTAGGGTATAATTTAGTGTGCAAGTCCTTCGGTAAAAAGTTACAGTTAGATATAAAGACACTGGTCAAACGGTTTATCCCTTTCCATTTTGAAATTATATTTTATAATATTAAAGAATGTAAAACCTATTAGAAAATCACTTTTAAAAAAGGATGTTAAACGAACTAGTGAAAATAAATGGACTGACATTTTCAGTTTGAATATGGATATATGGCCTGACATATATATGCTAAAATTTTTAAAATAACATGAACTATGCATGTTTAATAACATGAACTATGCATGTTTAATAACATGAACTATGCATGTTTAATAACATGAACTATGCATGTTTAATAGCATGAACTATGCATGTTTAATAACATGAACTATGCATGTTTAATAACATGAACTATGCATGTTTAGTAGCATCATGCAAGAGTACAGTATGTTATTATGTTTGCATTGTAAGTTAATAGCTATTTCAATTAAGTCTGATTTGATGGTAAACAAGAACAAAAGACTATACTATCACAAAATCTGTGTCAAATAGATGCTGAATATTTGTATTTGTCTGTCTAAAAAGAGATTGTATACTCTATCAATGTGTGCACATTTGCTTACATGTGTGTGTGTGTGCGTGTTATTTTTTCTTGTACTGTTTTTATTGTTCTCAGACTGCATGAGATTGTTAGGTGACCGTGGGATGGTTCCCCAACCCAATCCAATGGTCAGTCTATTATGGGGACAATTAAAAAAAACCGAATAGCAATGTATAATAAAATCAAGTGTAGAAAATATGCACTGACTTATTCTTTACATGGACATCAAGAGGAAATATTATGTCATGTCATGGAAATGCTTGGCATGTCCTTCACCTTTGCATAGAAAGTGATTGTATGTTTCCAGTAATATAAATTTCTTTGATGAATATCAAAAATCTATTTTAATGATTGATGTTGTATTAGGATAGAATTATTTTTCATTGCCTTTTCAGATTTTATTCTTCGGAATATTTAATTTCTGCTGAATTATTCACATATAGAGAGTAAATAATTTGAAATTATAAATAGAAAACTGGTGTAAACCACTATGTACAATATTATCTATTTTACTCTAACAGCTCACTTCACATGTGGGGGCCCAAAGTGGCCAAGTGGTCTAAAGCGCTCACCATTCCAGATCACTGCCATCTCACCTCTGTCTGCATGGGTTCGAGTCTCAAGCTCGGCTAACATGGGTATGTGAGAAAGCTTGCCAATAGCTTCTCTTGGGTCAGCAGTTCTTCCTGGGGTTTTCCTAGGTTCTTCCTCCACCAGTTATACTGACCACCATGTATAGCCTATCTTGTGCTGAAAAATGTCATTAAACCCTACAACAACAACACTTCACATATGGCACATTGAGTCACTGAAGCTGCACATGTGTAAAGGGACACAACAGCTGAATCATCATCAGATCAGATTGATGCCTTTTCAAGATCAGGACTTGTACCATAAACAATTATTTTTAAAACCACTGTTGATGCTTGTAGTTTAGTCATATCATTAAGATGGGACATTCAGATTGTCATGATGTGTACTATGGCAATGTTATTGAGATGGGACACTTAGACTAATGCTGTGTAGGGTAGTCTTAAGTCATGTCATTCAGATGGGACAATCAAAATGATGATGTGCAGAGTGGTCATGTCATTCAGATGGGACACTCAAAGTGATGATGTGCAGATTAGTCCTGTCATTCAGATCGGACACTCAGGCTGATGCTGTGTAGTTTAGCCATGTCATTTAGATGGGACAGTCAAACTGTGATGCTGTGTAGTGAAGTCATGTTATTGAGATGGGACACCCAGACTATGTTCCTGTATAGTGAAGTCATGTCATTGGGATGGGACACTCAGTGATCATATATAGTATAGTCATATCATTCATTGGGACACTCAGTCTGTGATCCTGTATAGTGTAGTCATGTCATTGAGATGGGACATTCAGTGATCCTGTATAGTGCAGTCATGTCATTGAGATGGGACACTCATTGATCCTGTATAGTGTAGTCATGTCATTGAGATGGGACACTAAGTGACCCTGTATAATGTAGTCATGTCATTACAATTGAACACTCAGTGATCCTGTATAGTATAGTAATGTCATTGAGATGGGACACTCAGACTGTGATCCTGTATAATTTAGTCATGTTATTGTAATGGGAGACTCAGTGATATTGTATAGTCTAGTCATGTCATTGAGATGGGACACTCAGACTGATGAAGATCAATATTGAGACTTGATTGAATATGTCAGTTCTTTTTGTACATATCCTGTCTATCCTTTCTATTTATGTCCAGCATGTCTGACCATATGTTCGAAATACTGCCATAACAAGGTAAGAGGATCATGTATGTGACCCTGGAAAAACATTCATGCATGAATAATTTTGCCCATTTTATGTATTAAAAATACAGGAATTCAAGCACTTTTTGGGGGTGGGCATTGATGTAGAAAATGTAAAATATCCAACTTTTGCACACAAAACGTATACCCTTCACATGCATCTTTCATATTTTTAAATTGAAAGGTTTAGTTTTACGTTAGATGATTACTTGATTATCAGTTGTAATGATACTTTGTTATGTATATCTATTTTGCGTATATTATTTTTATAATAATAACTTGTAAGAGCCATTTAATAAATGATATTTTTATTTCTAAGATCCTATGAATGGGTTGTGTTATGTTTATAAAGAGTATGTGTATAAAAGCATGCTATTTCATGCATAAAATTTCCAAGGTGGACACTGGAACAATGTAGTAAACATCACATGATCCAAGGATTTGTACTGTAGAAAGGTCAAACTGCACTAGTTTCTGATTGGTTAGAACTGGAACAGCTTGTTGACTGTAAATGAATTATTTTGTAATATTTTGAGGATTTACTAAAAGCTTGGAATTACATCTTAGAAAAAAGCGCATTAGTTATTGTGTTGTTAGCTTAACATATCTTTCTGTATAAGTGATGTAGAATGCTGAGTCAATAGTTGTGGACTTGTAAGAGATACGTTGAGGATCTTGGTTTATTTATTTAAATTGATTATTTGTTGGAATTGCATTACTGTGAAAAACGTTATTTCAAAGAGATTCAGATATTAATAGCTAAATGAAACTATTGTGGGTTTGTTCAAAGGATATCTGGAATTTACCATAATGTTAAAAAATAATTTATTTTGGCTTTACCGTGAAATATTCGAGGACATTTTGAAGGAACTTTAAATTCACTTGAAGACATTTGGATTTAAAACTGATTTCTTCTGTACTGTTGACACATAAGTACATTATATAAGAATAAATTTACTTATGTTTCAGGTATGTCTGATACATGCAGCATTTCTGTGCATGTATACCAAGTAGAGAGGTCAATTTAAATTGTACATTATGGTTATGATTCAGAATACCTTTGAAATTGATAGAACATTTTAGTAAATAGGAATTCATACCATATTGTAAGTTATTAATTTTAATTCTTTCACTTTGTATTTTAGGGAGATAAATTAATATTTTGGTTGTGGCTCTTGTTACATAGATCTTCATCATCATCATCAGTCTCTTGACCTAGTGTGGTTGTGTGGTTGTCGAGGCGCTGAGCTGCTGAACATCTGACCAGTTCCGTCCACTTGTCTCGATCATGTGCCAATGCTAGTGTCTCCGCAAAACTTTTCCAGGTCCATTCTGTGATGTTGTCAGTCCACATAGGGCTTAGTGTTTTAAAATGTAAACAAACTCCTTCAGGTTTATTCCTAGTGAATTCATAATTCAGATGGTAATCTACCATCGATACTTGCTTGTAAGTTGGGTCCAACTTCAAACTGTACATATCTAACTCATCTGTTACATGATGCACCGGCAGATCTGGGTCTATTCCATTTTGATAGGCGTAATAAATAGAACAAACAAGCGGAATATGCAATGTCAGATCATAGTCTGTTGTTCAAACTTTTATTGCAGTAAATATGATAGTCTTAAACCATATAAACTGATTGAATTGGAAGTATGCACACAAGTTTAAACACTTGAATTTAAAATGACCCCTTTACTTCCTGTTGCAGCTGTCAATCAAATATCACATCACAGAAATGAAACAGACCTCTGATCAATCCACTTGATGTTAATTACAGTGTTGTTACTTCTGGTAAATGTATTGTTTCTTCCAACATAAACACCGCATTACTCTGATATCAGAGTCCATTTTATAGATTAGTAGGAACTTGTCCTGCAATGAATCGTAAATAAATAAAGTTGAAATTTTTAAAGAAATGTAATAGCACTTGTGCATGTGCACTAGAGTAGGTCACTTAAGTTTCATGAGTGTAACACTTTGATCTCTTTTATCAAGTGTGTATGAAATCAGAAAATTTAGGTCAAAGTCTTTGTACAAAAGCACATTCAGTTCTAATTCTTTTATCTTTCAGCTGAATGAAGTATAAATACCAGCATCATATCAACATTCTTCTTAGAAGAGTAACCATTCTAGATGTATACTGGCACTTTTCTTGTGAAAGATGACCCTATCAACAGAAGATTGGATTGTTCTTTATCTAATTATCACAGCTCTATCTGCTTTGGGGGAGGGATCAAAAGGAGACCAGTCATTTGTATTCTACAACTGCAACAGAGCCTGCTTTCGTGAGAACTGTCTTACTGATTCAAAGTTTAAGGAGCCTTTGTCCCTGCAGCTAGTCAAGTGGAACTGTCAGGATGAATGCCACTATCAGTGCATGTGGACAACTGTGGAGGCGTTTCAGAAAGATGGCACCCCCATACCACAGTTCTTTGGGAAGGTTAGGAGTTATTGTAATCCTGCAGGAATGATCAGTGGAGGCAATCACAGGCATGCTAAATCATTGTATAAATGAACATTTTACGCTTATTACATACATAATTTTAAAATAAGCTTTTGGGGTATTATGATCATCTCCATCTATTCATCCATCTGTCATGCAAGTTGTTTACTGTATATACTCGCGTATAAGTTGTTCACGTGTAAGCCGACCCCCAACCTGAACAGGTATAAACACTAAAAAGTGCATGACCCACATATAAGCGGACCCACAAGTCCGAGACATATCAAGATGCACGAGGTAAGTTCTAAATGCCTTTATTTTAGGCAAACTTATATTTTAAAAATATTATATGTATACTTATCTCAAGGTTGACGTGCATGATTATTAAAAAGAAATGGTATAAATTTGCTTGAAAAGTAATTTATTTTTCTGTTTTCTAGTTGTTTCTGCCTAATTTAGATTTGTGTATAATTTGATCAGACAGTGACAAGAATTCAGCAATTGCAAGTTGCTGTAACACTGCCTTTCCCTCTTGACTCGATTATTGTTTCTATATTTATTATTGCATTGGACAGTTTATATCAGTGCACGGGTAATTACATTTTTACTTTGCTTTGAAATTGTAAATACCTAACTCATTAAAATGTAATCCTAGTATGACAATACAATGAAGAACAATACAGTTTGATTCAACGCTTGCAATTAGGCTACTGAACATATTTACAAAATTGCGCCACCGCATGTACATTGTAGAGTTGATTACACGCTGAATTAAGTACATCCCTTGGAGTCGAATCATGGGCACCATTGCACAAAACTTTAATGATATCTCCAAAATACAATAATGAAGTTTCAGAAATAACGCTTAGAAAATAATGCTAATACCATAAAAGCTGAGTTGTAGTTTGCTTTGATGTAAGCGACGTTACACCATACCTGTCAACTTTCACGCCAAGAGGGAAAAAACCTCCCGATTTTTGTGGTCGCTCCACATCTACCTCCTGATTTCATAATATCTTCCGATTTTTACATAGAACTTACGCTTATTACATTATGTCTTCGATTTTCATTTCTTCTAAACAAGAAAAGTCCTACATGTTCTGTTGTATCACCTGTGAATTATTGTTGTGACGAAATAATTACTTTACTAGAAAGAAGTTGCTTCTTCACTAAATAAAATGTCAAGTTTAAAGATTATTTACGTAAATTAATGATTTTTTTACCTCTACAACAATACAAAAATAAACCAGAAGGAAAAAACCCACAAAAGTAAAATCGTCCACAGTTAATTTCAGTCCCAAGAATGATCACTACGAATATTTTAACTCCATATGCTATAGTGCCATTCCCACGAAAGAAACTTACACACGTGAACACCTGTTATTTTTATACCGTATATACCAATGTTAATTACCATCATTAAATTAAAAGAAGGAATGAAAATACATGCCAAGCAGCAAATGTGTACTCAAAAAACTAATTCAGAATACAGTACATGTTATATAGTAAACAATACTAAATGCTTTACAAGTTGACAATAAGGGAATAAGGTTGGATATATAACGAGGGCAAAATAGTTGCCACATGTACGGTTCCTATGAGGCTGCCTATTTAGGTACCTTGCATTCAACAAAATTGGGTATCCTTTATTGCCAATCAATTGCTGATGCTTGCATAACATACAATAGTGTAGAACGTGGTTTCTTTGAATTACGATGGAGGGCCAGACGTTTTCACAAAATAGTTGCATCAATAAGGATTAACTTTTAATTAGTCACGCTGGTTTTCTTGCTTGTTCTTTTTTTTTAAGACTAATCTTTAGCTACTGTGCAGTTTGACCACAGCTGACCAGAATATGAAAATAGGACAATACGGGGGGAAAATATGACGCGTCACAGGGAGAAACTGTGAGTCATTTTGCGAATTTCACGCATATTGGACCAGGAAGATCGATCAATATTTAGTGAAAACAAGGCTTTAAAATAACCACAAAAAACCTTGTGATTTTAGGTCCCAATCTGTCTTTTCTTCAATATCCCTACTTGGCTTTTGAAACATTCATAGGTATGCCTTACACCCTGTTTTACAAAACTATGGTAATCGTGCTAATATTATGGAATAAAAGGCAATTATACATCAATGTACTGGTATAGTTGCCGGTCAAAATTCCCTCTTAACACAAGCTAGTTTCAGGGTTTTAACGATAAACTGGCCTGTACTGCTGTTGCAAAACGACAGACAAATTCGCCGACTATCAACATAGGAGACACCAAAACATCAAGTTTTCCATTGTGTGGAAAGTTATGATGTTTGTTCAGCCAGAACACAAAACTAAAATTGATTGATGTTGATCTTGGTCTTCTGTATGAGAATTTTAGCCTTTATTATTACCACTTTTCGTGAACATGTAAATTATTTTACCTTTTTAAAAATATTACCTCAATTTGTAGGATTGCTTATATCATTGAAAATGAGGAACTTGTGAGCGCGTGATTCAGCGTAAATGAAACAGCTATTAAGGTCTAGCTGAAATGTTATCTGGAAGAATGCAATTTGGTCGAATCAATGAATAAAGTAAAATCTGCATCTAATATGTTTGGGAATAAATAAGGATTTAAGTGATGCTTTGCAGTGTGTAAGTATTGTAGATTATAGTTCAGCTGGTCGCCCAGGTAAACTCAACCAGCCTGTGAATTATGAAGTCTATATTTACCTTTATTTAATTTCATGTTGGAGAAATCAGTAAATATGCACATGCAAAATAATAACAAAAACAATCATAGTACTTTATTGTTGTTGTTGTTGTTGTTGTAGGGTTTAACGCCATTTTTCAGCACATGATAGGCTATACATGGCGGCCAGTATTAATGGTGGAGCAAGAACCCGGGAAAACCCCCAGAAAGAACCACCGACCCACGAGAAGCTACTGACAAGCTTTCTCACATAGTACTTTTATAACAGTTTAATAATTGTCGGGTTACTGAAAGTTATAATTTTTACATGCCTATGTCTTAGGATATGGAAAAAATTATTTTTTTGTGTCCCAAGATTTACAGCCATTGCAGTAGTCATCAAAAAGACCTAAAAACTGTCAAGTTTAGACATTGGCCTGCTGATAAGCTGACCCCTCTTCTTCCAGGCGTTTATTTTCTCCTTAATTATTCGGCTTATATGTGAGTATATATGGTAATTTCCTGGTCTATCCGTACTCTTCATGGACATAGCCCCTTCATCATAACTTGGGAATTATTTAGTTTCAACATATAACTATATATACACTTACTAAGCATTAAGAAACAATATTTTTCATATATGCAGTTGACATTAACCCATCAACTGGGTCATAACTTTGATCATATTCAGACCCCCACATTTCTTTATCACATACATAACCACAATAATGTATGAAATTTCCATGCTCAGAATTTTTTAATTTATTTATCTACTCAATTATAAAGTTGGCACACCTGCCAAATTCCTCCCTGCAGTTTCGTCCCTAGAAGAGCATGCAAAACTGCTCTAGTAGTAACTAAGAATTGATGGGATTTATCACCAATAGCTCTATCCAAAGGCTGAATAATTGTCTAACTTTTGTTTTCACAAGCAGATGACCTTTTAGCACTTATGCTGCTAAAACTACAGTGTGACCGCGCTATAACACAGTGGTTGGTTTCCATACAACCTGACTGTGTTATATACCAAACCATGCTATAACCAGCCAAGTCACTTAACTGAAGAAATGATGCCTTTACCTAAAAATGGCAGTTTCATGGGTGGGTGGAATGGTAATGAAAGCAGGCACGAAAATATACTTTTGAATAAATGAAGACAAATTAGTCTGAAATACACTTGTATATTGATAACTTACATTTGTGTAGTACAATCCATAATCCATTACCTACTGCACATGTATATAAAAAATCCATGAATGAGTATATATCATAAGTTATAAAATTCACGTATCAGTCACATCTCGTTAGAAACCAAATATCCCTTATATAAAAGGATTGGTAGTCCTCATTTGAACTACATTCAATTGTCACTAAACAATTCAATACAATATTGTTGCTAGTAGCACATGGCTATAGTTGTTTACTTGCTATATGTACATGTACTTAAATTGGCCTAGATTTTAGTCAGCTGGAGACAGTTATTATCTTGCTGAGGCTACCCAGGGGATGAGGCTATTCATAGGGAAATTAAAACGTGAACAAATTAAAAAGTTTAACATCTTTGCAAGATATCCCATCTTCAGTTAATTTGACAGATATCTGGTTTCAAAAGACAGGAAATTTAATTCACGATTCATGCCACCATTGGTAGTGACCTTAAGCATAAACCTTTTTCCTGTAAACAGGAAACTTTCACAGCACAATAAATGTGTTACAGTCACTTGGGATAATGCAATGATCCATCAGATTCCATTGATTTTATTTTATGTTTAATGCTGACTTTCTTTGATGAAAGGTTCTTTATTTTTATTGAAGATTATGTTCAGCTTTCTTTGATGAAGGTTGCATGTGTCTACTGTTATTGAGGTCACTGCCAAAGGACAGCTTTGGAAGACCAAACAAATGTCCATTTATTAGGGTGGCAACATCAAATAATTGTAGAATATTGAGACTGATTTTTTTTTCATTTGCTTAGTATTTATACAGAATGAATGGTGCTTCAAAGGTAATCAGTTTTCTTTGAAGTTTCAGCAAAACTATTTTTCTGGGTACATTTAAAAAAAAAAAAAACAATTAGCCATCATTTGGTTGATCATAGCAGTTAATGTTCCTGCCTTCAGTGAAGTTGGTCAATTGTAGCTAGTCTCGGTAGCATGACTATTGGATAGACCAACAAATTTTTAACAAATTTCTGGTAGCAGCATGATGCTGCCTGCCGTACATGCATCAGAAATTTTAAAAAAAATCAACAGATGATGGATACACAGGTGTTCTGTTCTGACAGGGATTACTAAAGTTTGTGAGAGTTCTGAAGGATTTAATTGAAAAGCTGAGTAATTTTACTTACCATCCACATACATGGTCAGTTTAAATATGTTAAAATCTTAATTGCTAGCAAGTGGCCAATAATCTTTCATCTGAAAGATCTGTTATGAATTAGTTCCTCATCCAGGTGGTATTCACTACCTGAAAAGTCAACAACAACAAAAATGTGGAGATCTCACAGCATACAGTACTCAGGCCAGGTGTCAGAAAAAGTGGACTATGATATAACAATATGCTGTTAAAATGGTTTTGTCAGAATGAATAAAGAATTTGTTTATGTAACAATAGTTAGATTCCAGTGCATTTTATATCAAGTTTGCGGCTTTCTTCCTAAGAATTTCTCCACTTCAAACCCAAGATTGTATATTTAGGTTTAAAAACCGGCAATGTCACAAAAGACAACAAAATTGCCAGATGGTATACTTTGTAGCCAATAAGGAAAAAAATTACAATTTGTGACATTGGCAAAGCTGAGGATGATCCCTGAATAAACTTTTACGATGTTATTTTTCATACTTTTAAGATTTGTTTCTTCGTGTATGAGAAATATACATGTATATTAAATTTTGGGACCCATTAGATAAGGGGAGACCAGTGGTATCTTATTAAAAACACTAAGTATTTTTGTGTGTTACTGTTTGTATCTAATACACATACTTTGAAGTTCTGTCCACCTCTCCAAGTTTACACTATCTGTCACTCCATTATGTCTGCTAGGTATCCTATCTCTGTTACATTACCATTTCATATCTCAAACTTGTATCTGGTTTCTTTTCTTGTTCTTCTGATTATGTGCACTATATATCTCTACTATTTTCTTGTATCTATCTCTGTGTGTATATGTACAATCATAATCCCACTTTCCTTACATACAGCATATGATTGGCTAACTATTACCAAGAACAGCCCCTTCCCCCAGACCATACCAGAACTAAATGGTGCTGAAACAGCATTACATATGACCCAGTTACCCAGGTTTGTCATGATGCTGACCTAGTTACCCATATTTGTCACTGCTTCACCCACATCCATCCCAGATATTCATGTTTTTAAAAACTCTCATACCAAACTTATATTAGGTAGAAACCTGATATTGGTACTGCTTTTGTTATTTCAGACTTGTATATTTTACTTTTTCCCTCATTTTAAAAATCCGTTTGGTCATAGTGGGCTTGCACTGTAGTCAAAAGACATGGTTACCATAGTATCTCTTGTAACTTGGCAGGATTTGTAGGTATATTATAATGTGTTAGGATCAGTCGAGTATTATCAAATAAACATATTTTACTCTGAATTTTTTTTTTCTTTCTGTAGTAAAGTATTCTTTTTCATGGTCATGAAAAATTAAATTTCCTAAAAAGAAATTTCATTGATTTAGAATCTCTCTGAAGACTGTTGCCTTTAATAAGATCTGTGGCAATCTGGCAGTAAACATTATTTTTTCAGCAAGTTATCCTTTTCTAACTTTTTGCCATGGTACTTTTTATATTTGTTCATTCTTTTTTGTTGCTAAATTTTGTAGGGAATTTCCCAGATGCTTTGATGTCTGTACTTTCACTTATTTTTTGTGCATGTGTCATTTAATACTTTGTTATAAAAAGAGATGTTACAACTTAGGATATCATTTATTGTACTTTGTAGACATAAATAATAGCTTTTGAATTTAGATCTATTCCTTGAAGGGCAGGGCTGCATATGAGAAATGAAACAGAGGGAGTGAATGAAAAAAATAATGCAGGTATGAGTCTGCATTAACATGCCATATATATTTACTTACGAATCAAGTCAAACTGCAAACTCACAGATCCAGATTTTCTGTCACATAATGCACCGGTAGATCTGAGTCTGTGCAGTTTGTTAGGAGCAATTAGTAGAACTAATAACATGGACCATTACATTATGTACCAGCAGCTCAGGGTCTATGTTGTTTGCTTTTGAACTCAACTTATAAGCAGGAATATATGGGTGTTTAAAGTTTGTAATTAGTTGAGGTTTTTTATGTTTCAGTGGCCTTTTGTAAGGTTATTTGGAATTCAAGAGCCTGCCTCTACGTGTTTCTCCATTTTGAATTTGCTCAGTCATCTGATGATCTTTAGATACAGGTCTTTGGTTCGATCCACTACTCCATTGTACTATGTCTGGCATGGCATGGCTTTGGTGAGTTATGTCCCTTATCACTGCTTTAAAAAAAAAAACTTGAGTTTTTCATCAATGTTTGTTGTAATGTTATGAAACTTACTTTTGACATCAATTATAAAGTCACATAAATTGAAATTTCCTAGTATTTGTTTCCATTTTCTTGTCAAGACTGAAACACAGCTACATTTAATTTATTCTCGTATATCTCTGATTTTATATTTGTTTAATCATTAGGGGAGTAAATATTTTTATGCCTCACCATGACATTAGTAAGGGCATACAGTGTTACCATTGTCCATCCATCTGCCCATCCATCCATCCATTACACCTTGGTTAAATTTTACATTTAGCAAGCTTCCTGCGGTCATGGAAATCCTGGAAAAGTTTGTAAATTACAGAAAAGCATTTCATTGGCTTTGAAGAGTTTTTAAATTTTAAATAAGTCATTCCAAATTTTGGAAAAGTCATGGAATTTGGTTACTTTGCTTTTTCATTTGCCAACACAGAAGTTTTACCAACCTATCTAACTTCGATAATGGATTTTCTAGAGTAGGTTCCCCTAATCTTCACAGCAGATAACATCCAGGGATCTTAATGCTTTTCAGAATCATTGTACTTATGGCACTCAAAAGAGAATGATCTATCGAATAGAATGAAGTGTGCCCAAGGGCAGCTGTAAAATATGTTTTGGTGTTAATTTTACATGTTTGGTAAGTATTAGAGGTCGTAAATTTATGTAGTAGGTACTCTTGACACCGGTAAAATGGTCTTGGAAAAGTCATGGAATTAGATTCTTAAAGATTGCAGGAACCCTGTTTAGGTCATGTCACTGTTTTTGGGCATTCATGTTCCATGAAGACATTTCTAGTTTTTACAACAGCTTGTCTTGTACAAGTGATTTGGGGCCACTCTGCACGTCAGTTACATGCAGGATTTTAAAGTTATTATTGCTGAATGGTTTATTGTTTAGATTTAATTCAGTCATTTAAAGTTATGGGAAAAAATAGAAAGTTTTGGCAAATGGCACTTTTATTTTTGGCATCAAGGAAGATCAATTCAGATAACCATATTAAAAATGAAATATTGCCAGAAATTTGAAATAAACCTTGCAGTAATCGTTTTAATGCAGCCATACATGATTTGTTTGATACAAATAATAAAAGTCTTCAATACAGATTTGTCAAAGAAAGTATTAAGTGTTGAAAAATTGGGAATTTTGCCTCAGTTTTCAGTCAATAGGGCAGTACTAAACAATAATGGATGTATTGTTTATTGTGTGGTTGATTTGGATATCTAATCCTTATTTAATTCATCAGCTTGCAGGCAATGCTTGGTTCTGGTCGACTATCTTTCATTCCAAGGATACAGCATTCACGGAGGTAAGTAGGAATGTGTGTTCTTTTAATTCATCTGTGAGAGCTCTTGAACAGATTTATTCAGTTTTCTGTCTCCATACTTTCAGAGTGCAAGACTTTGTACTTGCTGTTTGGTAACATGGTGCAAAATGGTTATTATTTATTTTTGCACCTTAATGGTCCCTTTTAGGTAGTTCAGTTTGAATGATCCTGTTAGTTATTTTTATACCCCACCACAAGAATATATGGTGTAGTGTTTAAATGTGCACATCATCTCATGAGATCATTCCTTTCACCGTAACTTGTTGCCTTTCTTACTCTCCTTTTATGTACCACAAGCAGTTTTATTTAGCCTTTCTTTGTAGACGGCCACACTTTAGAGAATATGTATTGTTATTGGATCCAGGTGTATGTGTGTGATTTGAAGTTTTAAAGTAGCTTTAACAATTTTTCAGTCATATCGTTACCATGTCTGCAGTGTGCCAGCTTATAGTGATGTCTAGCATTGGGGCATCATGCCACATACATGTAGCATGATGTCCCACCCAGTCACATTATCCTGACACCAGGCTGACCAGTCCTAAAACTAACGTCTTAATGCTGAGCGCCTAGCGAGGCAGCTGTTAGTACCATTTTTATAAGTCTTTGGTATGACTTGGTTGGGGTTTGAACCCCCGACCTCCCACATCTGAGTTGGGCACTCTAACCTCTAGGCCGCTAGAGTGGTTTGGATCCAGGTTCAATCCTGAATTTTCCTCAGAATAGAAAATGTTCTCTTCTGAATCTGCTATGAAGTTTATATTGTTTCTTGCCTGTGGATTGATTCAGGTTGATGACTGCCTTCCAGAATTGCTTAAGATTTGCACTTTCTAGGTCAAATTTATGAAGCTCTTCTTAAAACCAACTGCACAACTGGGCAGAATGCACATTTATATCCCTTCAAACTTTATTCCAACCACTGACATTCCTGTTTCCATCCATTGCTGAATTTTGTTTGATAATTTGGTGGGCTGTATAGATTTTGGCATTTGAACATTGGGAGGTAACAAGTGCTTAGGTATTTATACAAGCTTTAAATATTGAATCCAGACTGACCCATTGTATGCCACTTGACTCTTTTGTAATGACATACTGACCGTATTCCATTAATATCTTTAATCCTTTGCAAATTACTTCTGGTCACACATAGTATAATTCATCTTTATAAACTTCAAATATTGAAGCTGAATTGATTCTGCAGAAAAAATCCAAGTAATGTTAATTGTTCTATGCTGTTTGAGCTCATTAGTAATCTAACCATATTCCATGAACTTCTTTAATCTTTTCTGAATTATTACTAATTATGCATTGTATAATGATTAATTTTAGTTTATTTTCTGTCAAATTAGCAATTAAAGTGTCCTGTTTGTATGAGTCTGTGGTCTTAACCCTTTACCTCATGGAGCACAGTGACAAAGTGCAGCTCGCTATAAATAGAACACATGTTACCTAGTCAACGGCATACGCATAGCCTGCCTGTGAACTGTTAAGCAATGTAGTGTATGTTACGTTTAACAGCAATTTTAACCATTTTACATTTTAGGTAGACATCTGTTATATGTGGAACAATTTAAGAGTAAAGTCCGATTGTTATAGCTGTGTAATTATTTCTCACAGAAGAATATTTTATGTGCTTTAAAATCGAGAGAGAACTTGTTCACCGTCATGTCATTGAGGCTGCGTGACCGCCTGTAGCTGCCATTTCCCATACTCAAAATTTACACGTTTTTCGTCTGCGTCTACATCACTAAGTCATCTGAATTTGATAATCAATAAAAACTAATTGCTGCTTACATAAATATCAGAGCCTTTACCAAAGTTATTGAATCTTTCGTGGTTGTGATTCTAATCGTGAAAACTTCGTAAGTACTGAATGAAATCCTGCCTATGAACTGTTAAACAATTTAGTGTATGTTAAGTTTAACAACAATTTTAACCATTTTACATTTTTGGTACACATATATTATATGTGGAAAAATTTAAGAGTAATGTCCGATTGTTATAGCTGTGTAATTATTTTTCACAGAAGAATTTTTTTATGTGCTTCAAAATCTTGAGAGAACTCATTCACTGTCATGTCAGTGAGGCCGCGTGACCAACCGTAGCTGCCATTTCCGATACTCGAAATTTACAAGGTTTTCGTGTGCGTCTATATCACTAAGTCATCTGAATTTGATAATTTATAAAACCTAATTGCTGCCTACATCAATATCAGAGACTTTACCTAATTTATTGAATCTTTCGTGGTTGTTATTCTAATCGTGAAAACTTCGTACGTACTGAATGAAATCTGCGGCTGCCATTTTGGAGACTGGAGATTATGACCCAGTTACTTTAAATAGCAGATATCGACCAGGGCATGAATAGCAACCACATGATCTGACATAATTGTCATTTGCAGAAATGAATGTAATATCTAATAGGGGGGTTTTCCCCAAAGGTGGCGCTATGAAAACTAGCTCAAAATGGCTGATGTTTACAGCAGGCATCAAAAGGCGCTTCCATGCGAATCTTGTAGAGGCGTCAAAAGGCACTTCCATGCGAATGGAGTAGAGGCGTCCAAAGACGCTTGTATGAGGTAAAGGGTTAAACTAAGTAACAGAAAAGTTTTTAAAAAAACCAATAAAGTAAATTTCTACAAATAATTTATTTCCATTGTATACAAAGTGAAAATTTAAGAACTTTAGCATTGTGAATTAAATCGCAACTAATCCTAAAAATTCTATCACAGGTCAAAAAGTATAGAGTATTCCAAATGAATTTCATTGGTGTTCTAAATGAATTCCAACCTTGAATGTGCAAATATACCAATAACCTTGAATAGTGATGATGTGGTAACAGTCTTGATGTATCACAATTATGTAATCCAAAATGCCCTTGAATGAATTTACAATAATCCCAAAAGAGTGATTTTGTCCAAAAAGTATAAGTGAGTACTTTGTAACTCTAATGAATAATTTAAATAAATAAATCCTCGCAAATATTAACTGAAACATGCCTTAAATTGATTCCACTTAGACTAATGTTAATATATGGAATTAATAATTCTATTTATCACTATAGAGCTGCTAACCATCATGATTTTTGGTATGAATTTCAACCTCTTGGTAGCAAGTCGCAGATTTATGCCACATGAAAAAAAATAAAAAATTCTCAAGTGGCTTAAATCAGGAATAAAGTATCCTTTATCCCATTAAGTGATATTTGTAATATCAGTAGTGGGGCTATAGCTGTCCCGCAGTATTAGAAAAACTACATCCAGTTGGTAGAGTTTGCCCTGTAGCGTGCATTTTAACATATTGTAAACTATATTTGTAAGAGAAGTTTTACAAATAGTTGGGAAGAAAACTGGGACCTAACTAGAATTAAATTTCAATAAAATGGTGCATATGCATAGCAACTGTAAATTCTTGTAAACACTGAAAGAAGACAACTTATTCAAAGAATTTGATTAAGATGAGATTATTATATATTGGTAAGTGTTGTTAGATATACCTATGAATAATTCTTTGCCTGAAACCAAGGTTGAAACTGGGTGAAATCACTGAACATGTAAGTCAGTTCATTGAAGACACATGATCCTAGACTGGTCCCCTGTCATACTAGTCATACAGCGTAAGACACATCACCCGATAATTTTGTTCTGGGAGGTGATGGTTTCTTACTGCCTAATTAATGGCGCTGTGTAGTATATTGTGATGTTGACTAACAGTGTAACGAAAGTCAAATTTTCAGGAATACCACACACAACTGGCAACCAATAACGACACTTTTCTACAAAGTAAAGTTATAATGTTTTTGTCAGACTTTACTTACCCTGATGTCTTTTCTGTAATAAATTCAGATTCTCACAAAAGAAATGGACCTGTTTTCAAGTTTCATTGGCCTACATTTCAGTTGGCTGGAAAGTGACAAAATAAAAAAAAATATATTATGCTTATTGAAACTGTAAGCAACGTTTCGTTTCATTCAAGAAACATATCCCCCACATTAACCTACTTGAACTTACTGCGGCATACCTCGACTACCGTCGCATTGCAACAAACTCAAATGTATGTCATCAGAACATGAAAATGTGTCCATTTGCTAGTGTCATATTTTGATTCCACCAGGATAAAGACAGCACAGTAAGTACATTAATTACACATAATTTAGCGGAAGAGTGGCTGCCAAGTGTGTGAGATATTCCTGAAACTTTGACTACTTGTTCCGATGTCAACCGACATCAGAACACGCTATATAAGACCATTATTTAGGTAGTAAGACATAGCGTTAAAACAAAAACATGTGCTATGTCTTACGTTGTAGGACTACGGTTGCTTACAGAATGGGTAGAGAACTAGGTTAAGTAAATCCCAGTTTATCTTTTTTTTTTTTTAATTATAGGCTATTTCAACAGCAAACAATGTCGGATACTTTTAGAATAGATGGGTTTAGAAATTATGAGATATTGAAAAATAATTATAATCGTACTTTATAGATATTTTCTTCATTTTATATTTTTCCGTGCGTGCAATGCCACCACTAATTAGAAGAACTGTTCACACCGAGATATACTTGTTTGAATGCTTGTTCCTGCAACATAGACATTCTACAGCATCGGATTTGGATAAATTTGAGTAAATTTGTTCCATTTAGTGTGATTTTAAACCTTCAGCATCACAGCTTCTGGATTAATATGTTATGTAATTAGGCTACAGTTAGTAAACAAATGTCTTCACTCTCAAGGAAAAAGAAATGTATTCCCCAAGAAGTGAAGCATTGTTTGGAATATACCAAAAATTGGCCTTTCTTCAGCCATGAAACATATATATCATAGTTTTGATTTACCACATTAATATAGTTTAGAATGTCTTTGAATGAAACCTCACTAATCCCAAAGTAGCATTTTTGTAATTCCAGTTAGTTATTTCAAGAAATGATTCATCTCAAATTGTGACTGCTCCATTGGTCCAAGTGGTTAGAGCATCTGCCTCTGATGCGGGAGATGAAGAGCTCAAACCCTATTTGAGTCATACCAAAGACTTATAAAAATGGTACAAGCAGCTGCCTTGCTTGGCACTCAGCATTAAGAGGTTAGTGTTAGGACTGGTCAGACTGGTGACAGGATAATGTGACTGGGTGGGACATCATGTTACATGTCTGCTACATGATGCCCCCAGTGCCAGATTTCACTACGAATTGTCACACTGCAGACATTGTGGCAATATGAATGAACAATTTTTAAAGCTATGTTAAAAATCCAAATCACAGTCACGCACACACACCTCAAATTATGTCTGAACACAACTAAAAATATTTCAACAGACTAATTTTAAAATAATAATAAATAATTGTATACCTAGTTTTCTTTATATACATACCATCACCTGACCTGTGATGCAATAGTATTTTCTGGAAATCTGATAATCTCAAACGGAAAAATCCATTAATTCAAAAACAAGGTGAGGCCATGAACTTAAATCCAAGCATCTTTTTAAAACATGACAAAAGTGATGGTAGCCAAAACCTACCCTCTAGTCACAGATGACGGTCAGGCACACATATGCATAAGTACATATACTGATGGGCACATATGTACATACTATTTATGTATGTTCTTGAGATACCTTTCAATAGTAATTTTTATTACAGATGATGGACTATTTCTGTGCCTTTTCCATCATCTTGTACAATGTTTTCATCCTATGTTGCAGGTGAGTATTTTATTTAAACATTTGAATATGATAATTCATTCAGAAAAGGGTGACCTTTAAGTAATTTTGACCTAATTTTTAACTGCATAAAGGATATGTTTTATACAACTCGTTATAACATTTATTCATGAAATTGTTTCCTCAGAGTTTTTTAGATCTTTAGTTGTAAAGGTTTTGTTTTACTAAATTGTATAAAATTAAAGAATGCAATATTGGATGGAATGTGGTTGGGATTTTGTTTTTGACCCCACTTGGAAGGTCATGGTATGAACATTATGTTAATTTATCATACTTGATTTAAGGTAGCTGGTATGTTGTTATGCTCTTTTATCTCTGACACCTCATTATTTTGTTTTGAAATTACGTTGTTATGTGTGATGGGAAAAATCTCCATCAATAGTCTCTCTAATTGATGGGCCCTACATATAAATGCACGAACCCTTATGATATCAACTTGTCAGTCAGTTTATCTATTCAGTTTAGCTCAGCAATTCTTTGTCATTAATCCATTCCATGTGGTAGATAAACTGACGGGTACATTAACATATTCCTTTCATACATTTCATCTTTGCAACTCCTTTTTTGACAGAGTTACAGCCCTTTTCTTGTTGATAGTTTAGCTTGGGAGCTGTTCAGTGTATCTTAATGAAATTTTGGTGTGAACAATGTCTGATAGGTGTTGATGTGACTTTTTGAGCTTTTTGGCTTTTTGGCGTTATTTGATATTTGAGTTATGTCTTGTCATTCAGTTCCATATCTTTACTTTGGCAGTTGCTTGTAATCAGCATGACACAGGACACATTCAGCATATCCATAATCTTGAGGTAATTTGGTGTGATCATTGTCTAATAGATATTTAGGTGCCTTTTATGATTTTGTCTTTTTCTCTTAATTCTTTCACAAAGTTATGGGCCTTGTTCTTTGATTATCTTTGTTTTAAATGTCTCACTGTAAGTTGCCTGTTATAGACTCATCATTTCTTGGGAATGTTACAACATATTCTAATGCCATTTGGTATACTTGTAGCTGTACAGATTCAAGTTTGTGGTTAATTAAGACATTTATTTCTTGCCATTTATCTTGAGAATTATGGCCACACAGTTTCTTTTACACTGCAGCATCATTTGTAACTCTTTATTTTTAAATTGCATTATAATCCCATCATATAAAGGATAACTCCTTCTAGTCATCTTATGTATATATTTTTTCTTCGAATTTACTGTATTTAATGTCACAGTTCAAACCGAGAACATAATTAATCACCTTAAATTTGTGCATATTTAAACTTGATGTCATTTGTAGCTCACATGACTGTAAACCCTGTTAGTGTGGTATGGCCCGTTGCTTGTCATGTATCCATTGTCACATGACTGTAAACCCTGTTAGTGTTTGGTATGGCCCTATGCTTGTCATGTATCCATTGTCACATGACTGTAAACCCTGTTAGTGTGGTATGGCCCATTGCTTGTCATGTATCCATTGTCACATGACTGTAAACCCTGTTAGTGTTTGATATGGCCCTATGCTTGTAATGTATCCATTGTCACATGACTGTAAACCCTGTTAGTGTTTGGTATGGCCCTATGCTTGTCATGTATCCATTGTCACATGACTGTAAACCCTGTTAGTGTTTGGTATGGCCCGTTGCTTGTCATGTATCCATTGGCACATGACTAAACCCTGTTAGTGTTTGGTATGGCCCTATGCTTGTCATGCATCCATTGTCACATGACTGTAAACCCTGTTAGTGTTTGATATGGCCCTATGCTTGTCATGTATCCATTGTCACATGACTGTAAACCCTGTTAGTGATTGGTATGGCCCTATGCTTGTCATGTATCCATTGTCACATGACTGTAAACCCTGTTAGTGTTTGGTATGGCCCTATGCTTGTCATGTATCCATTGTCACATGACTGTAAACCCTGTTAGTGTTTGGTATGGCCCTATGCTTGTCATGTATCCATTGTCACATGACCGTAAACCCTGTTAGTGTTTGGTATGGCCCTATGCTTGTCATGTATCCATTGTCACATGACTGTAAACCCTGTTAGTGTTTGGTTTGTCCCTCGGTTTGTCATGTATCCATTGTCACATGACTGTAAACCCTGTTAGTGTTTGGTATGGCCCAATGCTTGTCATGTATCCATTGTCACATGACTGTAAACCCTGTTAGTGTTTGATATGGCCTTATGCGTGTCATGTATCCATTGTCTGCTATGCTTTTGACATTGGTCTATTAATATCAGTGACTCTTTACTTCTCTTGAACTCCCAAACCATTTTGATTTAACTTGGTAGGGATTTTTGTCCCAAACCATTTTGATTTAACCTGGTAGGAATTTTTGTCCCCAACCATTTTGATTTAACCTGGTAGGGATTTTTGTCCCAAACCATTTTGATTTAACTTGGTAGGGATTTTTGTCCCCAACCATTTTGATTTAACTTGGTAGGGATTTTTGTCCCAAACCACTTTGATTTAACCTGGTAGGGATTTTTGTCCCCAACCATTTTGATTTAACTTGGTAGGGATTTTTGTCCCCAGCCATTTTGATTTAACTTAGTAGGGATTTTTGTCCCCAACCATTTTGATTTAACTTGGTAGGATTTTTGTTTAAACATAAGACATACTTAAGTAACTGGCTGGAAAAACGACTATCAAAAAATTTGTGTTTATTGGGATCAGACATGTTAGGAATGTTTTTCAGGACATTTTCAAAAATAATTGGAATGGATTCTTTAACAACAGTATGATTTTCATACCAGTCAGATAAAATAACCTATTTTTGACTTCTTTTCATGCATAGCTGAGCCAAATTTGATATATTCTTAATAGTAATGTTTGTTAGAACATGCTTTACCAAAAATGAGTGATTTCTAGCCAAACAAACCAAAGGATGAAGACAAGAATAGATTTCTGAGCTGGTTTCTGGAATATTTCCTAAGATCAAAGATGGTTTTCATAACACTCAGGTGACAAAAAAAACCACACAAAAAACAATGATTTCTTCAAGTAGATTGAACCAATTTAATCAAGTTGGTGGGTATAGTTCTTTGGTAACAGATAGAGGGCATCCCATCATCAATGTCTTATAAGCTTTTGCTGATGGGCTGATGTGTCATAAACTATGAATGTTGTTTTTTCCAGGCATTTTTAAGTTGTTGGGCCTGGCACAGTTCTCTTCAAGCTGTTATAGGTTGTTGCTTTGGGTGTCATTGTTCTAAGAAGTCCATTATAGGTTTTGGTGACTGGCAATGTTCTTCCTAGGCATTTATAGCTTGTTTGGCTTGGCAGTGTTCTCCCCATGTCTTTATAGGTTGATGGGCCTGGCAGTATCCTCCCCATGTCTTTATAGGTTGCTGGGACATCATGCTTCAGTAATTAATTCCAGTATGTGACAGCCCCAAAATCTCACAACAACCATTGATTTTAATAACAAGAGTCTTTTAATTTATATAAATCTCAAGAGACCTACTTAAGCAAGAAGTCTAATTAAAATATTGTTCATTGAAAGATGTGCAGAGATGATAATTGATAAGTGAAGAACCTTGCAGTTGGTTTTGGGTGTCAATTACAGGGTATTAGAATTTGTCAAGTAATCTATTTTCAGTTTGGTAGTTTTACTGCTATGCCAATTTTCTTTCCAAATCAGATACCATGCCATCTGAATAAAAATAAGTTTGTAATTTAAAAAAACACATCAAGTTTTGTTCAAAATAATGTCATAATTACATCAGACATTGAAATATATAGAGGAAATTATCACTTTTTATGGTTCATTTATTTTTAGAATACACATTTATATCTTTACCACATTACTGAGAAATATTATGCATATAAACTAATACCAGACAAGAAAACTAAAATAACCTTTAGATCCTGTAGCCCCAGAATTTACTAAAATTAGGGTGTGTAATTAAAATCAATGATATATATATATATATATAATAAAAATGTGTCTAAAAGTTGTTAAAAACAATCCCAACAATGACTTTATTGAAAAGAGTCAAATCATGGTCAGTGAGCTACAATCGTTAAGGATTTGAATACTGTTAATGGGAGAATAGGAAAATAAATAATTTTGAAAAGAGGTTAAAAATCAAGGCATTAAAAGACATTGATTCTGCTTTGTTTTATAATACTGAACAATCTTAGTTTGTTTCCTTTAATTGTTGATCTTGATTAGAATATACCTTTAAAATTAATTACTCTAAACAATTGAAGATGAATTTTTTTATAATAAAAGGCTAATAGATTTGTAGAAGACGAATCATGTCTTTGATGAGAATGGGTACAGACTGCATTGTATAGACTGGCTTAATGTCTTTGGAAAATCCTGGGGAGAACCATGATATTGGCTGCCATTTGTAAAGAATGGCATCAGCTTAAAACAGTATGTTATGAACTACCAATGAATTTCAATCAAATTTGATTTTTATTATCAAAAATCTTTTAAAAATGTTATTCTAAATAGCTCATGATGAATTTATCTTAAGTTGACAGAGAACTGCTTTGTATTTGATTTTTACTTATGGTCTGCCAGGTGAGTGAACTCAGGCAAAACTTTGGCCTATTGTCATGTAAAATACAGATAAATTTTGTATGGGGAAGTCCTTGGTTGAAAAGTAAGGATTTATGAAAATTATCAAGAAGCCATTTTGCTTCAGGGATCAATCAGGTACTTTTTTCTGATTGTCAGGGTATTTGGAACAGACAAATGGTGGAAGCCATTGTGTCTAGGACTGCTTCTGCTGAGCCTGTTTGTTCAACACACAATCTACATGGCATTGGTCAAGTTTGACTATGGATACAACATGCAAGTAAATGTGGTGACAGGTGAGCAAAAGAGATAACATTCTCTAGTCTTCCAGTATTTCATTTATACCAACATTTGTTTGATACAAGCTTGCAACTTGACAAATTTTTGTTTATACTTGGATGCTAAGAAAGTAAAGACAAACACATTACTTAAATTTTTCTGGCTCTGCTGGTCATAGACCAGAAGAGTTTATGGGATCGCCTCTGGTTCATCATCCAGTGTCTGATATGAGGCTGTCTGCCTTTTATCACTATTTCACTATTCTTCTTCAGCTACTTGAGGACTGTCATGAAACTTGACACACACACACACACACACACACACATACACACACACACTTTTATTTTTGCAAGTCCTCCTGAATAGATTATATTATCAACATGGGGTTTACACAAAAAGACTTCTTACAATATCTAGTTGGTTCTGGAAATGTTGATGATCTGACATCTCATAATATGGTCACCACAGCCAACCTGAAACTCATCTAGTTGGTCCTAATTAAAAATGGTGCCAATCTGACATACACTGTTGCTCCCACAGCAGCCATCTTGAAAACCTTTCTTGCTACTCCTTCAAATGGAAAGTCAGCATGGGATTTTTGCCTGAAAACTTCTTGCAATGTCTAGTTGGTCCTAAAAGAAAATGATGTTGCCCAGTTAGCTAATAGGGCTGCCCGAGTGACCATGTTGAAGATCTTGTAATAGCTACTCCAATTTAATATAAAAAGTCCCTTGAACAGGAGTTTCACCAGAAGACTTTTTCACTTGGTCTTAAAAAAATTGTGCTGATTTGATATCCAATATAGCCACCACAGCAGCCATCATAACAAATCTTATTGCTTTTCCAACTGGATTGGAAGTTAATTTGTCTTTTGATTTTCACTAAAAGACTTTCTACAATGTCTTGTTGTTTCTAAATAAAATTGGTGCTGGTCTTACATCCAGTGTGACCACCATCTTGTAAATTTTTGTTATTGCTGCTTCTTCTAAATGAACAGTCATATCAACATGGCATTTCCACCCGATGACTTTTTAATGATTTCTAGTTAGCTCTGAATGAAAATTATGCTTGTCTAAACACAGTCACCATGGCACACAATCTTGCTACTAAATGGAAAGTCATACTGACATGGGGTTTTCACCAAAAGACTTTTTATTGCGTCTGTACTGCCATTAATAAAAATGAGGTGGTTCACAAGTGACGACCACTATCATATTTTTCCATAATATAAAGGTATGAATGAATAAACTATTTATTTTGGTTTTCGCTTATGGACCATGTGAAAAATGAGAAAATGCAAGTCTATCAGCATTCATTTGTACCTTGCATCTCTATAATGGTCAAGTATTGACTATGTCTTAACTCACATTTCTGCTTCAGTGAATGCATACACTGATTGACATACACCACAATGACTATTGACATACACCACAATGACTATTGACATACACCACAATGACTATTGACATACACCACAATGACTTTTGACATACACCACAATGACTATTGACATACATAACAATGACTATTGACATACACCACAGTGACTATTGACATACACCACAATGACTATTGACATACACCACAATGACTTTTGACATACACCACAATGACTATTGACATACATAACAATGACTATTGACATACATAACAATGACTATTGACATACATAACAATGAATGTCAGCCATAAAATCTTATGGCTGCTGAACAGATGGTTATATTAACATGGTTTTCACTGTAGTTGGTCCTGATTTAAATAATGCTGATTTAAACTCCAAAATGGATACCTTTAGAGCCATCGTAAAACTCTTCATGTGGCTTCTTCTCTTGAACATATTCTTGTATCAGCTTTGGCTTTCGTTAAAATACCTTAAAAATAATCTGTAATTGGTCTTGAATGAAAATGGTGCGCATCTAGAAAATCCTGTTATCACTACTTGTCTGCAATGAATTGTAGCATCGGCATAAGGTTGTCACTCGAAGCCTTTTACTGTATGTAGTGGGTCTTGAATGAAAATGGTGAACACCTGACCAACACCATATCCATGCAAGTCATAGGTGACTGTTTACATTTTTGTACTTCTTCAAGCTTTAAAACACAGTGAATTTTACATATGATGCAAAAGAATTTTTTAAACCAAAGGCTTGTAATATTGGTACTAGCAGATGTCTCGCTTGGCAATCAACACTAAGAGGTTAGTATTAGGACTGGTTAGCCTGTTGTCAGGATAATATGACTGGGTGGGACATGATGCTCTAGTGCTTGACATCACTAAACTGTCATAGTACAAATGTCATAGCAATATGGCTTAAATTGTTAAGGCTACATTAAAAATCTAAATCTTGTTTTTCATTTTTAATGATTAAGTTGATAGTTAGCACTCTATCATTGATTGTAACATCAAAGTTCCTTAGTTCAGGTTTTTATCTCTGACAGTTTATGAGCATGGTAACACCAACCAGTATGAATGGATTTTTAAAACCCATTTTATGCATATATCTGAAGAATATCTTGAATGATAACATCACTTTAAACGAATTAATTATGGATTAAACCAAACATTGCATGTAGGTATATCTTGCCAGTATCTAAGATGAGGTCAGTAATCTTTTTAATCATGATATCAGGTCAAAGACCATAACAGAGAATTTATTTTACTGCATTTGGGTTCTTAAACATAAAAGAAGATATTTTGTTGACAGATTTTGGTGTATTGGAGGTTCTCTGGAATATCTGCGATGAATGAGGTCACTGCTAAGGAATTAAAAAGAATAAAAGAAGAGAAAATATAGACTTGCATAATTGTATCTGGTTTGGATTTTATTCAGGAATGCACATTTTCAAGCATGAATGCCCTGAAAGCTTGAAAATAAGCTGCAGTTTATATTACTCATTGGTGATATTTGTTTGGCTCATTTCAAAGGATGGCTTAATTTTAAGTCCAGTTTTTGGTAGGCAATGGGAAAATGGTTTCTTTGTATCTAAAATTACTATTGTAAACATCTGAATGAATTTTAGATTCATACTTTTTATTGCAGCATAAATGTGTAGCATATGATGCCTTAGGCAAATACATGGTCACTCTTTTCCTTAGGCAAATACATGGTCACTGTTCCTTGGGCAAATACGTGGTCACTCTTTTCCTTGGGCAAATACATGGTCACTCTTTTCCTTAGGCAAATACATGGTCACTTTTTCCTTAGGCAAATACATGGTCACTCTTTTCCTTGGCAAATACATGGTCACTCTTTTCTTTGGGCAAATACAGTGTCACCCTTTTCCTTGGGCAAATACGTGGTCACTATTTTCCTTGGGCAAATACAGTGTCACTGTTCCTTGGCAAATTGAGTGTCACACTGTTCCTTGGGCAAATACATGATCATACTGTTCCTCAATTCTGAAGGCAATTTTTTTTTTAAGGGACATATTTGTTTTCAGGATAAATAATGAACCAAAAAGGATGCATCTTGGTTGTAAAGGATCAGTATTTGGGGGACATGGGACAAAGCATTGTGGAACAACCTCAATCTTGCACTCAGAGTTTAACACAGCAGCATCTATAGAAAACGCGTTAATTCTTTGTTAATTAACAAATGCTTTTACAATTAGATTATCACAAATTTTGACATCTGTCTTATTTTCTGTGAAGACAAATGTTTCTTCTATACACATTAACTTATGTACATATATTAGGCAGCTTTTTTTATACTGCTTTCTTTTGATTGTAATGGGAATTGGACAGCTTATTGTTTAGGTATAGTGTAGGCTTACTTCTTCGATATAGTGAATTAAGAATTTTAGGTTACAAGTATACTCATAAGATCATGAATTAGACAATGAAGAACAAAAAGTCTGCTTGCTGGATATATTTATTTAAATTTATCATAATGCTGCATAATGAAAACAGTTAGCAACAAAACATTAAATATGCTGTTGTTTCTTTCAGGTCTCATTAATTTACTTGGTTGGTTAGCCTGGTGTCTATGTAATCGAGAGAAGATCTACATATGGAAATGTGTGGTGTCAATTTTGAGCATAAATCTTTTGCTGCTGTTAGAGGTGCTTGATTTTCCTCCACTCTGGTGGATCTTTGATGCCCATTCATTGTGGCATGCTGGGACAGCACCACTTGCACTACTCTGGTACAGGTAAGGATGTAATATTATAGATAATATGAGAAACACTTTCCTTTGTTAAATTCTCATGCCCCATTCTCACCCCTTCCCTCAACCCCTCCCAAAATATTATGATGTGGCATCAAGCCTTGATCATGTCAGTTCATACATTTTTAAAATGCAGATGTTGATCTTTTTTTTCTTTTCCATTTTTAGCTCTGTTGATCATAGGCCAAAAGAGTACTGTGTGGTACATGTTCTGTCCATCAATCTTTTAGCACAGATTTGTTATAGTTACTCCTCCTGAACTACCTGAAGGATTGTGATCAAACTTTACACACACATTTATGACCTGATATGGTTGATCCTAGATGAAAATGATGCTGCTTGCACATCCAATATGGCCAACACATCATCCAACTTGAAAATCTCATTATCACTACTCCTGAATGGATGGTACACCGCTCCGGTGGCCTAGTGGTTAGAGTGTCCACCTCAGATGTGGGAGGTCGTGTGTTTTATCCCTGGCCAAGTCATACCAAAGACTTACAAAAATGATTCTAATAAGTGCCTTGCTTGGCACTCAGCATTAAGAGGTTAGTGTTAGGACTTGTTGGCCTTGTGTCAGGATAATGTGACTGGGTGGGGCATCATGCTACATGTCTGCAGCATTTTGCCCCAGTACTTGATGTCACCTGCAGACATCGTAGTAATATCCTGATTCACAGTTTTATTACCATATCAATGGATAGGTACATTTTATTACTTTTTCTTCACTGCTTCATGGCAATTGAGTTTATATTACCATTGATGGAAATGGACTCATACAAGGTAGGAATAAATACTTGCTGCAGAAACCTTTTTTAAAAGTCAGATTTGGAAGACTTTAAAAATCTAATTTTTGAATCTTCAGAACTTGTAAACTCCATGTTGATTGGTCCCATATAAATCTGTTACATCATTCACAAATTATTTAGCATAACACTGTTAAATTCACTAAAGTGAAGCAGGTGTTACATCCCACCCACCCCACACACACTTCTCTTGGTTTTTCTATAGAAAAATGAGACAGCAAGTGTTAGAGATCTATTTAAAAAAATTAACATAAAAAGGTATTTTAGTGAATGGAAGAAATTGAATTGACTGATGGTACCACATATAGTGTTCCGATTATCGTTTATAAATGATCATCATTTGGTTGAGCAAACCAATAAGAAAATCGATTGTGAAACTCCATAATTGATTGTGTGTAAAGGGAGACTACTTCTTTTTAGTTGTATGCAAAGTACAAAGTTTAGTAAAACTCCAAGCCACAAAAGTTGATTTGAATTATTAATTCCCTTCACAGCTACAAATATAAAACCATTGGACAATTCATAGGTGCAAAAGTTCATAATTAGGAAAACATTGTCATGATTACATGACTAAGCTGTTAAATTGTTGAGTTAATAAATTTAAACAAATTTTGATAATTTGTTTCATTTTAAATGTAAAATCCTTTGTAGCATTTTTCAATAATGACAAACAAGAAAACCGTGTCCTTCTATACTTTAAATTATAGACACGTCACATGAATAAAAGGATTTTGGGGGATTGCAACAGTATTTCATTTGCATAAGACTGATCAGCCATAAAAAGTTGCTTTCATTTAACACAGATGTAGAACAAAAATAACACACAACACAATAGATTATCTGATTAAAGTATACATGTCATTAAAAGAGATTATTTCTGTACATTTATTAACATTTTGAACTCTTGATCAAAGATATAACTATAATAAACAAATATTAAAATTTGCCCTTAATAACCGATTATAATCGATTATCAGTTGGTTAAGTGAAGCCGATTATCTAATATGAAGTTCTGACTGATTACCATCACTAACCAGACATGACACATTTGCACATTTAGTCATTGAATGATAAAATAATTTTTAATTTTCTAAAATATGGATGTGCATTATTTGGAAAAAGTATGATAATATTTTGTAGTGCATCAGTTTAATCTTGGCATTTACAGAGTGTATTTTCTAAACTTTTGTTAGTCATAGAGAAATGAAATTTGTTAACCATAACTCTTCTAGAATAAACTGCTGTAAATGGGACGGTAAAATGAGAATAACACCTTAAATAAGAAAATCATGGTGGCTCACTTGTTAGCATGCCATCATTACAACTGAAAGGGTGCAGGTTCAAAATCCTGAGATCAAATCAGCCCAGACCAACTACCATGGTGTATCCTTGGCAAGGCTCTTACTCCACTTGCCTTGTCACTAAATAAATTATTTGCATTTCTGTGCCCTAAAACACCAGACCAAAGCAAAATAACATAATGAATTTCAGTCAGTAGTTTTTCACCATGTTCTGCTTAATATATGCCATTTTGTATATCTCTTAATTGTTATTACATAAGGCAGAAGAAAAGGAAAATTGAATTTTATTTTAAATCCTTTACCCTTATGGTTGAGTGCTTGTTATTTTTCTTTCCTTTCTTTCCTTTTGTTTTTTTTTCTTCTTCTCTTTTTCTGTCATTACCTGAATCATCTCAAGGTATCTCTTTTTAAAACCCAACTCAATGTTTTGAAGGATTTGTAATTTGTAATTTGTTCACCTGTACCAAGCTTAAAACAAAACCTGAGTTTGCAGTACTTGCAAACCTCTTCATGACACTTTCATTAAAACTGACTGTATTATTGGTTGATCAGTATTTTCTGCACCATTATTTCTGCAAACATTATGAAAAAGAAAAAGAAAAAAATACAAGTTTTTTCCTGTTCTTGCTCAAGTTTCTTGCAATGTGGCTTAAAAAAAGTTGTTATTAGGATTCATAATACCAATCTGTCAAAACAGGTGTTTGGACCACTCTGGTGGCCTAGTGGTTAGAGTGTCTGCCTTTGATGCAGGAGGTCATGTGTTTGTACCCAGTCGAGTCATACCAAAGACTAAAAAAAAATTGATACTAACAGCTGCCTCGCTAGGCGCTCAGCATTATGAGGTGAGAGTGAGGACTGGTCAGCCTGGTGTCAGGATAATGTAACTAGGTGGGACATCATCACGCTACATGTCTGTGGCATAATGCCCCAGTGCTAGACATCACTATAAGCTACCACACTGCAGACGTAGTAGCAATGACTAAAAAATTGTTAAAGCTATGTTAAAAATCAAAATCACACACATACAATATATGTCTTTAGTAATGGATTGTCTGTTTATTCTTCAATGCTGTCACACATTGCAGCAATCAGATTAATTATAAATAGATATGACGTGCACCAATAAAAATTCATTTTCTGCCAACTTTTTAAAATCCCTTGTCTACTGATTATGAGTAACCTACCAGTTAAAGAATTGAATTTTGTGTCAGGGCAGAGTTATCATTGAAAAAGATGCGTTTCAGATGAAGCTTTTCACTTTCATAAATGTGAAAGATGTAATTTCATTAGTGAATTAAAAGGTCAACAGAGCATGACCTTGTATTGGTGCCTGTCAGATCTCCATTATGTTGGAGATTCTTATTGAATCAGATTGCACATGGCAGTCAAGAGAGCCTTCGTCAAGGGAGGTAAGGCACTCAGTATTTTTACACTAGGTGACTATGCATTAACAGTAACAAAACATTTCAGCATTTGGGTATGAATAAATTGTGCTTGAAAGTGGATTTTTAATTTACATATTTTGGTAAACAATATATTGAGGATTTATTTGATATTTGCCCATCATTAAATAATGGCATGAGTCGGGATGATTTTTCTTTGGATTAGTTGGTATAGGGGAAACAAACATTTTAATATGAGCCCTACCTCTTTATCTTTTTCAGTTTTGTGATTGATGATGGCCTTTACCTCATGTCCAACACAAAGGATGAAGAAGAAAAGAAAACAGTGTGATCTGCCTCCATGTGTAATGTTTCTATAACACTTACTGAAAGCAGTGTGATCTGCGTCCATTTGGAATATTTCTTTGTCTACCAACATTTAGACTGTGTTTGTGACATTTGTTGATATGCTTCAAGACAATGTTGTTTTTTATTAACAATGACACCCACCATAAATAATCAGTCCATATACTAGTAGTTGCTAGCAGTGGTGGATAACTATGACAGACATAACCCGAACTGGATATTTGTAACAAAAACTGACATCAATTTAGTATTTATTATAATGTACTGATTTAAACTCCAGTTATTTTTTAAAAATTACCTTAGAGGAGTTGATTAGCATTTTTACAATTATTTGTGACAGAGAAAAAAGCCCCCCTACCAACATTTCACATGGTTTCTAAGGATAGTTTGAAAGCAAACCAGTTGTATTCTATAATTGTTGCATATTCAGGTGGGCTTGGTCTGGATAATTTTGTGATGCCATCTGTTCTTAAATATTGGAGTTGCTTGTACCAGTTTTCTTTTTAAAATAAAATATTTTTCTTAAAAACAAAGACAAAACTCTTTTTATTTATATGTATGAGACATCCAGTATAGCTACCATAGTGGCCTTCTTGAAAATTTTGGTATCACTACTCCTCCTGAAAGGATGGTCATGTTGAAATTGAGGATGTTGTTAAGAGACTTCTTTTGGGAGCACATTAGCTTCGTTGATAGAGCATTGGATTTGTAATCCAAGGGTCATGCGTTTGATAACTGACCAGGCTTGCCTGGTTAGGCTGCCTCAATGAGTCCTTAGGAAAGGCACTTAACTCCGACAAGTAAAATGGAATTATTTGTTATATCTATTAAAGACTGATTTTTATGTGATAATAAATTGATTGAGTAAATAACTATCTTACTACATGTTAGTTCACAATAATGAAATCTAAATGTGACCATTAAGACAGATGTAAAGTTACTGGACAGAAATGGTAAGTACACAGTTGCCCTGTCTCAAAAGGGCAAAAGATGAAAAGTGCCAAGTTACATTCCATAACCTCAAACAGCTCTAATGTTACTGAGTGGAAAAAAATTGTAATAGAAAACAAAAAATACTAAGCCTTGACCTTGACCTATATATAATGTCAAGCATAATCTTCTAGTCAAGCAGATGAGTTTTATACACCCCTCTTAAGTCCAGCATTTTATGTTGTGAGGTTGTATGTCTCTCTGTTAATATTTATTTGTCCAGACCATATCGTTGTAACTTGTACAGAGATTTTCACCAAAATTAGTCCAATTATACGTCATGACTAGATGGTTTATTGTGCACTACTACCAGGCCATCTCCCTCAGGGTCAAGGTCGCTGCCATGGAAAATTTAATTATATGACTTGTAGCCTTGTCTAGAGTACAACATTGTGATGAAACTTAAACTGATTATTTAATTTAATTTAATTATTTAATTACTGAATCAATTACTGATGGTGTCATCTACCCTAGATATGCAGGTCAAGATCATGGCAAGGAAAAAGATAATTCTGTGAATAGTGTCCTTGTCAGTTAGCATCATTAATGGGGGGGGGGGGTAAACAAGTAGGCAAGGAGTCTGTGGGACTGAACCCCAGTGAGGGCCCACTCTTGTATTTTGCACTTTCTAGGGCATAATGTTAAGCATCTAGCTGTGAAGAAAACTTACTGTATTAAATGTTCCAGATTGTTTATGAATCAATTATGGCTTCCAAAGTAGCCATTTTTTTACTACTCCTAAATTGGAAGTCATGTTGCCATGTGGTTTTCAGCAGAAGATTTCTGATGATGTCAAGTTGATCATGAATGAAAAATTGGCCAATCTAACCTCTTTTCTTTAATTCCTGGAAATTCTATTTTGGATAGGAGGGTATCAGTTCCTTTGAGGGACTGTTTTTTTTTTAAATTGTAGACTCCTCTCCATCATGAGGTATGGCAGATATGCAGGGAAGGTATATTGATATGACCAAATTGTTTACCATTCCTCTTGTTTCAAATTCTGTCAACCCAACTTGCTTCTAGTACGTGAATAAATGTATCCAACATTTTTAATCCATTGCATTTTAAAATGATTTTCCTCAACATGCAATCACTTTTGGAACCCCATATGAAAGAAAAATTCTTGACTTTATTCTTTCGTCTTCCTAGCTGTAAGATTTGACAGAATTGCAAAAATGCTTTCTCCTTATCAAATATAAGGGGTTTTCAATAGTTTCATTTCCATAGATCTGCATTAAAAATTCTTATTAATACTGACTTTTTTTTAAAGAGGGTAACAATTAGCTTAGAACTAATCTACCTTTCGGTCCTTATACAAAGGAATTTATTTATTTTAGCTGCATCTCTGAAGCCACTGGAAATATTAGGTTTGGAAGAAGGAAATAGAGTGGGCATTTCTAATCTCAACTGGAATACTATTCCAGAGCAAAGTTCAGAGTATTGGAAACTTTTTAAAAATAATTCCTTATTTGGTTTGGGAATTTTATACCGTTTGGTAGACATGGATTCAGGTGGGGAATATTGGCAGGTAGCCTATACTAGAATAGTTATTGTAAATATTCAGGAGCACTATTATTGGATATCCTGTACATTAATTTGACTTTTCTCATTTTTAATTATGTAATAATTTAGATTTGTGTGAAATGTTATCCCTCAAGTTTTGGCTCTCTCCAAAGTACACCTAAAAGGTTTAAATTCATGTTCCTTCTAAGGAAACCTGTTTGTATTATGATAGATTCCTTTACAGCTGTCTTAAGGCAGGTATGTCATGTTATGGCATCAATCCATCCATCTATTAACATTTCCTTGTCCATCCCCTAACTTTGTGCATTTTTAGAGACCTTTTCCATCCCCTTTGTGCATTTTTAGAGATTTTCATGAAACTATCTCATGCATATATATTGCATACCATATCCTCACTCCCTGTATCAAGGTCAAGGTAACATCAAGGGAAAATATCAATTAGTTCATTCAAATATACAAGTAGAACCTTTGAACCGCTCAAGATATTTTAATGAAACTTCTACCTTTTATGTATGTTATCCATACCCCCTTGCCACAAGCTTAAGGTCACAACAGTGGAAAAACACAAGTCAGTGACCTATTTCCCAAACTGTCACTTTCTAACTCTTGCATCTATTTTGATGAAACTTCACTCAGGCTAACAATTTATTTGTATTTTAGTCAAGTCCTTTACTCATGGGTCAAGGTTATTAATAGGGAAAAGGAATAAGACTGTCATATCATGTACCATTTGTGGACCTCTTTCCTGCTTATAATTTAGCATAAATCCTGAGATGATTTTAGAATTATCAAAATTAATTACTCTTGTTGATATTTGACTGCCTAGTAATATTGCAGCGTCATTTACAGGTGGCCATGTGGTCTAAAGCACTCGCCTTTACGAATTACCACTATCTCATCGATCTACATGGGTTTGAGTCTCAGGCTCGGCCAAAGTTACTTAGCTTATTGTAGGTTGGTGGTTCTTACTGGGGTTTTCACAGGTTCTTCCTCACCAATTATCCTGGCTGTCATGTAGGCTTACCATGCACTGAAAAATGACATTAAACCCAAAGCAACAGAAACAGCACCATCTACAGTTTGTTTAACCACTCTTTTCATGGTCTAATTGAGGAAATCAGCACTGCATTTAAGGAGTTCTATAGCTGGAAGAATGATCTAGGCTATGAAAGGGTTTTTCTACATCAGGAAGAAAAATTGCTAGAGAATCTCCTTTTTGCATGCCATGTGACATCCAAAAGTAACAAAATGGTTTGACCGTCTCATCAGTTTTTAATGAAACCTGCCTTGCTTTCATGAATAATCCTGTGGAGAATTTTCTTTATTCTCAGTAGTTTTTCTGGCTATCCTATTGTATGTATTTAGTAAACTGATTGGTCTCTAATGAACTATGCCACTCAGTCTTGTTCCATTTTGTGATTAAGGATATTATAAAGAAATTTTGTAAGCTAGGCAGTCTTCTATTTTGGACACTGAAGTCAAAGGCATTGATATAATTATTCTTATAATGTTGCCAAATTATTTGATAATATTCTAATACCATCAGGACTTGCAAGTTTAACATGGCATAGATTTCATTTGTAATAGCAGTTGGTATGGCGTTGATGGTCAGAAGAAATTAACCCAGGCTTGTGATGAAAGTTTTGTCTTTTCATTAGGGTGAATCAGAAGACTCCAGAACAGTAGATTGCCCCATACATACTGATTATGTCCACTGCTGCCTGCTCACTATATTTTTGGTTAACATCTTTAATGTCTAACATCATTTACACCAAGAAGATTTGGCTAGTGCGTTATGATTTGGCAAGCATTTGGTTTTGATTTGTGTCTTTGAGCTTTATAGTTACTTAATTTAGCTTAAGATTTTTTAGCATTTGTTTTGTACTTGTGGTGTACGGCGTGACATTTTATTTTATTCATTTTTACCCATTCATAGGGCATTATGTTTCAATACGGGTTGTGTGTTTTTACAAGCTAAGGATAGGTATGCTGGTCATACTTCCCTGCCCTTGTGTAATTGAAGTCTACTAGGGTTGCCATCCTTCCCAGACATGTCCTTTTCTGTCCTTACGTCTCTATACAGATACTGACATACACATGCTTCTGAATGCCTTCTTTTTTAGAAGTTCAAATATAGTAACCATATATCTATGGACTTGTCTTGATCCATTTTATTGTCCCTTTTAAATCATTAAACTCCCCTTGTCTATATCATCATTTGTGCTAAATGTGTACATGGTAAGCAGGTTGCACACCACTTTTTGAAATTCATCTATTATGGTTGGTTATCAAACAGTTTTTTTATATAAAATTTAGCTTCATATGGCCTTCCTTAACTATTTACCTTATTATTAGAAAACATAACCTGGGTTTTTTGTGTGCTAATTTTATAGCTCCTAGCTTTCATTAAGCATGGTTGACCTGTTTATTTTACATTGTTTTCTGTTCTGAGCTTTAGCTTTGCTTCTTTTTTTAGCAATTAACCTTGTGGAAACACCCAAGTATAGTGATGTTTCACTGGAAGTTTTTACTTTGTTAGCATGGACATAGTCATACATTACCCTGTGTATCCTGTTTGTGCATCCAAGTGGATTGTGTGAAAACAAAAATTCCTTTCACATTATTAGGAAAAGAAAAGGGACTATTTCTAGCAAGTTGTGGGTAGGTGGGGTCACAGGAATAAAACCGGCATGGGAATTGCACAGGGACCCCATGAATGGTCCAATTTCTTGCATCAGGATTTCCACCATTTAGTGGACAAATTGAGACTGATTTTTAACTCTTACCTGTTCGCAGATACATCAAATTTATAATGGGACACCCATAAAGAAATGGAGGGTCTGATTCTTCAGGGTTCATGGTCAAGGGAAGAATCAACCCTCCACAATTTGGAAATAAGAGCAGTGTTCTTAGCTGTTCAGAGGTGCATCCACCAAATAAGAGGTCACTGTATGATGGTCTCCACCAACAACATACCACTTGTACAAACCTCAGGAGATATGGAGACATGCATCCACATTCTCTCTGCATGGAGGCTTGGAACCTCCTTCAGTGGGCAACTTGAGAAGGAATTATCCTCCAGGCTCACCACATTGCCATCAGGAAGAATAATTTGGAAGACAGTGTTTCAAGGAAAGGGAAGATTGTCTTCACAGAATGGTCACTCTACCAATCGGTTACAGATTCAATGTTCCAACTTTGGGGAACATATTTGGTGGATTTATTTACCATCAGACTACAACAACAAGCTCCCTTACCAAGTTTCCACAGTCCTTACAGCCTGAAGTGGGACCATCTGTTCACTTTCACACATTTCAGGATGATACCTCAGGTCCTACACAAAATCAGGCACTTCACTGCTCAGCTGATTTATGAATGCCCCTCTATGACCCCAGTGATCATGGTTCAGTGATCTTCTCGATCTGCTGATGAAACATCCCTGGAACTTATCTCAGAGGAGGAACCTCCTATCACAACACTTGGGCTTTCTCCTGTACAACCACACAGATTCTCCACTTTCATATCTGGCTCATCTCAAATCTCTCTGCAAAGAAAAGATTTTGATCAAGTTGCCAAGTGCATCATTCAGCCAGGGAGAACCTCAGTGTCTAAGGTAGATGATGCCAAATGGAGAACCTTTGGTGATTGGTAATGTTGGAAACAGGTCAGTCCTAGCTGTCCCTCTGTGAGTGCAGTGGCAAACAATGGTTCATTTTTACTGTTAAGGGATAATGAGCAGCCATTTCAAACACACTCAAATTTTCTAAGGGCTCAAACACCAGGACAGATTCTCACTTAGTAGACCTAAACAGGCATTTCAAAGAACAGAGACCAGTATCTTGCTCTCTATTGTCTAAATGGAATCCTATTGTCTTGTGCTCTCTAAATACCCCCACACACACACACGAACCTTTGGGTGAAGCTTCTTTTGAGAACTTTACCATCAAGATGGTTTCTTTGTTTCATTTAGCATCTATGAAACAAAAGAGCGAGCTTCATGCCCTATTCATAGAGTAGGGCTTTATCAGGTTCGGTGGGAATTATGAGTCAATTTCTCTCCTTTGCCAACCAGGTGTTCTAGAAGAAATCCAGCTTCCATTGGTTGCTTGACTCCAGATTGAGATCCCCAGTCTCTGCTATGTCTGTGCTGGGGATGGTCATGTTAGACTTTTATGTCCAGTTATAGTTCTGCATTTTTACCTAGCAGCCTTTAGAGGAAGAAGGAAGTGTGGGAAGCATCTTTTCATCCCTATTAAAGGTTCAAATGATATTTCAACCTCAACCTTTTCCCAGATAATGTCAATAGCTATCATGAGAGCATACCAATCCCTTTCTGATAAGACCGGTCTTTCATGAAAATTAAAGCCCATGAGGCTTGAGACATTGCTACCTCATAGGTCTGAGTAACTTGTTCATCTTTGGAGGATGTGATGAAAGCCACATTTTGGCACTCTCACACTATTTTTGCATCCTTTTACCTTTGATCATTAGCCAACCAAAGACCCAATTGTCAATGCTCAGAAAGTGGACCATGCAGATTCCTTCCTGCAGTAGTATCCTGCTCTTGAATGAGAGTGAGAATTCCTTGTATTTGTTTTTATTATCTATCCTCCTACCATACAAACTAATTCAGTTATGTAATAGCAAAAGGTATGATAATTAAAATGTATTTTCTGAAAGGGGGGTATAATTTTAATGATGTAATACATACTTGTTGCTATTGCCAGATTCCCTCCTACTCCCATACAACATTGATGCCCCACAAAGTTGATCTGCTAGCTCATGGGCATTCTAGTGTACTGGAATCTACTGGTTCACACTGATGGGAGGACCAAATTTCCTTGTACACTTGGGTTATTGTCCTCCCACATAAGTACCATCTATGCAATACCAAAAGGTATTACATCATTAAAGTTAGTTCTACCCTCCCCCCACAAAAAATCCCTCACATTTTTTAAAGTACTCTTTGTACCATTTATTTCCTCTCCATCCATTTTAGACTTGTTCAAGACTGCTTTCTAAGTTTCATTTCTCTAAGCTTGTAAAGTATTTACCATTTTTCTCTCTCTGCTCTATCCATCTTGCTTTCAGTACTGGTCAAAGACTTGAAGACTGTATGCACTGGTCTGCTATCCAGTATGCATCCAGCATCCATCTATTAGCAACAATTCATTATCACTACTCCTAAACTTTAAAAACACTTTCATCCCAAAATCTTGTCATAAATGAAAATACTGTCCATCTTTCAACTCAACATGGCTGCCATGGTGGCCATCTTGAACATATTGCCATTGCTACTTATGTTAAACGGATGATTGTATAAACAAGTGGTTTTCACTAAAAGACCTTGTAATACATAGTTGGTTTTTAAATGAAAATGGTGCCAACTGGATCTTCAGTATGGCCACCTTAGTGACATTGAAAATCTCTAATGTACCTCAGCACAGATGGTCATAATGACATGGGATTTTATTAAAGGACTTCTTATGGTATCAAGTTTTTAATGAAAATGATGCTGACTGGACTTCTAATGAGGCGGCCATAGTGGCAATCTTTATAGTATTATCATTTTTCTTTAACAGATGGTTGTATTGCTCTTCAATGGATGATTGTATTGTCATGGGAATTTACTTAAAGACCTCATATGCAGTTGGTTCTAAATAAAAATTGTGCCAATATGACCTCCTAAAATGGCTACTACAGTGGTTGTATTAAGAAATCTTAGTTCAGCTACTTCTCCTGAACAAATGGTTCTTCTGGTATTTTTTTCATGTTTTTGTTTCAAAACTACACTTTTTTTCTTGCAATATGTACCAGAGTTATTCCTAGCTGGCTTTGTTTGAATGCTCATCCGACCTCCAGTTTTCATTACTCAGCAGTTATCAAGGATAAAGGCCTGGGGTATATGAAATGATCTTATTATGCATTCCTAGAAATTATTTTTTACTAGAATGTCAGTCTCATATATTTCTAATTTCTATGCTGCCCAAGTTACTTTCATAATCTCCTTTTAGTGTTACTATTTCTCCATGTTTTGTTCCTTTTCCACAAAAGTTCTTATTTTCTAATATGCCAATTTATGGTTTCACTACAGTTTTTATCAGTTTCCTTTTTGTTTCATGATCAAGATCAATGTATGCTTCCACATATGCTGCAGTTGTATATTCCCATCAAAGATCTTTTGTTGTCTTCACGTTTGGACTGGAAGTCTTTCATATGCTTTATCAAGATTGTCTTATCAATCTCGATATTGATTTCATGGTGATGGATTTTTTATGGAGCATTAATTGATGTTACTGAAATTTAATGACACTAAAATATTATGATTTAAGGTTGAAGCTTGCGGTAATAATGCTGTTAGAATTTAATAAAGTGTTAGATTATTGCCTTTTATTTTATGCAAGGCAGTGATAAACTCAGTTTCCAAGAAAAACAATTTTGGAATACTTGAAATATATTTTCTCTGCCCCATCAATATACATTGATAGCAATATGGTCAAGAAATTTCAACTAATTTTAGTTGCCCACTTTGGACTAGTGGTAAGTGTGACTGTCTTGCATGAACAAAAAACCAAGTTCAATTCCCACAATGTGCACATAATTTCTTCATCATTGTTGGACTAGTGGTAAATATGACTGTCTAGCATGAAAAACAAACCAAGTTCAATTCCCACAATGTGCACATAATTTCATTCTTTGGACTAGTGGTGAATATTGCTGTCTTGCATGAACAACAAACCATGTTCAATTCCCACAATGTGCACATAATTTCTTTATCATTCTTTGGACTAGTGGTAAATATGACTGTCTTGCATGAACAACAAACAAGTTCAAAGCCTACAAAGTGCACACATAATTTCTTCATCATTCTTTGGACTGGTGGTAAATATGGATGTCTTGCATGAAAAACAAACCAAGTTCAATTCCCACAATGTGCACATAATTTCATTCTTTGGACTAGTGGTGAATATTGCTGTCTTGCATGAACAACAAACCAAGTTCATTTCCCACAATATGCACATAATTTCTTCATCATTCTTTGGACTAGTGGTAAATATGGCTGTCTTGCATGAACAACAAACCAAGTTCAGTTCCCACAATGTGCACATAATTTCTTTATCATTCTTTGGACTAGTGGTAAATATGGCTGCCTTGCATGAACAACAAACAAGTTCAATTCCCACAATGTACACATAATTTCTTTATCATTCTTTGGACTAGTGGTAAATATGGCTGTCTTGCATGAACAACAAACAAGTTCAATTCCCACAATGTACACATACTTTCTTCATCATTCTTTGGACTAGTGGTAAATATGGATGTCTTGCATGAACAACAAACCAAGTTCAATTCCCACAATGTGCACACATACTTTCTTCATCATTCTTTGGACTAGTGGTAAATATGGCTGTCTTGCATGAACAACAAACCAAGTTCAATTCCCACAATGTGCACATACTTTCTTCATCATTCTTTGGACTAGTGGTAAATATGGCTGTCTTGCATGAACAACAAACCAAGTTCAATTCCCACAATGTGCACACATAATTTCTTCATCATTCTTTGAACTAGTGGTAAATATGGCTGTCTTGCATGAACAACAAGCATGTTCAAAGCCCACAATGTGCACACATACTTTCTTCATCATTCTTTGGACTGGTGGTAAATATGGCTGTCTTGCATGAACAACAAACCAAGTTCAATTCCCACAATGTGCACACATAATTTCTTCATCATTCTTTGAACTAGTGGTAAATATGGCTGTCTTGCATGAACAACAAGCATGTTCAAAGCCCACAATGTGCACACATACTTTCTTCATCATTCTTTGGACTGGTGGTAAATATGGCTGTCTTGCATGAACAACAAACCAAGTTCAATTCCCACAATGTGCACACATAATTTCTTCATCATTCTTTGAACTAGTGGTAAATATGGCTGTCTTGCATGAACAACAAGTATGTTCAAAGCCCACAATGTGCACACATACTTTCTTCATCATTCTTTGGACTGGTGGTAAATATGGCTGTCTTGCATGAACAACAAACCAAGTTCAGTTCCCACAATGTGCACATAATTTCTTTATCATTCTTTGGACTAGTGGTAAATATGGCTGTCTTGCATGAACAACAAACAAGTTCAATTCCCACAATGTGCACATAATTTCTTCATCATTCTTTGGACTAGTGGTAAATATGGCTGTCTTGCATGAACAACAAACAAGTTCAATTCCCACAATGTGCACATACTTTCTTCATCATTCTTTGGACTAGTGGTAAATATGGCTGTCTTGCATGAACAACAAACAAGTTCAATTCCCACAATGTGCACATACTTTCTTCATCATTCTTTGAACTAGTGGTAAATATGGCTGTCTTGCATGAACAACAAACAAGTTCAATTCTCACAATGTGCACATACTTTCTTCATCATTATTTTTAATGTGCTGCTTTACCTTAAATTAGGATGCAGAATTATGCTGCTACTGATATTTTCTGTGTGAATATGCACAAAACACTGCAGAACATAAATAGTAAACAGCTGACATTATCATGCAGGATACAGCAAGAAATCTGTTATACAGTAAAACCTGTCTTGAGAGACCACTGCTATGAGAGACCAGAATCTTTGTGCACAGATTTATTGATTATAATGTGTTGTGACCAGTTATGAGAGACCACATGTCTTGAGAGACCATTATTTTTGGCAGAAGGGGTGGTCTTTCAATACAGGTTCTACTGTACCTCTTTCTAGTCAATATGTTTGAGCATAAAATGAAAAGAAAAAATTTGCTTGCTCAAAGTGAATAATGGATCTTTTTCTTCTCATAGCTGAACTTAAGAATTTTTCTCATGGTTTTGCCACTTGTGAAAATACCGAGGTTTTTTTTTACCCACTTGAAGAAATATAACCATTAACTCATTCAGCCCCAATCCCACCTGTAGGTGTGATGAGGCTGTACCCTACTTCTGAGCTCTGCAGCATCAATGTCATTTAAGATACACTAAAGTGGGTGGTATTACAAAAAAGCAGACAGATATAGCTCTACAATGATACCAAATAATCTGGACGTTATAGTTGCACTACAAAATACAGAGGGAAAAACCTAAGTTTTTCTAGCAGTTTTTTTTTTCTCACCAAAATTCACCCGTGGTCATAATCTGATTTTGTGTCCAGATTTTAGACCTGTTGGCCTCAGATCTGAGATAGACTGGTCTGAACTGCACACAGACAGGTGAACATTTGCAAAACGTAGGATAAGGTGGGCATTTGGAATAAAGAGTGGTCTCGATATGAAAATGATGGGTCCATTAAGCCAAAAAAAAATCTTACTTTTACCCTTCTGCTGATGTGCGAGCAAAATAACCAATGGAAAACAATGTTTTTAATACAATTAGGCATTAGGCTAATGGAAAATCTGTTGGAAGTGGATGTATTAGGATGTATTAAGAAACAGCCCCTAAAATGTGTTTCCTAATCGCATTTCAGGCGAAAACAACAAAAACCTCCAGGGCTGAATGAGTTAATAACTTCTATCAAGCCACTTGTGAAAATACCGAGGTTTATACCTCACTTTAAATGAAAGTTTTTGGGCCAATCTTCAGATGATAATCTTCTCACGTAACTTATGGATGTCAGTGAAATTACTTCAGACTTTAATATGACATTAAATGTTGTTTTTCTCAATATATTTGTTTTGGTATCAACTTTTACTAACTTCACAGTGAGAATATATTGTTTAATGTGTTTTAAAATTTTTACTTGTATTTTAATAAAGAATGATTGAAATCTTACTTTGAAATTTTCTGAAAGAAAGATCAAGCCATCATTCTGGAAAAAACAATAAAACCTTTCTTCCTGACCACCTCAAAATTAAATCAATCTCTATAACAACCATATTTCATCCTTCCCTTTAATGAAACAATCATCAATACTTAAACTATCTCCCTAGTGTATTGCTTTTCCTAAGACTGTGTTTATGTCCCAAGTGTACCACCTTTCCTAAGTGTGTTTAAGCCATGTCCCAAGTGTACCACTTTTCCAAAACCTGTGTGCATATAGATTTTTAATTTGAAGGTTTTAGTCTGTGATATTTGACTTGTGTTTAATGATTGATCTTATGGCAATCTACAGACTGACAAGGAGAAACGACTGGATAAAGGCCTGGTTGATGTATAGAAAACATCATGTACAACATAATAGATAGATCTGACATGCCACAAGAAACAGTATTAGGGCTCCCGATGTTTTTCATCTGCATGATTGATAAAGTGGATAACATCGGCTCATTTTCATATATTTTTGGCAAATTGAGAGCCTCCTGTACCTGGCATTTCATCTTCAGTGGATTGCAGCAAACAGTCGAACCCAAAGTCTCTTGTGGAACAGTCACATCAATTACAGATGTCCTTCAGCCTCTCCAAATGCTATGTCCTCTAATAAAAAACAGCAAGAAATTTGTCACCTTCATCTATATCAGGCATGGGCAACTTCCCTCAGGGCATGGTCTGTTTAAGTGATTTTTAAAGTCACAACTTATGATGTAAATTAATGGATAAAATGAGGTCATTGGCCAGATCCAGCCCACAGGCCATATTTTGCTCACCCCCGATCTACACCATGTTTGGATGTACCCATGAAGATGTACCTTGTGGTGGAATTGTCCAGTGGTCCATCATAGAACAGCATGTCAACAGTACAGTTGGAAAGGCAAATAATCATTTGGCCTCATCCAAAGAAATCTTGGAAAATGCCCATCAGATATAAAGTAAAATGAAGGTCTTGTCAGATTTCAACTATAACATTCCAGTTACACAAGGGATTCGTGTAAACAATATCTTAAAGTTGAGTTGGTCTGAAGGTTCAAAGTTTATCAGTATGTTTGACATAACCAAAAACTAAAAAAAATATATGCAAAGTGGAACTTCACCGTAGAAGAGGAGGGCATCACTAACAATGTATAGCAATGCTTCCAAAATATGCTGTGCTCAAAGGTCAAGGGCACAGTATGGTTTTACATGGTGGTTTAGCTATTTTCAAACTGATTGTTTCACATGCAACAATCTGGTGCCTGGCTAGAAAATGGCCACACTAAACTATAGTATATTACAGTATATTTTCATTAATGTCATGAACTTTCTGGTCTGCTTTGATACTTCTTGCATTGTGAAGTGTAAATTAAACTTAGGTACCAATAAATAATTTGTTATAATAATGTGTCATGTACCAAAGCCATGAAGCATATATCATTTTCTTTTACAATTCTCATTTCCACTTTGTAACTTTTAAATACTAGATTGATTGTAATCTCATCATGCACAAATGATTAGCCTTATTATCAATTGGAATGTCCTCTAATTTTTTCGATCATGTTTAAAAAGTGACCATTTAAATTGACCCGAGTCCTACACTTGTTATAGCATAGAATAACATGGTCACTTCACAACAACTCTTTTACATGTCAGCATTCACACAAGTATAAACAAGACATAGCTATGAAAACTAAATTCTACACAATACATAGCTATGAAAACTAAATTCTGTGCAATACATGGCAATGAAAACTTAATTATATGCAATACATAGCTATCAAAACTAAATTCTATGCAATACATGGCAATGAAAACTAAATTCTATGCAATACATAGCTATGAAAACTGAATTCTATGCAATACAGGCAATGAAAACTAAATTTTACATAATACATTGCTATGAAAACTAAATTTTAATGCAAATACATAGCTATGAAAACTAAATTATGTGCAGTACATAGCTATGAAAACTAAATTCTATGCAATACATAGCTGTAAAACTAAATTCTATGCAATACTTTGCTATGAAAACTAAATTCTATGCAATACATAGCTGTAAAACTAAATTCTATGCAATACTTAGCTATGAAAACTAAATTCTATGCAATACATAGCTGTGAAAACTAAATTCTATGCAATACTTAGCTATGAAAACTAAATTCTACGCAATAAACAGCAATGAAAACTAAATTCTTTAATATTGGGTTTAAAAATCTGCATATATACTCTTCTAATGAAAGTAGAGAATTTTGTATGTGATTACCAATGTCAAGAAATATTGTTTACAGTATATATTTCATTATGAAGATATATTCACAAATCTTGTTAGATGTTCTTCTGTCAAAGTTCTTAATTTTGGAAATATCACTAAAATTTCCTCCAAGTCTATTTTAGGAGATGAGTATATTTGTTTCTCAAATTACAAAGTTATGAGGATGTTTTGAATTGAATGTGTATTTACTTTGTAATTATCTGTTAATGCCCTAATTGACCGTTTCTTAACTTATTGCCTTACTACCTATATTTAGTTTCTCTTGAGTAACCAAGATTTCATTTCTGAGTTTCCAACAAACTGTATTTGACTTATTAGTCAAACAATAACATCCCAAAAAGTCAAATACATGAAAGTTTAATACTGATCAATTTTCACATTTCAGGTAATCATTTTATACCTCAGCCCTAAGAAATAGGCAGTAAATAGGATTAAATTTGTCCCTTCATCCATCCATTCATCTCCCATTGGTATCTCAGCAAATATGTTTTGACCAAACTTGAAATGTGGGTGCGAATTGGGAAAAAGGTACATCAGCCAGTAATCTGATTTGTGGTAACTTAGTTAATTCAACATTTGTCCATAAAATTCATTCTGGGATTTATTCAGTAGCATGTTGTAATATGGGTCTTTCTTGGGATGAGTGTTATATGTATGTAAAGCTGGGTAGTTATGACCTACTTTCATGGTTTAATTCAAGATTAGTCAAGGTTGCATGAACATTCTCTCCTGCTCACTAAAAATTAGTTTTTCAAATACAAAAATTAAGGAAAAGTCCATTCTTGTTCTTACATTGAAAATAAATAAACAAAATCACTTCTTAGTGTGCTATATTTAGCATTTATTTGGTATTTACAATATTATTTCAACAGATATTAAACAATCATATTTTGATTACAGACCATTGTAAACAGCACTTACATGACTTCTTCAAACTCCAGCTCTCATCACATTGTTAGTTTTGTAGTCAACCAATAATACTCAAATACTCTAGTCGAATAATGAGGTTTCACTTCCTGACCCAAAACAGGACCATATTACAAATTTCATCTGTCAAAATATTACTCATAATGTACAAGAACAAAAGAAACTGCTGACCTACATTGTACAGACGAATACTTGCACTTTATTAGCTATTTACAAAATAGACTTCAGTTTAAAAAGTTTGTATCTCCAGTTTTAAAAAAAAATATAACAAAGCAAAACAGTATATTCATATGAGTGTATCTTACTGATGCCCTGTGGGAATATTCTCCCTGTATATGTGCATGTTACTAATCCTGAGGGAATATTTCCCCAATAAGTGTGTATATTACTGATGTCCTGAGGGATTATTTTCCCAGTAAGTGTGTAAATTAATGATGCCATGTGGGAGTATTCCCCCAATAAGTGTGTATATTACTGATCTCTTGTGGGAATATTCCCCTAATAAGTGTGTATGTTACTGATACATTGTGGGAATATTCCCACAGTAAGTGTGTATGTTACTGATGCCTTGTGGGAATATTCCCCCAATAAGTGTGTATGTTACTGATGCCGTGTGGGAATATTCCCCCAATAAGTGTGTATGTTACTGATGCCGTGTGGCAGTATTCACCCAGTAAGTTTGTTTCTTACTTTGGGAATATTCTGCTTATTTAAGTTCTTGCACCTAAGATTACATAATTTGACATGCCTGGAGAGATTTTCTCAAGGTGTCTTCAAGGACTTACTAGTTTTCAAGGAATATTTTTCTTACACAGAGTGGGTCAAGCTTGAATTGTAAATACTATGGTAGCTGAGTCACACTTGCAACTAAATTAGTCATCCAACTTCGTATGTCATCTGCATTCCATTACGCCTTCTCATAAGTCAATATCTTGTGTCATTTGATCCACATAACCATATCCCCTTTTTTTGTATAGTCATTTTTTTTCTTCAAAATATGTAAATGGTATAAATATTGAATTTAAAAAGTAATATATTTCATTTAGTTTTAATGTTTTATATTCCCCTCAGATAAATTCATAGTGTTTGATAAATTCAAGAACTTCTCTACAATAAATCCAATATTTTTATGTTCAAGGTAACTCCTCGGATTCAATGATTTTTCAAGGCTGGACAAACCAGGATGAAAGCTGAAGTTTTTATAAATGCATTATTGCTTACCTAATAATAGATAACCATGGAATTATGAATATCAGGCAGAATTACATGTGTTTGTGATTTTCAGATAAATGAATGTAGCTACAATCAAGTTTAGTTACCGCAAAATAATATTTCAGCTGAACACCATGATTTTGTGAAAGACTAAAAATGCCATTACTCTGTTGAGTGTACAACAAAGTGTAAAAATAATACTTCTAGAATAGTGCATTATGTATCTTCATTAATAATGGATAATTCTGCATAAAAAAAAGTACAACTTCAATTCATCAGCAGACCATGAAATCTCTACTTTAGGAATTTCAAAAAGCTAGTGTTTTCGCTTGCATCTTGAACTATAATGTTTCAAAAATGTAAATGCTGATGAAAAGTGTCAATTCAGGAAGAAACAGAAAAACAACCAAATAACACATTAGTATCCTTTCTTATTTACCACTCTTTACCTTCTCACATGAGTCTCTATTCATTTGTTTATAAATTATCTACCACACAAAGCCAAGCCTTTTCTTAGATGGTACATCATCATTGTTGGCTTTGACAGCTTTTGTGCTGTCTTTTTGGTAGTGGGGCATCTGTTTGCCTGATTGATCAGTCACCATGTAACTGGGTCTTATTCCTCCCTTCCCATGGAACTGGGGACCTTTGCCACCCCCAGCCCCACTCTGAGCTGCTTTCTTCAGTGGGTACACATTACGGCCTCCCTTCTCACAGTGCTGAATGACTTTCTGAGCGTACTCCTGGAACTGTTGTTCCTCTATTTCCAGAAGTTGTGTGTTAGCTGCATCTAATGCTAGGGCCCGCTCTCTCTCCTCTTGCTCTTTCTGTTCCCTAAGAGACTACAAGGAAATAAAAAGGACAAATGAAATAGTGTGATCTGGTTAGTTTTGTATTAAACTGGCATAGGATGAGAAATGTCACTGCACAGACTTGGGGTGGAGTATTTTTAAAGTACTCAAGTATATGTAGAATTATTAATAGTACTTCCTAAAAAAAGTACTCATTACAAATTACCTATATTTCTGATTTCTCTATATATAGTACATTTATCAACTTCTAACTTTTTATAGTGTTTAATGTACAGCATTAGGGTGGAAAAGTTCACAACTTTAATTGCCTAAATTTCTGTTGTACTCCAAAATGTAGTCTGGATTACAGGGTACTTATTTCATTTCAAAGCAAGAGTAAGTATACAAATATAGTAACTCTTTAAAAACAAGAGTATAAGTACTTGCATTTTAAGGACTTCTGAGTACAACGTAATTGAGTACAGTTACTCCACCTCATGTCTGATTACACACTGCTGATTGCTGCAAAGCATGGCTATTTATGTCACAGACAAAATCAAACACTTGAGTTTATCTGGACTCATGAGTACAAAGTAATTGAGTACATCCACTCCATACCATGGATGATTGCACACATCTGAGTCATAGTATGCAAAGTTTGAGTACTCATGTGGAAGGTAAAATCATGCACTGATATTCATCAAGAGTGTGTACATAGTAATGGAGTACATCTATTCTGCCCCTTTCTGATAGCACACCACTAAACGATGCAAAGTCTGGGTACTGATGTCATCGATAGAATCACACCATTCATCAAGATCCCACAGTGTGTACATAGTAATGAAGTACAGCTATTCTGCCATTGTTTGATTGTACATGTACACCAATGAACGATGCAAAGTCTGGGTATTGGTGTCATCAAAAGAATCGCACTAAGGTTCATCAGGACTTCCGAGTACAAAGTAACTTACAGCTACTCTGCTCCATGTCTGACTGCACACCACTGAGTTATGCAAAGCCTGACTATTATCATTGACAGAAACACACACTAAAATTCATCAGGCATGAAATTTATGAAATTCATCAAATAATAGAATATGCCACTGACTACAAGCAGCTTGTGGCATAACACACTGTTGAATATATTTCATAAATTTCACATCTTGAAAATATATCTGATATGAGATCCTCAATAGTTAATGTAGATTAGTTTTATAATGCCATGTGATAAATATCATATACCATACTATGGGCTTGCACATGGTAATGTACAAAGTCATGTTAAGTTTGTTTTCTATTTCAAGGCATGAAATGTGTAAGACTTGTTGAATAATATTACCACTAATCTGCCATTTTCTGCAAGCAGATTGTGGAGTTACTATGCAATAAATTTTTAACTAAAATCTTGTCTAACTTGCCTTTAAGACTGTCTATGAAAAAAGGAAGAGATATATAGATAAAAAATATGTAATGTTATCTGCCTATGGTCATCATGTTAGAGATACACGAGTTCCTCAAATGGACTGGTCTTCTATTGGTCAAAGTGAAATTTCTAGGATTCCATGATAATTCTGCTTATTTTATCTTCTTTTTTTTATCTGCTGAGAGCTGAGTCTATCTACAAAATGCTTGAGAACCTCCAATATACAAAATTAGGTAACAAAAATATTTTCTTACATGTAAGAGTTAACATGCACACAAAATAACACAAAGTGTAGTACAAAGTCCCTTCTCATTGTCATTCACATTCAGCTTGATATCATAAATAGAAGATCCCTGAGCATGGTCAACATACTGGTGGTATGATCAGCACCATTTTCTTTCAGGACCAACTGGATATAATAACAAGTCTTTTGTTAAAATCCCAAGTCTATATGACCATCTGTTTTGGAGATGTAGCAATAACAAGATTTTCAAGGTGTCTACCATGGCAGCCATATTGGATGTCTGACCTGCACCATTTTGTTTAGCTCCAACTGCATATTATAAAAAGTTCTTAACTGAAAATCCCATGTTGCTATGATTATCATTTTCAGGAAAAGTCTTTATGTTAAAGCTCAACATCAATAGATTCTCGAGAAGTAGTGAGAAAAACAAAAGTTTCAAGATGGCCACCATGGGGAGATGGGGCAATACTGGGTATCAAATTGATACCATTTTCATATGAACCAACCAGACACCATCAGAAGTCTTTTAGTCAAAATGCGACAATCCTACAGCCATCTGTTTATTTAGAAAAAGTAGCAGTAACAAGATTTTCAGGATGGCCACCATGGCAATCATGTTGGAGGTCAGATCAACACCATTTTCATACAGGACCAACTAGACATCATTAGAAGTCTTTTAGTAAAACTCCATAAAACCATCCATTTAGAAGAACAATAACAAGGTTTCAACATGGCCACTGTAGGGGGAATATGTTGGATATAAAATTGGCACCATTTTCAGTTAGGATCTACTAGACATCACAAGAAGTCTTTAGTGAAAACTCTATGTTGATATGACCATCGATTCAGGAGAAGTTGTGACAAGATTTTCAAAACACTGTTGTAGTGGACATTTTGTATGTTACACTGCCACCATGTTTTTAGGTAGAACCAACTTTACATTCAGGAGTTGTGGCAGTAAAAAGATTTTCAAAATGGACACTGTAGCAGCCATAACAGATGTCCATGAGGCACCATTTTCATAAAGAGCCAACTAGACCATTGGATAAATAAGTGTGTGTGTAAAATTTAATGGCATTCCTCACTGCAGTTTAGTTGTAGTGATATCACGCTTATACTAATGGTCAGATTATTGCAATCCCAAGCTCTTATGATCTTTAACCAACACAGCTAAAAAAAGTATTCTATACGCAGATATTTACAAGGCATTTTGGTAATTTTTCTGACAGAATTTCCATGATAAATGGAAAATTTACACTATCAAAGTTTTTAAAGTGGCACTTAAGATTTTAATGCTTACAGTTTGGTGCTTCAAATGTATTGCTTGAAAACTTGATTACTCTTTAGTCTTTCATGAAAGTTCAATGAAGTAAGTCTTCACAAGAATACAAGTTAGAGACAAATATAAGGAATTTTAATGTCTGAGAGAAAGTGTGGAAAACTTACAGCTTGATCTAAGTGGAATTTAGCCAAGGACTGTGCCTCCTCTTTTCTTCGTACTTGTTTCTCTTCTTCATTTCTGCGGAATATTTCATCAGCTGCTTGACGGATTCTGATGGTTTCTAGTTCTGAACGTCTCTCCTCCTTCTTCTTTATTTCATTCTCCTTCATCTGTGGAACAATAACATATTTAAATAAACAAAAGTTTTCAATGGGACAGACACTATAGTGGGCATAAAGAATGTCCAGAAATTCAAGATAAGACGATTTCCTCTTTTTAATTGTTGAGTGTTGAAACCATCGCTGATATTCTTCAGCAAAACAAAATTTTCAAATTAGCTGCTGTGGTGGACATGTTGCATTTCATATCAGAACCATTTTTATTCAGGACCAAGCAGACATCATTACAAATCTTTTGGTGAAAACCCCCATGTTAATATAACCATCTGTTGCAGCAGCCATACTGGATATATGATTGGCACCATTTTCATTTATGACCAACCAGTTATGTGCACAGTGTATTAGAAGAAAGTCTATTTGTATAAACCTCATGTTTATACATCCAGGAGAGAAAATATTTTCAAGTTGGAAACTATGGTGGCCATACTGAGGGTCAGTTTGCATGTTTGTGTGTGTGTCTATGTGTGTGATTTGGATTTTTAACGTAGCTTTAACAATTATTTCAGTCATATTGCAGTGTGGCAGTTTGTAGTGATGTCTAGCACTGATACATCATGCCGCAGACATGTAGCATGATGTACCACCCAGTCACATTAATCTGACACCAGGCCAACCAATCCTAACACTAACCTCTTAATGCTGAGCACCTAGCAAGGCAGCTGTTAGTACCATTTTTATAAGTCTTTGGCATGACTCCGCTGGGATTTGAACACATGACCTCCTGCATTCGAGACAGATGCTCTAACAACTAGGCCACCAGAGAGGTGAGGGTCAGTTTGCATTATTTTCATTTAGGACCATCTATTATAAGAAGTCTTTTAGTGAAAAACCATGTTGATATGACCATTCATTCAGGAGTAGTAGTGATAACAAGATTTCCAAGATGGCAGTCATGATGGCCATGTTACATACCAGGTCAGCACCATTTTCATTTAAGACCAACAACACATATCTTATGGTGAAAACCCGATTTCAGCATTAGACTTTCCATTCAGGAGTAATGATTATAACATTTTCAAGTTGGCTGACAAATATGGTGGTCATATTGGAGGTCAGATTAGCACCACTTTTATTCAGGACCTGAATTAGACATCATGAGAGGCCATTTAGTCAAAAGCTAATGTTGACAAGATTCCTGATATTCAGGAGGTCTAGTACTAACAAGATTTTTAAGACCGTGGCTGAAATAGTGGCTTATTTTCATTCAGTACCAACTAGACCAAGGCATGAATGTGTGTGCAAAGTTTCATGGCAACCCTCCATGTAGTTTAGGCATACTGATAATAAATTTGTGCTAACTCCAAGTTGAAGTTTTTATTGAGTCAAGACAAAAGGAATCAAAACAAAACGTGTACAACTTACTGATACTTCTGTCTTTACTTGATAGCTTTTGCCCCTAATTTGCATACTACTGTAAACCAGTCCACATTTAGGCAGTAAGATGAACAATAAATATTACATATTTATAACAAAGGGCCTTATTTATTTAATTGATGAACAATACCTACATGTGTAGCATGAAGAAAATTACCAAAGACTTCCTCACTATAAAATGTATTTCTGCCAAAATACTGAACATAGACAAGTAGTATCATATACATACACTGACTTAATGACATGTATGACTTCTGATATTCATCGGCATCTCGGCAGGAAAAAGAAATCTTTCCACAAATTAGAAACTGTTGTTGGGAACCCTTATTTATTTTATTTCAATGAATAAAATTGAAATCATATATAATATAACCCCATACCCACCCACCCCACTCCATTGCTAGATACCTAAAAGAGAAGTTTATGGTCTTTTAAGAGAGGTGGCTATTAAAAGGAGGGGAAATACCAATAAATCAGACCTAGGCTGGACAGGAGAATGTCAGTGTGAGGTATCCATAATATAGTTGTACAATTCTCCCTCCTTATGGAAATCATGAATGTGACCTGTATTTTATGGCCACTCACTCAAAAATCTGCAGCCAGATAACTGGAAAATACCCCAACATTTTGCCAGAATAAAAACTGGGCCATATTTGTTAAATATGAAGAAAATCATGACCAAAAGTGGTAAATGAAACCTTAATAGATCACTTGTTTTATCCTCAAACACAATGGCTAGTGTCTGGAAACTGGAATCAACATTATGAAATTCACAACTTTTGATGAGTCATATTTTTTGTTAAATTCTTTCCAAACAACATTCTCAGCACACTGTAAATAACAATATTTGATGAAACTGGATCAATGAAAAATGTCATTAATGTCTACTAATGACAACACTTTAAAAAATAAATACCAATTAAATAAATTTTGACAAGTGAACTCCATGTTTTTGTTCTATCTTTTAATTTGGTTTCATAAATGTAATATTCCTTCTTGTATCCAAATGTGAAAAATGTCATTCTACCATCATAGTTATGTCTATGAGTGTTTCTGTGAGAACCTAAATATGTGCCAACCAAGTTTTGATCTCCAACTTGTAGAAGTATTTGTTGTACTGTTACGCTCGTTTAAAAGCAAATCTGCTTTGGATTATCACATTAATAATATCTTTATATCAAATCAAATAAAGTTGTTGGAATAAAGTCAAAAACACTAAAGGCATGCAAATCAAACCTGCATAAGATCTAGTGGTCTTGGTCATGTGTCAAGTCAATTCATTTCAATTGATCAATTCAACACTGCTATAAATATTATTATGTAAAAGTAATAAAATTAAACCACCTTAAATTAGCTTACACATTCACAGTTGTAATCAAAGATAGCAAGCAGCCAATAAAAATGATTACTTGGTAAATAAAGAAGCTTTGTTTCACTGATACAGTTCATTATGGAGACGTGAGTTCCAGAGTTAGTACTGAACTTAAAATTCCTGAACTGGCACTAATAAATTTCCTCAAGAAGGAGAAATTTCACGATAATACTTGCCATGAAACCACCCACGTTTTATTAATAAGGAACATACCAAATATGTTTCAATGTTGACAGTTGTTTCACAAAATAAATGTCTCTGGTTTTGGAAAAAATAAATCTTGTTTTGTTGTGAATGAACACAGCAAAAAGCAATGATGTCATACAGATTTTGTGTACACCTGATGGTTGCTGAAACATCTTGCGGTTATGGTGATAATGATTTTTCAGAGGTATCTTGAAAGTAAAGGTAATTTACACAGAAGTGTTAACAACTTCATCAGGAAAAGCTCTTTATTTACAATTCTTCCCAATGTGATTATAAAAACAAGTATGCAGCCATTAAACGGCCCCCATAACACACCCCCATGCTGTTTTTTATGTCCAGCATAGATGTCATCCCCTTCTTAATTTTTGTAGGTCCTTGGTAACTTGCACCTTCACATTTAGTGCAGTCTATGTTTATGGAACCCACTGTATGTGAGTTATAGAGGGAGAGGTGTATTAAGAAATTCTACACTTTACACCTAGGCATGTTCCAACACAGTTGTGTATTAATACACAAATTGGATGTGTAACGATGTCAAGTTGCACCAAAAATGGTTCTTATTCACTAATAAAATTAGTGAAAATAAATTAAGTAGCATAACATAATAAAATAGAATATAACCAATTTAATGAGATCAATGACTATACATGCACCTGTTATAAATGAGACCACAGTATACTAATGACCATTAATAAAGACAGACCACTGTACCTGTTTGCTCCTATGTTCATTCTCATCCTGGAGTATTTTCCTCATTTTAGCCTCTTTTTCTGCCTCTTCTTGTGCACGTTTGGCCTCTGCCTCCTCCACGGCTGCACGAATTCTCTCATCTTCATCATCAACTGCCTGCTTCATCTGTGCTGCCAGCTTCCCATGGATCTGCTCTAGATGTTTCTGCTTCTCTCTGCAAGATGAAATCCAATCAAATGAATTATTTATTTATTTTTTAGACAAAGAAAGATTAATTTCATAATTCTATCAATCTATTCAAGCAACTAATGAATTCGTCAATGTGTGAATCAACACTTTCTGATCAATTACTGATGAAATTTTATGAGTAAATATGTAAATTAAATTTAATGTTAAAAACTTAAAATAAGCTAGTCAACAGATATGAACCTTTTCTGAAATGTTGCTGAACCTCAATTTGGAAACTCTTCTAAAAAGACAGAAAAACATGTTGTGAAACTGTTGATGATTTTAAACAGGTGATACATGTACAAATAGAATGTGTTGTATTTCCTCCCATCCAAAGTCAGGGAAAAATATATAGCTCAGTCTTATCAAGTTCAAACTTATTGAATGGTAAGCAATTTGCTAATGTATAGACCCCACCCCACCCCACCTCTCCTGCATCACTGATCTGCAATGAATATGAATCTGAAGTCAAAAAAGGACATAACTTTTCTGAAAAAAAGTGTGAGCACAATGACTGGTCTACATTCATATCTTCTAAAGATGGCCTTACTATACATGAAGTTTCACAGTGATCCATTAAAACTGCTGGAATTGACTTGTGTTCAAAAGACTGTCATACACTGCATTCAGTTGCATTTAAACAAAATGGTCAATAGCTCTGGCAAAAATTGGGAGCAGAAAGTAATTTATTGACATGGGCATCAACAAATGATGGACAAACCATGTACAAAGTTTCATGGTGATCCAGTGTGAGAAACTACCAGTAGTTGTGTTATACACTACATCTGGCTCCAAACCTAAAAGGGCAATAACTCTAACAAAAATAATAAAAGCACAGTGATTGTTTGAAATATACATCTTCACATGATTATCCAAACATTTACCAAGTTTTATAACAATCCACTCAAATCTTTAAGACCAGATGCATGCAAAAGAATTCTATCATAGACCGCATTCAGCTGCATATTAGGCAATAACTTGTGGGAACACAGTGATTTGTTAATTTATTGCATATTTGTATCAGGACTGGACAACAGGCAATGCCTACAAAAACCTTCTCTCCCAAACACGCATGCTTCAAGTAAATGACCATGATATTGTTTACAAAGTTTCGTGGCAAAGATTGTGGCATTCACTACAGCATGGTACAAGATAAAAAGGGCAATAACTCTAATAAAATGTGCAGGAACAAATGATCTGTTTATGTATGTATATCATCAGATCATGACTGCAACATTTACCAAATGTCATGGCAGTGTAGCAAAAACTATTGTACTAATGTGTGTACCTGACAGAAGGGCAGATTAGTGGAAATGAGGATTACTGTAGATGGGGTTTAAAATTGTCAGCAATGGTTGTGGATAAATTCCTACCTAAAATTCTGTATGAATTATATAGCAGCAATCATGGAAACAAATTTAATTCCTTACTCATGGATGTATTTTTCTTTCTCAGCCCTCAATCTCATCATTTTTCTCTTGGCTGCAGCAAAAATTCTACACTCCTCATCTTCTTCCTAAAGTTGATAAGAAATATGATAGTGGATTAGCATTTCATTTTAATTATCTGTATATGGAAAACAGAATAGCTATTTCCTGTAAATCACTGAAGAAATGTAAAGAAAAAGTGCAGGAAAAAGTATACATGTACTATAAGCACTCACTTATCAATCAAGTTCAATTGCAAACTGCATGGAACCAAATCTGCCATTGCATAGTACAATGTCAGATCTGGTTCTATGTAGTTTGTCAGGATCCATGTTGTCTGCAGTTGGACTGGACATGTAATTGAGTACATATGGAAAGGCCAGTGTTATGGGAATATGAATGTTCTGGTACCATTATCTTGAAAAATATGACCCAGCTCATATAAATTCTTTTCAAAGATAATTATATATCAGTTTGCTATGGCAACTCTAGAATCATAAAATTACATTTGATTTTATTAATGTAATTTTTATAATCATTTTTATGTGTAGTTTTAACCATATATATGGTAAATATATCCATCATACTTTGTCTCATGACTACTAATGATTTAACTCCTCCATCAGAACTCACAACATTGTAAAAGACCTTCCCACTAACTCAGTTATCTCATGATTTTTCACTGTACCTCTTCTTGCTGACTTTGCATCTGTTTGAGTGTTAACCGTTCACCTATCTGCTTGCGGTTATCATCCATGAGTTGTTTTTTCTCATCATGGGCGATTTTTTCCAGACGTTCCTTTTCCAGCTGGAACTGCAGTGCAAGCTTCTTTAGCTCCTCCCCTTCCTTAATGTCCTCCAGCTGCCCTTGCTTTTTATCTTTCATGTGCTCACGGATTCTAGACAATATGAAAACATAAGGGTTCATGAATAATTGTATTGTTGTGTTGGTGTTACTTGACAAAGCATTCACTGTATACACACAGATCATCAAGAACAGGAGTACTGAAAATGGTATGTCATATGCCACTGGCTTTCAGGATAATGGTCATTGTGACCTTGACTTAAGGATAATGGTCATTGTGACCTTTGACTTAAGGATAATGGTCATTGTGACCTTGACTTAAGGACAATGGTCATTGTGACCTTCACTTAAGAATAATGGTCAGTGACCCTGACTTAAGGATAATGGTCATTGTGGCCTTGACTTAAGGATAATGGTCATTGTGACCGTGACTTAAGGATAATGGTCATTGTGACCTTGACTTAAGGATAATGGTCATTGTGACCTTGACTTAAGGTTAATGGTCATTGTGACCTTGATCATAACTTTTTAATCTATAAACCATCTGGCTTTTTTGCTTCATCAAAGGAAACCTACCTGTTACACTTGGTAAAATTATGTTCAGGAGAAGAAGATATAAGGCAAAAAATTAAATTTTCCTTGGTCACACTGTAGTGACCTTGACTTTAGACTTTTTGATGTAAAATATAGTCAAAGGCTTCTTTATATCATCATGGGAAATATATTTATAAATTTTGGTGAAGGTACATGTTCGATTAATCACAATGACCCTGACTAGAGGTGCACAGTTTTACCAGCATTCAGGTCTACTAACATATTTTCTTCCAGTATGTTGCTGCTGGTACCATTTTTATAAATCTTTGGTATACCTCAGCCGGGGTTTTTAAAAAATGTGACCTCCCGCATCTGAGTTGAATGTTCTAACCACTTAGGTCACCGGAGTGGTCTCACTACTCTTCCCAAACTACTTCAAACAATCCCTTGAAACTTAACACATAAATTTATCCCAATATCAAGTTGATCCTAAGTGAAAATGGTGCCAGTCTGATATCCAAAATGGCAACCAATGCAGCCATCTTGAGAAAAAAAATTATTGTTACTCCTCTCCTCAGCCTTTGCTGAACCATGTAGCAAATGTTTTTAGCCTCATTCTCAGTTCTGAGTTTAATAAACATGTTTATCACATCAAGGGATGACTTTCACAAATATGAAAAACCTTAATGGAAAAAAAAATGTTCTTCTGTTTGTGCTTTTGACGTGACTCTCAAAACAATTCATTCAATGTTTTGTTTATCTCATTCACTATGAAACAACAAGATCAACTCACTGGGCCTTCTGGAAGTCCTCAGCCTCCTTTGCAGCAACCATTCTTTCCATAGCACGCATCTGGTCCTGTTGGATTGCCTCCTCATATTCACGCTGTGCAAGGGCCAGATACTCCTTGTCCTTTCCTTCATTTGCCTTTGCCTGCAGCTTCTTCAGCTCTAGCTGTGCTTCTCGCTCCTTTAAAACCTCTGTCAACATCAATGCACCCTGCCAATGAAATCAAGGGATATTACTGTAGATTATAATCTCTTTGCACTTGAAAATGTAAAAGATATGACAAATTTATGACATATCATTTTTAAAAATTAATGTAATTAATTATTTAACCTACATCTAATTGCATTCTGTCTTTACAGAAAATACTTTGCAATTTTGTTTCCAGATTAATTGTGTGTGATTAACTGAAAATAGAAATTAAGTTTATGTTTTTAAATTCACTTGTTTCCACTGCATCTTGAGTGAAGTAATAAAAGTCATATATATCATGTAGGCATTCAGAACTATTTCCATAATGAATGTCATTTTTTAGAATTTAAATACACATAGTTTCTGATGGCCATTATTCACTTTATTCAGACTATCATACATCCATATTCCTTTGAAAGATAATTATTTACATTCCCCAAGAAGCACATATCGCAAAATCAAGATTAACTGACCTGAACATTTTTGGACAAGGTCAACCTTAAGGTGTGATCCAGCACAAACCAGATTGAATGTTGTGTGCTGTGAAGTTACAATGAAAGCAGCATATGTTGAAAACAAAATTCATACTACACTGTTATTTGCTATGATAGATCTGACTTCCTTTTCTTGACCCTGTTTAGTACCTGGCTATGTGTAAACATCTGTAGCACTCAATAATTTTCTTATGGAAGATTTTTAATGATATTTAAGGTTCAGGGCATTCAAAAATCAGGATTGAAAAGACTTTTATTAAATCATTTTAATATTAAAGTTTAGAGTAAATGCACCTACATGACCACACTGACTTACACTTTAACAAAGATCAAATCTTAATACTTCAAGATTTGTCACAATTCCATCAATATTTGTGCTGGAAATTTGAAAATATGAATAGTCATCTACATTTACATGTTAAACATGATGATCAAATTAGTCACCTAAATTCACAAAGTAAATGGGATGGTCATCTAAATTCACAAAGGAAATGGGATGGTCATCTACATTTACAGAGTACACATGATGGTAAAATTCCTGTGAACTTTTCTCAGTGATGACTGGTCTTGATAAATCCAAGATGCCAGCAAAAAGAAAAATCTATTTAAGTCAAGAAATGCAATAACTTAATCATGATTAACCAAAATGAAGATTTAGATCAAAGGATCATGAATATAAAAAATAGTGCAATGTTCTAAATGTTATCTCTTTGTTACATTTTGTGTAATCATGCTGGATATTGAAGAAAAATGTACATACAAATCACATGTACAGTCATAAAAGATACAGCACAATTTATAATGACATTTTCTGCTCTTCCAAAGGGAGCAAAGAAGAACAGTAGAATGTAAAATGTGAGATAAAATTCATAGTTATCATCCAAAAAAGGATCAGTGGTTTCCCTTGGATATTTATTAAATGATTCCAACTATTATTATCTGCAATCACAATTATTAATTGGATTTTTTTATTAAAAAAACAACAAAATCTATCCCTCACATGAAACTGTTTGACTCTATCAGTTTGGTAGTATTGTAGAGTTTTGGCCTTATCAATGGCTTCTTTCCGCTGCTGGGCCTGATACTTTGCCTCTTCAATGTCCAGAAGTTTACGTTCCTCCTCCTCCTTTTGCTCTCGTAACTTCCGTGCCTCCAGCTTCCTATGCCGTGTGCCCTACAATTAGAAAAGCACAATGGTAGAAAAATAATAATAATAATAATAATGAGGACTTTGTATAGCACCTAATCTTTAGAAGTTCTAAGTGCTTTACAACATTAGACAACACCTATAAGATAAAAAACATATAATAATATTATTACAAAAACAAATACCATGAAATTAGAAAAATATTAAAAAATAAAAAAACATGCTGAGAAAACACTTTCATTACTTTCACATTACTTACAAAAAATATATTTTATAATATTAGACAGTGGAATTATATAATGTTAGCAATAAAAACATTACTCAATACATTTGTATTTACTGTTTATTTTATTTGAGAAGATGGCTTAGTCCCTTAATAAAGAAATAAATGGGGAAAACAAACATAAAATGTTGTAGTGCCATAAGATAATAAATTATAGAAATTTTAAGATTTAAGACAACAAAATTTCAAATATATTATAACTAGCTGATAAAAAAAAGAAAATTATTGTAGGTTATGTGCACAACTATATCATTTTGATGCCCTAGCCTAATGGCTGACTCACTAATAACATGTATACGTACTGCAATTGTGTTTCCCCAGTTTTGCACTACTTCCTTCGATCTGTTTTTTAGGTTCTCTCGGTCTTCCCTCATTTTCCGTAGTTTTTCATCCTCAATTTCTTTACGATGAAGCTGTGTTTGGATTCGCTCCCAGTCTGTTTTAGTTAACACCATAACCTGCTGAAGATCTGTTCCATCCTTAAGGTGCATACTGGACATATCTGGGGTCCCTAATTAGTAAATTATGAAAATAAGTATTTGTTTGATACAATGCACGATGAATTGGCCATTTAGTCTGTATCTCTACCATTTAGTGGTACAGCAGAATCATCAATGAAAACAAAAGTTCTGAACAACATGCAAACAACTAACACTTAAAGCATCTGACATTTCTATATAGAAATAATATCTCAGCAAAGGCAGTAAGAAAAGAAAAGTACAATGGCAGTCTCCTGCATGGTCCCTGTATTAAATACAGATAAGACAAATTTTCAGTAAATGCTGTAATAAAAAAGGTTGCACAAAAAGTTATAGATAAATAACATCTACTGTGTTTGCACTTTTTTCATAATTTGGGTACAAGACAAAAATGTACCTAAATTTTATAACTTAGAAAATAATAAAACAAATCCATCCAGCGCTACTCATTTAAATCTTTCTGGAATATGGGTGAACACGTTAATATTTTTTCTTTATAGGTGGAATCTCAACTTTTTCCTTCTGCATAATATAATGTCTGCAATTCTTCATATAATGTCGAGTCTAATAGATAGAGTCCAACTGCAAAACAACATTGATACTGATCTGTCATTGCACACTGCTGGCATATTAGGGTCTATGTTGTTTGCTCTATTGATGTTTTCTAACAAAATACATAGATCCAGGTCTGCAAGCACACTATGTAAAAGCAGGTCTGGGTTTGTGAAGTTTGCAATGGGACTGAGTATACTTTGAATGGTACTCTACTTTTCATACACCATAATTCCATAGAAATCATAATTATTTTTATCCTCTAATTTTTGATACAATGAACTATATCCTTATTAAAATTTTGTAAATTTATGGTACTTTAAGAGAATTAAAATTAATTTATTGAACAAAAATTATTCATACACCTAAAAGAATTATTAAAAAGTGTATGAAATATTTTCAATTGTTGGTACACATAAAAAATAATTGCCCTGCCACTGATCATTGTACATTTAAATGGGTTACCTCACTTTCCACATGTCACTGTCATCTAGACAAAAAGGTGTGTCTGTGACAGATGTGATACTGATTTAAACAAAGAATTTCCCAGAAAACATGCAATCCTACCTTTTGATCACTTTGGTCCCATTAATGTTATTTACTTAATTATGTTAATTCATGTGACTGAGAATGGTTTGGCTGATCCCTACTAGTCACAGTTCTCACTATCAATTGTGTTTCTAAAATTTGTCACATTATGTCCAAAATGACAGGCAGGTGCCATATTACACCTGTAAAATGAATTCGTCACAAGGAATTACAACAAGACAATTTAGATACCTTCCATTATGAAGTATGTTAAAATTATGAATTCAGATTTCTTATTTTAATAACACTTCATTTTCTGTTTCGAACTCTAGCAGAAGTGGAAAAAATTAACTAAACCCAATTTGCACAATTTATTTCAAGGCTGGAATGCATAAATTTGAGATAAACACCCGACATTTAGTTTGAACTGAAAACAAACTAACTGATTCCCACACCAAAATAACATTATGCAGTTGCTCTTCATCTACTATTATTCATAACAATTCAAATACCCTTCATTGGTCAACCTCTTAATCATGCAAATACCCTTCATTGATCAACTTTTAACCATGCAATTACCCTTCACTGGTCAACTTTTTAACCATGAAAATACCCCTCATTGATTAACTTTTAACCATGCAAAATACCCTTCATTGGTCAACTTTTTAATCATCAAATACCCTTCATTGATCAACTTTTTAACCATTCAAATACCCTTCATTCATCAACTTTTAATCATGTGAATACCCTTCATTGGTCAACTTTTCAATCATGCAAATACCCTTCATTGGTCAACTTTTTAATCATGCAAATACCCTTCATTGATCAATTCTTAACCATGCAATTACCCTTCACTGGTCAACTTTTTAACCATGAAAATACCCCTCATTGGTTAACTTCTTAACCATGCAAATACCTTTCACTGGTGAACTTTTTAACCATGAAATACCCTTCATTAATCAAATTTTTAACCATGCAAATACCCTTCATTGATCAATTTTTTAATCATGCAAATACCTTTCATTGGTCAACCTTTTAACCATGCAAATATCCTTCATTGGTAAACTTTAAACCATGCAAACACACTGTAAACACACTTCAAATCATGCTTCAACACCATTTAAACACCCTGCAATATAATGAAAACTGCAAATGAGAAGAGAAAACAAATGGTTATATGACCACCAAATTTAAGTGTTTTGAAGGGTAATTGATGGGCTGAGTGAATGTTGAAATGAAAGCTAAATGAAACACGAATTGCATGGTTTTGAAGGGTCTAAATATACAATCCTTCACATGGCATAGAAGAGGGTAAAAGGGGGATTGATGGGTTGAGTGTAGGGCTTGAATTTGACTGGAAGGGCCCTTTTGAATGGTCTGAAGGATGACAAGAGTTGAACTAAGGTTGAAATAAAAACTAAATGAAGCACCAGTTGCATGGTTTTTATAGGTCTAAATATAGAATCGTTCAAAACTACATGAAACAGAAGAGTAGCGGTGATTGAAGGATTGATTGCAGGTTGATTTGCATTTTATGACAAGAGAAGGAAATATAATCTTTCAAAATCCCATTGATACAATCAATTTTTCATTTTTTGCTAGTTGCCTTCCTTTAATGCAGGAGGTCTTGGAGTAAAAAGGAAAGTTATATACAGTGTATTTTCATATCAGTTTTAACTGTAACTTTTATTATCATTTTATGTAAAGTAACTATTATGTACCGCTGTATTGTTTGCTCTCATTTATAACTAAAGTCTTATTTTCAACAATTATGAAAATGGAATGTGTAATTCCAACCCCATAATTCCAAGTAACAAGAAAAAAATATCAAAATTATTATTTCATATTCCTTGGAAGGAATAGTCCTTAGAAAATCTCTAACAGATAAAATACTCAGGCATCAAAATTGCTAGCTATCTTAAATGGAACCTCCACATTCAAGAAATATGCACATGAGGCAATCATACTTCATGCCTATTAAGAAATAATTTATCAGCTTGCCCACAGAATGTTAAAGAATTAGCTTTCAAAGACCTATTTTTAGCTTTGACCTATTTTTCAACAGATGGGACCATAACTTTCATGTATTACAAGGTGAACTTCAAAAAGCCCCAGAACAATCAGCCAGATTTGTTATATCAAATTGTAACTACACACCAGGAAGTATGACTTCAATACCAATTATGTTGTTATGGGAGCATTAAATATCAATAAACTGGAAGAAAAAAAAGATTAATACTTTTTTGCAAAGGTTTAAAAACAACTGCAAAATTCCTTGAACAATTTAAAAAAAAAAACTGGTCCAATTTAGCATGAATATATTTTACACATTCTTTATACTCAAATTAATAGTTACAAATTTAGTTTTTTGTCCCAATGAATCAACAGGATTTGATTTTTATTCCCACAGCTATTAATAACAATACTGAATCTTCACAGAACCAAACTGATACGTTTCACACTTAGCATGGCCAAACATTTCTTTTCTTAATTATTATTTTTGGGGTATGCTTTGCAGTGCATTGTGATAAATAAAATCACATATGTCCAAGGGGCTTTTTTGTTGGTTTTTTTTATACCATGAAAGGTTTATAAACAATTAGCTTCACCATACTGAACAAGAACTTATTAGGAACAACCATTTGTTTTTAGGGGATATTCAGGATAATATATGTGACACAAATATTGATAATTAACCATTCCACATTATAATACTAGCAAAACAAGTCAGCAGAGAAGATATGGTATGAGTTAGATTTTGCTTAAAGAAGATAATTTGAGATTTACTATTTACACATTTGTGAATAAAAATGGTTGGGTGCAAATGAGATATCCTGCAACCCCTTAAAAGATAATGGTTGTGCCTTATAGTCCATTGTGTATTATCAGTATGGCACAGTATTAGCCACATGCTCAGCATATCAGAACAGTAAAACCTGTCTTGAGAGACCACTGCTGTTAGACCACCTGTCTTAAAAGAGCTGGTTCTCCATGCACATATTTATTTACTGTATAGTATTATGACCTGAACTGAGACCACCTGACTTGCAAGAACATTTTTTAGGCAGAAGGATGGTCTATCAAGACAGGTTCTATTGTATCAGCATATCTCAAAGTAAAGGAATTCAATGCCAAAGCAAGCTTTGTTTAATGTTTCAGAATTATACATGTTTATTTTGCTGAAATTATATACTTTCAGGAGTTTTATCAATGATTTCTGAATATCATTGTAAAATTTAGCACTTGCAAAAACTGCAGTTGCTTGAAATCTTGGTATGCACTTGAACAAATCAACTAGGATATACAAGCGTTAAATTCAAGTCCTCCAGTACTGAAAGTTCCAAGGAATACAAAATGAAGTGCTGATTGCATGGGAGTCCATATATATATTAATAAAATTAGGTTTTTAAACTGATGGGTGGATACAATGAATGTTTTTGATGAGAGAGAGAGAAAAAGAGAGGGGTGTTTTAGTGTAAACCCAATGTTAATGCCAACATGCTTGCAAAAGGAGTTGTAAGAATATGAATGTTTAAATGGCAACCTTAATTGCCATGATGATAGTCAGAGATAGAGCAATTTTCATTCAGGACCTGCTTCAGCATATTGTTAAATATTGTGTTAGTAAAAAACCTATATCAATACAACTTTCCATTCACAAAAAGTAACCATATGAAAATTTTCAATATGGCTACCATAGCAGCCATTCTGGATGGTAGATCAGCAAAATTTTAATATAAACAACATATTGCAAGAAGTGTTAAAGTTGGTGCTCTACACTTTTGTATTTTGCATAGGGTCCAATTTTTAAAGGTAACAAAGTTTTCCTGTTTTCTAATTGGTTATTTAAAAAGACCTTGTATATCTAAGGTATTGTTATTAGAACATTTAATTCCCTTTATTTTGGACGATGATTGATGGGTGTAATATGGGTTATAGATTAAAACAGCTTGGCGTAACTGCAAATGTGCACCAATAAAGAACTGCTAGCTCTACTTTGGCATTATCACTTCCTGGACTTCAGAGGTATGTTGTAAAAAGAAGAGCTGATAACTTGTTCACTTTTTATATGTTTGGTAATTCATTCATTGCACTTTCAGAAGCTGGTATTGTCTAGTCTGGCAAAATGTACTTTCCCTGTTTTAATAACTGCTAGAAATAGCGTATGTTAGATTAATTCAGGCTGATCTTTTGAGCACATGGGAGCAGTCATTTTGGTTAGCTGTATGTACAACATCCACAAGTACAATATCCAAAGAAATTTCAACAACATTACATTAAAGACATGGAATACCTGCTGATGAAATTTACCTAATTTTTTATCAAAGAGATGTAACTCCAAATGTTATGGCATTATTATGATTATCAAGTATAATAATAATAATGACAATAATGAGGACATTGTATAGTGCCTAATCTTTAGAAGCTCTAAGTGCTTTACAACATTAAACAACACCTATAAGATTAAAAACATATAATGATATGATTACAAAAACAAACACCATGAAATTAGAAAACATTAAAAAACATGCTGAGAATATTTAAAATAGGAAACATTATTGGGTCTTTAAGTTTGTTCTTGCAGTCGAAATAAGTGAGTTTTGAGAGCACTCTTGAATGTGATCACTGTGTCTTTGTGTCTAAGTTCAGTGGCCAATTCATTCCATGTTGCTGGGCCCTGGTATGCAAAAGAACGCTGTCCATATGACTTTGTTTTCATAGTGGGAATAATGAGTGTACGATTGTCAGAAGAGGAGCGTAAGTATCTTGCTGGTGTATACACATGGGTGAGGTTTGACAGGTATGTTGGACTAGAGTCCGTCAATGAAACGTAGCACAGAGAACAAATTTTGTGTTTGATTCTGGATCGAATGGATAGCCAGTGTAGGGTACAGAGCAGCGGGGAGGTGTGCTCTGATCGTGGTACTCTAAGTATGATCCGAGCAGCTGTGTTTTGAACTTTTTGAAGTTTCTGGAGCAGATATTAAGATGAACCAGACAGAATTGAGTTACAATAGTCTAGTCTTGAAAGTACTAATGAACACACAATTGTTTTAGTGGCATCAACTGAAAGATATTTGCGAATTGAGCTGATGCGTTTCAGCTCAAGATATGCAGCCTTGCATATGTTCATGACATGTTGGTGCAATGTGAGAGTACTGTCCAAAGTAACACCTAGGTTTCATACTGATTGTGTGAATTTAATGTTGGTGTTGCTGATATTTATTGTTTGAGGTAAAGGATGTGAATGAGAAAGTCTTTCTGTTATAATCAGAATGGCCTCAGTTTTATCATCATTCATCTGCAGCTTGTTACATGTCATCCATGATTTCACATCAGAAATGCACCTCTCTACACCTTGGACGGTAGCATCAACTTCAGTTGGGTGGCTAGATTTGTATATTTGGGTGTCATCAGCATACAATTGGTGAGACACTGGATGATGATCTATGACACTTGAGAGCGGCTGAGTGTACAGAATGAAGAGAACAGGTCCAAGAACAGACCCCTGCAGAACACCACAACATAGATCAACTGGGCTGGTGTGTATTCCATTTGCAGGTACAATTTGTGTCCTGTTGACCAAGTAGGACTTGAAACACTGTAAGGCTGTATCATGAATGCCAAATACATGCTGGAGACTGTGAAGTAATATATCATGGTCTATTGTGTCAAATGCTGCAGACAAATCAAGGAGGGTGAGGACTGTAATCTTTCCACTATCCAACGCAGAGAGAATGTCATTAACTACTTTTAGAAGAGTAGTTTCAGTACTGTGGCAAGGGCAATATGCAGATTGTACATTGCTAAAAAGACTGTCTGAATTTAGATGAGATACAAGGTGGGATAGAACAACCTTTTCTAAAGAATTTAGTTATAGTGACCTACATCACATCTGTTTCTTGAAAACATAGACTCAATCAGGTAAATGTGATGATGTGTTACTAAAGAAACTCCCATCTTGATTTGAAATGCCAACAAGCTGATAGTTTTAGGAACCCCCTGGCAACAATCAGGTGGGAAATTATAAATTTATGAATGACATGACTTACCAGGTAGTTTTATGGGGTTTTTTTTATATCCTTTTGTTTTTAAAATTAGTAGGGGTTACAAACAAACAGGAGGGTGTGCAGATACTATAGTGTATGTGGATGTGGTAATATAAGAGCATTTACTCATCTTAAATTAAATATTAATTGTTGTTCTAAAATTTAAATACTAATAAACAAAGTCTATTCAGTCCTGATTATTTAATGCCCTACTGCTTAACTGTCATCAAGAAACTTCCAGATGCCAATTTTTTTATGGAGAAAAGAGAGCATTAGGTCTAATTGTCACAATATAGGGTAGCAAAAATTCTATTTTTAACATGCATAGGTTTCATTGTGATATCAGAGCACATGACATTCAATCAGGTTTGTATTGGATCATACCTTTAGGATGACCTTGTCCAAAAATCTCCATGTACTTTAACAGTGGATTTTGCTGTATGTGTTTATCAGGGCATGTAAATAATTTCATTCCAAAGGAATATGGCTGTAGAAGTGATGTGAATAATTGCCATTTAAAGGTATGTGTAATCAAATTCTACAACAAATTATACCTGTTAATGAATTATTTGGTACTGAATGAATACATGACCTGTACAACTTTTACAATAATAATAATAATAATTATTATTATTATTATTATTATTATTATCATTATTTAATAATAATAATAATAATAATAATAATGTGGACTTAGTACAACACCTAATCTTTAGAAACTCTAAGTACTTTACAATATTAGATAACACATAAAAACGTATCAAATTAAAAGTTTACAAAAACAAACAACATTAAATTACTAAACAAAAACATGCTGACAATAATTAAGGATATAAACATTATTAAGACTTTCAGTCTGTTCTTGTATTTGAAATAGATAAGTTTTAAGAGCACTCTTGAATAAGAACACAGTGTCCTTGTGTCTATGATCCATGGTCAATTCATTCCATGTAGACCTTGGTAAGCAAAACAATATTGTCTGTATGACTTGATTTTAACAGTGGGAACAAAGAGAAGGTGAGTGTTGGAAAAGGAGCATAACTTTCTAGTTGATACTGAGATGAACCTGATAGAAGTGAATTACAATATTCTAGAGTTGAATGTACTAAGGAACACAACATGTTGGTGTTATGCTGTTATATTTAATTTGCATTGTTTGTTAGTTTTTAATTTATTATGTATGTGGGTTATCTAAAATTGTACTTTGTAGTGAATTAACTGGGCTGGAATGTTTTACAGTCACAATTTGTACTGTTCTGTTGACGAAGTAGGACTTGAACCATAGTAAGGCTGTATGATGAAAAATACCAAATACAGACTGGAGATGGTGAAGTAATATATTATGGTCTATTGTGTCAAATGCCACAGAAAAATCAAGGAGGGTGAGAACTGTAATATTTCCACTATACATGTAAGCAGAGAGAAGGTCGATAACTACACTCAGAGGGTCCGTTTCAGTACTATGGGGAGGGTGAAATGCAGACTGTACAGTGCTAAAAAGACTATATGAATTCATATGAGATACAAGCTTGTATAGAACAACTTTTTATAAGTTTTTTTAATGAATGAAAGGTTAGAAACATGTTGATAGTTCTTGAAATTGTTTGGGTCAGATTCTTCAACAGAGGCTTAACAATGGAAGTTTGAAAAAATGATGAGAATACCCCGGATGAGAGAAAGGTATTGATAATAGTGGTTACTGAAGGCAATATTGAACTAAATCACTCAAGTAGCAATGATGTCGGAATAAATTGAGTTCCCATTACTTTTGACTGATATAGAGTCCATCAAATCTGAATCAAACAAATAGTTCTATAATGTAAGATGCCTCACTTTATATTTATGTTGGTCGCACTAACAACTTGAATATCAAATGAGGTGTCTTAAATTGTATAACTAACGCTTAGTGATATTTTAAAACAAAACTGCAATCAAACTTCGCTTAATTCTCAACTGCTATTTTAAATGTAAACTTAGGTTTTATTGATATGCATACGAAAGAGTACAAACTTGTTCACGAAGCTTATAGCAGCATTCTTGCTGACCATACTGTGGTCTGAAAATGTCAGCGACAGTGACAAGCTAGAGTACTGTAACCTTACTGGGTCATATACGATAATCATTCATTTAATCAGTCATATCAGTACCTCTAGTGCTACCTTTATGTTGAGAAAAGTTTACCTCTAGCGCTTCCTTTCCTTCTGCCGTGCATTACAGTCGCCATATTTATTGTTCAAACTAATAATCGTGATGTTGTGTATAACCCCTCCCCAACCATTCGGCTGATTTTGTTGTCAAGCAAATATCACTATGCAGCAGTCATTTCCGCTCAATCGTCAAGACTGGTTACGTTAATTTTCATATATCAGTTAGTCTGGTACTCTTATTTCAATATAACGGACACTACTTGGTAAACTCTAGTCTAGACACTATCCAAGGAATACGTGCCTTTCTAAAATATTTAAGGAGCAGCTGTTGAAACGATCTGGACGTATCCGTGTACTTTTCATAGCTTAAATTATTCAGCAATTTATCCAGTGATTGCCCCATAAACCAGATGTATCTATACACCTAATTGCTTCTTTAACTTATCAACTATGAAATCCTTGCAGAACTAAATATATTTCAAATCATTATTCGGTCGGTATGGTCGGTATCTTCTGATCAAGACCTTGTATAACTAACTCCTTGATAAAGAGGTGACTGCCATGCCAACCTGACAATTATGAAGGCGGAGTGTGGTGTATTTTTTATATTTGTAACTTAAATTGCATTAGCTATGTGCTGGGCCTGTATATGTTTGTGTTAAGTGATTGCAACAACGAACTTTATTACGCGTTATTGTACCTATGATGCTAGCTGCCTTTAACAACACAGTTTTATTACAAATATCGCATATATTTATTGAATCAAAGCCACTGTCATCTTCATCTATGATTATCATGGGTTTTCGTATTTTAATTCTTCATGCACAATTTTTTTGACTTTACCGAATACATAGTAAAATATTTGAATACAAGCTGTTTCTCTGCAAGCTAGTGAAGTATGTATCCCATGGATTGACTTGAAGTGCATACAGAAGGCAGCTAGAATGTATTTACTGGTCTCTTATATTTTCCATGACATCTTTACATCTTTATTGTCGCATTAAATAACAACTGATGTTTAACGTTTTTTTTAAATTTTTAGTGTGCTACGTAAGATATCGCTTACTATTTTTATTCTGCTAATGTTTCTTGTATATTACAAAAAAAAAAAATAAAACATATTTTACATGTATACTTATCTTGGTGATGGCTATTTATTTGGATTGACGCTGATTTGAAAAGAGCCAGCGTATTAGTACTTTCTTTTTATTTTTATTTTATACTTTCCTTTTTTCTCTTTCGTTTCGTCCTATGGTATCTTCTGGTGAGGGAAATTGTCTTCTTCTGACTTATGGTATCAGTTTAGTACCATTCATTTTCCCCCAAAATGTAAGTTTCTAGAAGACTTTTTTTTCCTAACGTTTTGCTTTATTTGACCAAAGAATACATAGGTCTTCTCAATTACCACCAGAAAATGTACATTTGTATTCATAAAAAGCAACCTCCTTTAAATTCTAATGATATTTTGTCCTAGAAACACCATCTTTTGTAAACGATGTTTCTATATTGGAACAGACGTTGTAACACGTTCGAACTAGTTTCTCAGTCTAATTTATAATAATAATAATAATAATAATAATGAGGACTTTGTATAGCGCCTAATATTTAGAAGCTCTAAGCGCTTTTCAACAATTGGCAACACCTATAAGATAAAAAACATTCATAATTATATGATTGCAAAAACAAACACCATGAAATTAGAAAACACAGAAAAAACATGCTGAGAATATTTAAGGTAGGAAACATTATTGGGTCTTTAAGTTTGTTCTTGCAGTCGAAATAAGTGAGTTTTGAGAGCACTCTTGAATGGTATCACTATGTCTTTGTGTCTAAGTTCAGTGGCCAATTCATTCCACGTTGCTGGGCCCTAGTATGCAAAAGAACGCTGTCCATATGACTTTGTTTTCATAGTGGGAATAATGAGTGTACGATTGTCAGAAGAGGAGCGTAAGTATCTTGCTGGTGTATACACATGGGTGAGGTTTGACAGGTATGTTGGACTAGAGTCCGTCAATGAAACGTAGCACAGAGAGTATGATCCGAACAGCTGTGTTTTGAACTTTTTGAAGTTTCTGGAGTAGATATTGAGATGAACCAGACAGAACTGAATTACAATAGTCTAGTCTTGAAAGTACTAATGAACACACAAGTTTTTTAGTTGCATCAACTGAAAGATATTTGCGAATGGAGCTGATGCGTCTCAGTTCAAGATATGCAGCCTTGCATATGTTCATGACATGTTGGTGCAATGTGAGAGTACTGTCCAAAGTAACACCTAGGTTTCGTACTGATTGTGTGAATTTAATGTTGGTGTTGCTGATATTTATTGTTTGAGGTAAAGGATGTGAATGAGAAAGTCTTTATCTTGTGATCAGAATGGCCTCAGTTTTATCATCATTCATCTGCAGCTTGTTACATGTCATCCATGATTTCACATCAGAAATGCACCTCTCTACACCTTGGATGGTAGCATCAACTTCAGTTGGGTGGCTAGATTTGTATATTTGGGTGTCATCAGCGTACAATTGGTGAGACACTGGATGATGATCTAGTGTCTTCATTTAAAAGTATTCAGTCTGCACTGGAATTCCTATTACCCTTGCTATAGTTTTTATTAAACTTCGTACTGATTCTTCCCTTTAGCCCTACTCATATGTTGGTCATCTATCAGAATTCGAAGTTAGACCCTGCTTCGCTGTTGAATACTTCATTAAAATGTTAGACGTTCTAGTATTTGAATTTCAGATTAATTTGTAATTGTTGTCAAAATATTGGTGCTTGAGTCTACGTAGTTTTTGTTTAAGATTTTTCAGTTACTCGATGTTTTTTTTCTCTCGGTATTCCCATACCTTTTGCTCTAGCCGTATTTACATTTATTTTTGCTTTTCGAATGTTTTTCATACGCACTAGAAATCATCAAATGTTGAATCTTATTACCCAGCTGTAAAACTTCATCTGATTTATGAAGCGTATTTTTTTAACCTCAGTTTATTTGCTTGACAATTCATTAAACTTTGAACGTTATTGTATGTCAGTGAAGAAATCCTTTGATCTATATAGCAAACCTTTCGTCAATTTATTTGAGTAAGAATTCATCAAACTTTCAACACTAATAATATCGGATCTGCTGAAAGAAATGTTTCAGACGTTAATTTATTGTCGGTTTATTTTTACTTTAAATGACATTTCATTGTATAAACGCTTATTTTTCTACGTTAACACTGAACATTTTTCCTTTCTTTTTGCTTCTTTGTAAATTTGACCTCTCGTCCAACCATCTATCATTTTCTTTAATTCATCTACAAATATGAACATGACACAGTCTACAAGTCATTTTGATAATTTTGCATAATGATTTGCTATTGCTGCGAATTTTCTATGCATCCAGGACCATTCTGACTTACAGTTTTCCAGCTCGATTCACGATCGATTAGTGTAGACATAAGAAATATCCATTAAACTTGGAACTGGCACAATATTTCTAGATCAGTGTGAGATGTTGAAATTTCCACTGGCATCACTGATTAGCAGATTTATTCCAATCAACAACTTAGTTTACAGAACAAAATGAAAGATTATTGGGCATCAAATGATAAAAGCTACTTAGTATGATTTTTGTCATTGAAACTGGGGTTACCTGTGTCTACAATGAGTGCTAGCCTGATGGCATTGAATCTTTAAACACGTTTGTTTTTAAAGCAGGAGAGAATTAGGACGACACAAATTATTTTTTTAAACTCCTTCATAAAGAATAGATACGTTAGTTGCTTTGTTGGTGATGTGGTTGTGCCTTTGACAACAATTGATACAATCGTTGTCACTACAGAAGTAGCGGCTTGCCATTTAGTAAAGTAAATATAAAATGCAATATTGTTCAATATCATACCTTACCATTTAGTGAAGTAAATATAAAATACAATACTGTTCAATATCATGAATTATGCACCTCATGCCAGGGGTAATTTGTACTGGCACAATCTCCGTAATGATAAAGGTAGCCCTCTTGAATGATTCAAGTTTTCCATATGATTTCTGTTACATCTTGGCAAGGAATGTTTTTCTCGTTTAGTTTTTAACTAATAGAATCTTAATCTGGGGTTTGCACCGAGACTAGAGAATCCCGCTCAAGGGGTGACATCATTTGTCTCCCCACGAGGCTCTGCCGAGTGGAGAAACAAATAATGTAACCTCGCGACACCAAGCGATGTTGTCGTATCTGGTATACGTACGGTGGACTCTCACCGAAGGTGGACGCGGAATGCAACACGGTTATATCCCATGATGTGCAAGCTTTGCATAGTGTGCCTTCACCATATTGACACATGGGTCTAAGGCACACGCGCAGAACACGGCATAACTGTCAATGACAATACATTTAGACCGCCTAAAATCAGCGAAATTAAATTTGATTTGTTTAAAGATAAAGAATTATTAAGCACCATACGAAGTTTGAATTAGATACCGAGATTGAAACAGTGTTTCCTGTTATAAGTGTTTCTACAGCTGGGTTGGGTTTAGCAGTTAAAGGAATACTAATGGCTCTTTTGGATTTTTTTCTGGTTGATAGGCATTGTTTCAAAAGCTGTTAATGGAAATTTATTTATAAGAAAATATTAACGCATGATGATTTATTTACGTATCTTGTTAGCAAATTAAATGTAATAATGATTCCGTATCCAACGCTAAAAGTGACAATGAGATCAACCATGACGAGTTTATTTAAATCTTCAACAAAAATATAAACAGATACAAGGAAATAAAAAAAACGTCAAAAGGAAGAAAACGAACTATATAGAAAAACTTAGACTGCAGTGCGTTAAATAAGACGTAGACAAATTCAAACAAACCCTTCTGGAAGAAAAGACAGAAGAAGAAAAAACAGAAGAAAAAAACAACAACAACAACAAACAAACAAACATCCCAGTTTACGGTGTACTGGGTGAGATTGACACACTAGTGAATTAAGACTGAAATGGTAAAATCTATAGTATTCACAAACAAAATTAATTCAACGAATAATAATAATAATAATCTACTTTAGTCAGTAATTTAGGCCACTGGCTCATATCACAAAATACAATACACGTATATATAATGTGCCCCATAGTGTAAAAAAGTTAAATATGGTGTTCAACATGAGTATACATACATAATTTTCTATAATCGGTGCATAATATCATAATGATGTTAATATCTCAAAGAAATTTATTAACCATTCGTTTGAGTTATTAAAGATTGTCTAAGACGAAAAGCCAAATAGCAAAAAAGATTTCTTATTATGAATATATTGCTATGATTCATGAGGGATACAAATTTTTATACAGACGGATAGAGATAATAAACTTCATTAAAGTATTTTTTTCTTAAATGGTCGTAAGCTGAACGAACACAAACAATATGGAATTCATCTTCTACCAAATAAACATTTTTCATTAATAATTCACAATACCTATTATTTCTCATCCATCATGCTATGATTACCTGTTTCTGTTTTCAGCGTATTCGTTGAGTACCTAACTTTAGCAAGTATCTTTCTAAGAAAATACGATAATCCACATGAGCGGTATTTTCCCGATCCTAATTCGGTTTTATACATGCGGAGTGCAACACGGTTATACACATATTTATATGAATTGTTAATATCACTTTGCCAGTTTTGTAGTGTCGAATCCTTATTTCGTTGCAAAGTTAGTGAGAAAAACAATGTTTTTCGTCTTGACTTAGCCAAACATACCCAAAACAGAAGCGAAATGACATGTCTTTAACTTTGGTAACCCAGGTGACAAGATTAGTTTTATCTAATTTTTTTCAACATTAAATAACACTGGTGTGGGTATCGAATTGAAGGTATTCAACATCTCTACTAAATTCATATCCCCAAATTTCTGACCCATAGCAGGCAATTAGTTTGATTACCGAATCAAAAATTTTAAAGTAATTTTACACTAAAACTATGTAGAGGGGTTACTGACATAATTTTATGCGTGTATTTTCTAATCTTTCTTTATGCATTGTTGTAAATGCTTGCAAGTGCTATTTTCATAATTCTTTCCATGAATATTGTATTCTTCATTGATGTAAATTGTACATAGAAGTTACAGCGCCATCTGTTGTCATAATGAGCATTTTTTATGCTAACTCCCGTGATGCTGACTTGCAACGTGCTTGATGCTACATTATAATCATGATTTTAGAAAGTGTAATCTGTATTACTTGTGGTATAGCAAGTCTATAAATAGAATATCAAAACTTGTAATAACTAACATAGTATTTGCCATACGACAAACTAAATAATCAATTCAGTAGTTGACAAATTGCAAGATACGATGACTCAGAAGGAAAGTACATCTAAGCACTTGCAAGCAGCCATTTACAGCTTGCATCAATGAAGAATGGAAAATTGTGACTAGAATTATGAATGTAGCACTTGCAAGCAGCCACTGATAATAATGCAGATGTAAAGTAACACTTGCAAACTGCCACGTACAATTTGCATCAGTGAAGAACACAATCTACATATATAAAATTATGAAAATAGCACTTGCGAGCAACCATTTACAAGAATGCACCAAGGAAGATTAGAAAATACATGCTGAGAATTATGGCGGTAACCCCACTCCATATAAAACAGCCGAGTCGTTTTTGATAATTCAGAAACTTTGAAGTCGCTTTCGTTGCCTGAGCCGCTAATATCTGCTTGCATTTCGTCCAAACGAACTTTGGAATGAAAAATTGACCCATCTACATGTAACAAGATTCGTACTCAATACGACTTTCTTTGAAAAGCCATACTTTCTTTTGCATTAAGATATCCCCCATTTCTGAAAACAATAATTTTAGTTTTTCGAGATTGACCATCATACCAGTTTTATCACACAAACGTTCGATAATATTTTGTTAGTTCTGAAGTATCTTTATTGTATCAGCACAATTATCAACATTATCAGCGTAAAGTATTGCAAAAATATCATAAATATCTTCTGAGATAAATATACCTCTGTTGCAGTCGAGCTTCATGTGTGTAAACAAATCATTAATAAAATCAGGTAATCCTGGTTCAAGATTGCCCAGTTGGCTAAATATATATAAAATGAGAACAACACAGTCCCATGAACTGCACATTACAGAAAAAAATATTGGACTGACTGTTTATCACTATTATGCTGTACATGCTATGTTGTTTATACAGACAAGTTGTAAACTGACCAATCAGAAAGTTACTTATTACCTGTACCATAATATAACAAATTAGCGTGAACAGTAATCAACTAGCCTCATTGCTCAGAGTGAACAAAACTTGAACAGGTAATCCTGGTTCAAGGTTGCCTAATTGTGTGTACAGTGAGAACAACACAATAATTGCAACTGGTGACTTTATTTCAGTTAGCAATGAACATGAATAATATAAAATAATAAAATACCGGATTCTGTCCAATTAAAACATGAATATCTAAAATTTAAATATGATCCTGCTAGGCACAGCTTTTCAGACTTCTATACATATCTATTGAAATGTTTGTATCATTCATATCCTTTCTTATTATTGACGACCATAATTTATCATGCTATGCTTTGTCAAAAAAAAATTATTTTTATAAATCTCCCTTTTCTTTTGGATATATATTTCTGAGCTCCAGCCTGAATAGTTAAGATATTGTCGCATGTGGAGCATTTTTCCTAAAGCCTGCTTGTGCTTCGTCTATCAGACCACTGTCTTCCGTCCACGTGTATATACGAGTATTCAATATATCAGTAAAGACTTTGCATAGAGTATCAAAAAGAAAAATACCTCTGTATTTGTTTGTATCACTCATGTCACTGCAATTGTATATAGAACAGATAATATTCTTCTCCCACTTTTTAGGGAAATTGTCGGATTGAGCGTTAAGGAATGGTAAAATCGTTTTAAACAATAAACAATTCGGTATCGTATGAGGTCCAGGGGTTTTGTGTTTGATTTTAAGTAAACTTCTCTAATTTCATAAAATGATCGTTGTATAAATTTAAATATAATTTAAAAAAAACTATTTTAGCGGTCCTTATTATTTCACAACACCCGTGTGTTCTATAAGCAAAACTACAAAACAAAACAAAAACAAAACACAACATCATCAGCAAACAAATAAACAGACACAATTTGTAATTAAGTGCTTTAAAAATAAGGATGGGGAAAATGGGTGGGAGAAAGACATTTGCGATGTTTCGGATAGGTATAACTACTTGTCACAAAATAGCAACTCACCAAAAACACCGTTTCTTTGTTATAATTGCGGTTTACATGAAATGCATAAAAAACCCAAAACCCCAAAATTAAAATTAAATAAATAAAAGTATACCATTAGTATAATGAGTTTGGTGTCATCCTATGCTTGTTGAGAGAGAGAGAGAGAGAGAGAGAGAGAGAGAGAGAGAGAGAGAGAGAGAAAGTTTGGCTAGAAAATAATATACAACTTCCTCTGATATGTATTTGCAATACCAACAACGTATGAAATAAGTTTGGTGAATTCCAGCGGTAAATGATAACTAGAACGTACAGACGGACGGAAGGAGGGAATCAATAACACTGAGTCGTATTCTAAGTTATGTTATAAACAAGTATCTAGATCGAATATTCTTCCGGCTTTAGTCAGATTACAATGAACAATCCCGGATTCTCGACCAGTCTGTTAAGAGAAATAAATAAGTAAATAAATAAATAAATAAATAAATAAACAAATAAAAAGTGAATGATGTTTTAAAAATATAGTTGGACTGAGATTGCTAGAACGATAAATACTAAATAAGAGTGTTCTCTCTCTCTCTCTCTCTCTCTGTTGCGAGGTTGGGCAAGTTAACCAATATTTGCTGGTAGAATAGGAGCTCCGTGGCTGTGTCCTCCGTGCTTAGAATCTGCCGTAAACTGGCCCCAGGACAGTTGTCTCTCATTAGTGGTTAATCTAACAGTTCCATCTGTTGTCAAAAATTGTTAGTACAGCAATGCCTTATTATGACAACAGTCCGCGTTAATTACAAAATTACAACTTGCATTATGTTGACATTTTAGTCGTAACTTTCACTATGCTACAATGTCCGCCTCGGATGCGGGAGGTCGCGGGTTCGAATCCCGGCCAAGTCATAACATAGACTTTAAAAAAATGGTAATAACAGGTGCCTCGCTAGGCACTCAGCATAAAAAAGGTTAGTGTTAGGACTGGTCGGCTTGGTGTCAGGATAATGTGACTGGATGGGATATCATGTTACATGTCCGCGGCATGATGCCCCAGTGCACACACACTAGTATGTCAACATTTTAGCTGTAACTTTCACTGTGCTGCATTGTAACTTCGACAATGTTAGGATTTTTTAAAAACCGTTATGGTTATTAATATGTAACCAAATAAACGATCACAATGCAACGAGGAGATTTAGACGTGGAATAATGTAATGTAGAATGTTGACGTATGTAAAATACTGGAAAATATGAACGTGGGATTTGAAGAAAAAAATTAGAAGAAAAAAATACTACTGGCAAATAGATGCAATCTTGAATGTACATCATAAACACATAGAAAGTGAAAAGAAAAAAATAGAACAATGCAGAATAAAATATATGTTATGTCTATTTAAATTGCACTGTTTGCTAGTTACATTTTTTTAAATAAATTCTTATTTCATTATATGTTATTGTAATGTAACATTGTACGTTGGACTTAACCTTGTCCAAAATCAAGTTTATTTCCTACTTGACCCTGAATTATCGAGTTTAAGAAAAAGTCTATAAAGAACTACTACATAGCTAAAATATTATCAGTGTATGGGTTTAATATTAGGATCATTATTAAAATAAGCAAACATGTTTATTTGGGTCTGGTTCTAGGTTGTTTTTTTTTCTTTTTTTTTTTAATAATTGGCGTACCTAACATTCCAGGTTCTAAATTATAATTTTAGCTACAGGCCGTCTAATTAAAACCAACATTCTACCTTGTAAACATTTAGAACTTTCCAGATTGAAATTTTCCATTAGGTATTAGAAAATGCAAATTGCGACCTGAAGGCAATTGGAGTAGTATATAATCTTGTAACTGAAAAAATTATTCATTCGTGCTTTAAGATTAATTGTGTTATTTTCGTGTCTTGTTATTCATTTGGGCTGGAATTTATTTCTTCAAATTATTTATTTAAAGTAATTTTTCTCTGGATATACAGAATGCTCATAAATAATGTTCTTGGACAGGGACATCCACTGTGATTTATAGTGAATTCAAACTTTGAATTATATTACTGTAATTCAACAAAAGAATGTTGGTAAAGCACTATGATAAAGGCCACCGCTGGCACAGCAACGCTGTCAGCGTTGAATTTAATTTGGATTTCCACTAAAGGTTGTTCAGAACTTTTATTATTAGAACTTGTGTCTATAATTCTAGGCTTATTTGAGATTTACGGAATAGAGAGAAGCGCAATAGAGACGGCCAGGATAGCAGACTAAGTCGGCCTATTCCAGATTCGGTCCATGCAATTTTTTTTTATATCTATCTATCTATAAATACGTTGACGCAGTCACACTTGACTATTAAGCAACGGGTGGTACGTGATCAAAAGATAAACTAAAGATGGAAGTGATAGGACAGTCAGAAGAGTAATGATAGGAAAGGCAGAAATAAGTAAAAGTGTGTCAGTGTACGTTTTCGTCCCTTCATGCTCAGATCAATCCGGCTACCGTAGCGGCAATGAGATATGGAACCTCAACCGGCATAGCCCTGAGAATCACTAGGTCTTACTTGTAGCTGACTAGTTCATTTGAATGTGATTTTGGAAAGCTCCTGCTTGTGAGATACCAAATCAGGAGCTTCTGCAATTATTGATGGTAATTTGTTCCAAGTCCCTATTGTACATGGGAAGAAGCTGAACTTGAAACAATTTGTCGATGCTGACTTTAATTGAAACTTTTTCCTGTGGTTTTCCCTAGTTTGGCTATATGCCAGGGTCAGGTATTTGTCCGCTGGTATGTTCGCTAGGTTGTTCGCAATCTTGTGCATCATGGTTAGCTAGGCCTTGGTTCGCCTGGATTCGAGTGATAGTTATCCTTACCTGCACATACCATCAAAAACAATGCCGATTTCAGTAGAACAATTTTGGTTAATTGCATTCAATATTTAAAAAATAAATTTAATTGCGTTTTTTTTCCGGCAGATGCTGGTTTTAGTTTGATTATCAACCTGGTGAAAGATTAATAAAGCGAATCTAATAAATACGTCAATAAATATGCTACACTGTGAGGCGCGGATCAAGGATTATCGAAACGTGGGCGCAATTTATTGTTTGCTGCGAAAACGTTGAAGATACAAAGACGTTTCTAGAAATTATCCAGGTTTATTCAGTAATTTGTATGAAGTTTAGAAGGTGAATTTAAGTCACGTATTCTCGTCATTTCAGCATACTGATCCGTGCCCTTTATTGTTTATTCTATCTTGTCAGTCTGTTCAGATTAAATTAGATATTAATTGTTCTAAAATTCTCTATTAATATTACGCCATTTAAAGACGTGTTTAATCAAATTTTAGAAAATTACGCTCATAACTGAAAGAGTCCGTACTGAATGTATAAATGACCTGTATGATTTGTTCTTAAACCCAATACTAAAAATCGTATACATATGCAATGAACATAAAGAAACATACATATAGCATTTTTTTAAAAAAAATTAAATTACCGTTGAAAAAGGAAATCACAGCCACATTACTATTATATAAATCGTTGACCGAGTACGTAATGGGCCTAGTAAGTAAATGAGTTGATTTGGGTACTCCGAGGTCATTGTGAGCCCATGGGCGCGGGTACTTGACACCCTCCCTCATTCACCTCTAAACATGCTTTGGCCTATATCAGTAAAACTTAATAGCTGACCAGTACATGTTTGCCTTCCCCCCAAATGATAATTCTGCGACCGCCCCTGCATGGGCCGAAAATGTTATTTGGCCGACTCTGCTATTTACCGAGTTTATTCCCTTTGTAACGTTGTTTAATAGAATCAAGCTCGCCATTGAGCTCTTCTCTTGACCTGAGCAAAGGTAACAAAAACTGATAGGTTTCATTTCCACAACGCCTGTTTGTAAATCAACATGAAAGGTGAGAATATTCTCATTCGAGCTGGGCATTTACTGAATCGTTCACTGCTGCTAGGTATTGTCGAGGTGGGATACAGAAGGCTTAAGACGGATGTTTTATTGCATTACATTTTACAGTACGAAATATAAATGATTCTGGCACTCAGATGGTAAGATACTTTTCAATGTGTGAAGGTCAACATGGTTATATTTTTGGGCTCGCAGAGAGTTCCGGAAGAGGCTTTCTGCCAGAATTGTCATTAAAATTAAGGGTCGTCAGGATTCACCATAAGCCCAAAAGTTCACTAATGGCCTGAAAATACTAGAGAATGAGCTTGTACCTAGTCTTATGATGTTTCTTCGTCACGTCCCTTTCATTCTTAATGTTGTGACAAGTCGCCCTGTCGGATTTCGAATTATAGTCAATATCAGGCAAGTTGTTACCTCCCGAATTGTGGCAATCATTGAATGATACTTGTAGATTACTTTCATTGCAGTTTTCATAAATTTGTTTTTTCTCTGTTTTTTCTTCTTCTGGGTCATGAACTTCATGCGTGCCAGTTACCTTGGTCTTTCTAATACATCTAAGAAACATTATATAAATACAGACTAAATAAAAATAATAAACTAAAAGAACTCAATTCGACTGTCCGATAAGTCATTTACCAGAATGGCAATAACGTTTATATTACTTACCATTTATCAATCTTGATTGTAGAAGAATGTGTAGATTGTCACTTATTTTTGTCAAATTGTGGTTAAATTGTGTTCAGATGGAATTCATTTGAGCCAACAGTATCTCAGAAACGTTGACAGTTAAATTAGTATATTGAAATCCAAATGGCTGACTGCTGCTGGTACTGTGGAGAACAGGGCCATAACTGTTGTTGTTGTTGTTGTAGGGTTTAACACCATTTTTCAGCACACGATAGGCTATGCATGGTGGCCAGTATTAATGGAGGAGGAAGAACCCGGGAAAACCCTGGGAAGAAACACTTACCCACGAGAAGCTACTGGCAAGCTTTCTCATCATACCCACATTGGCCGAATCCTTGACTCGAACCCACGCAGACAGAGGTGAGATAGCAGTGATCCGTAACGGAGAGTGCTTTAGACCACTCGGCGCCCCGGGCCATAACTGAGGTATGTCACTTTGGGATTTGATCCTACTCACGTAGCATGTTTGGTTGCAAATGAAACCCTTGTTCTTACTTCAGCAGGTATTAGGAATGTGGCAAGAAGTAGTCCACATTGACTAATACCATCCTGTCATAACATGACCTGTGAAAAACAGGATATTTTATTCACACACTCCCAATATGGTTGTTTTAAAAAAAAAAAAACCCACGATTTTTAGAGATCTTAGAATAAACAACAAAAATAAACATATAAATTTTGTGACCACCACTGTACACGTCCTGAGATTGTACCAGTGGTCTGTATAAACAGTAAACGGTTCTGCAATGAACCCATGTAAAACTGTCCTTGAGGCAGTTTATAAAGTAGATCATCATAGAGAATATTAAAAGGTAAGGTGGTCACACATAAGCAGCTACCATTTTACTTATTACTTTATTAGCTATGCATAATTTTATTTTGTACTTAACCTTGTCGAAAATCAAGATCACTGTGTTCCTGACTAAAGACACTGATGTTTTTTTTTGGTAATGTGTGTATGTGATTTTATGTCGCTTTAACAATTTTTCAGTCACATTGCTAAGTCTGCATTGTGGCAGTTTATAGTGATGTCTAGCACTGGGGCATCATGCTGCAGACATGTAGCATCATGTCTCACCCAGTCACATTATTTTGACACCAGGCTGACCAATCCTAGCATGAACTTCTTAAAGCTCAGCGCCAAGTGAGGTAGGTTCTAGTATAATTTTTAAGGTCTTTGGCATGACTTGGCAGGGGATCGAACCTGTGACCTCCTGCATGCAAGGCAGATGCTCTAACCACTTAGACTACTTTTGGTAAACAAATAATACATAGCTAATATTTTATACAAGTATGGGTTAGATATGAAAATCATTATCAATTGAATTAAACATATTTATTAGGTTATGGGTCATGGTTATTGGAATTCCACCCCAAAAATACATATTTTGGGATTTAATTTGCAATACTTAAGTTCTTTTTAAATTTTCACTTTGTATTCTAGGGAAACAAATTATTTGTTGAATTTTACAAAACTTGGTGGTTTTCGCTCTCTTTTATTTGTTTAAGACCATAGTCATAATAAAACTATCAAATTAGTTGAATTTAACATTAACTACATGAAAACACTACCACTACAATGGATAAGTATGGTAACTTTGAAAGTTACAGCTTTTACCCAAATGATTACAGTTCCAGTTTAAGTAATGGATAAATTGCTACTATCATTGATCACGTTTATACTATTAAACCTGAGAATAAAAAGTGAAATTGATGTGCCAGTGTATGCATTGAGTGACCACTAACTGGTCTGTATGACTAGACTTGTTCCCAGAATGTCTGAAAATGGTCATCACGTTGAAACACGATATAGGGACTGGATGAAAAGCTTGTATGTCCTTAGAGAATAATTTACAACTGGATGACCATATTGATATGCTTTGTTAAAAAACTGTCACCCTAAATTGTCCTACTCAGCAGAATTAAGAAATATTTATCGACAGAAACTTGTATTCTGTACTATAATTCATATATTCTTCAAACAATGGATTATTGTTCAGCTGTATAGGGAAACTATACCAAATCTCAGCTTGACAGGATTTAAAGAAAAGGACAGCACACATTATTTTACATGCATCTATTGATTATTCAATAATATAAGCATTGTTTACAGAACTAAAATGGTGTACAATATATGAAAATTTTGATTTTCACAAGACAGTTCTTGTATATAAATGTCTGCATGGAGCAGTCGCAGCGTATCGTCTGTATTTATTCATTATATTACCAGTAGAGATCAACATTACATGGAACCTTCATCCACCAAATCCAAGAATAGAGGAATTTAAGAATAGCTTCCAGTACTCTGGTACATTTCTATGGAACAAGCTTTTACTGCATGTAAAATGTGCAGAAAATATTACAGAATTTAAGAGGAGACGTATGTATGTGATACTAATAGATTATAGTAAAATTTAATAATATAATACTAATGACGTGTTAAAATAAATACTGTAATAATTACTGCAATCTTTTATATGATGCAGATTGTTATATTTTTATTAACAGGGCCTCGAGAGAGAATAGTCTGACAAAGGAATCACCTTCTATCAATATGCATTCTTGTTATTATTATTGTTATGGCATTTTTATGTTCAATTGTTGTTAATTGTGGTAAATCATATTGCCAAAAATTAAGTATGGTAGTTTCATATGATATCACTGGCTCTTTGGTATAGTGGTATTTGAGGTTTTTGGTAATTTTCTGCATAGTGCTACCTATCATGTGCTTTTCTTATATACAATGGATGACCATAAGTTACTAGATCTGTATCACCAGTTTTATTTTGGGAAAATGTTGGAACTGTTGGTGAGTGCACTATTTTAAAAATGCACCCATGAATTTCACTTTTTTAAAACATGGTTGTACATCATGTTCTCAGATAAAATTTATATCTTCCTAAAATCAATATCACTTTAACAAATTGGTTAACCAGTTTGTCGTCTGATAATGTTCAGTGATTTTATGCAAGAGATAACATGACTACCATATTTACCATGAAGCATGAGATCAAATCCATGGTAGCAATCTGTGTCTGAATAGGAAGGATGTTAATGTTGTTTTCTGGTGGCTTTCACAATTGACGGGTGTTGACTTCAAAACTTCATTGTACACAATTTATTCCTTTTTGTTGTAGCACCTGGTTTTGTTTACACAGTAATGCCCCTTGTATAATCTGGAATCTACATAGCGTTTCTTTATTGATGGTTTCCCACAATCATCTGATTTAAACTGGAAATTAAATGTATGTTAAGACAGAGAAAAGAACACCAAAATAGACATATATAAATATCTTGATGGTCAGTGTCTTTATTTACTTGTTCGTTTCTTGCTAACATTAAGACCTGTGATACCATATCACTCCAGTATACTCTATGCAAAAATATATATTTTATTATTATTGTAATATACAGATAATGATAATTGAGACTCCACTGGCATCATATTTTGACAACTTCTTAAAAGACATTTGGGTGTTTGTCAACAATGTCATTCATACCAGACCACAAGTTTACATTTGGTAACTGGAAAGCTTATAGTGAAATTAAGTGGATGTTGTTCAGATGGATAAATCCAGGATTAATCTAAACATTTCAATTATCTCTCTCTCTCTGTCTCTACATGTTGTGAAGCTAAGCACTTCATTGTTTGTTGGATGGCTTTTATCAAGCTAGTCTGTCAGATCATGAACTTGCAATGGGAGCCCCAGTGGCCGAATGGTCCTAAGTGCTCACCGTTACCAATCACTGCCAGCTTACCTGTCTGCGTGGGTTAGAATCTCAGGCTTGGCCAATATGGGTATGTGAGAAAACTTGCCAGTAGCTTCCCATGGGTTGGTGGTTCTTACCAGGGTTTTCCCCATTTCTTCCTCCACCAGTTACACTGGTTGCCATGTATGGCCTAATGTTTGTTGAAAAATGGCATTAAGCCCACATCCTCAACTGCCACAGGCAGTTTCTGCAGGACTGACCATTGAATTTTTTTAAGTGGGAAGGGGGTTGGAACCTGGATTTTATTTGGGTTCATTATCCTCAAGATAATTTATTTTGTTGTTTTTATATAATAGTTTTCAGCTTAAGAATATGGGGGGGGGGGTCAGGCATTATGTCCAACCCACCAAGAGAAATTAAATGATTTGCCCCAGAGTAGCTGGTCCCGGTCTAACAAAGTTCGACATTCCCCCCACCCCTTGCAAATCGAGATTTTTAAACAGTTTTTGTGACAATTCATTTTGACAGTAATAAGATTTTACACAGTCTTAAAAGAAAGGTTGAAAAATCAGTAATTCAACAGTGACAAGAACTCTTAAAAACTTATTACATTCATTATACTAAATAAATACCATTTGAAAATACTGATTAAATATCAAAGGCTTATGTTTGTCATACACCCTTCTAAAATACCTATTGTTTTGTCAACCACGTAGCAGTGTATCCATCCACTGATGTATCAGTATATTAAAATCAATAAACCATACAAAACCTTCATGCAGGCTTGGTGATTTAAAACAGGCCTGGTGTGCCCTCATGCATAAGAAGTGACCAATGGAGACAACCATTTTTGCCCTGGAATATGTTCCATGATGATATCTGAGCTGAGAAGGCTTTAGAAAATTTCTTCCCTCAGTCATTGTTTTCCATGCCTTTCCTGGGATACCTTAACTTACTCTGCTCTATGTAGCCAGGATTGTGCTGATGTGCCAATGAACCCAGTAAATGAATAATTTGTAAATTAAATGCATAATAAACAAGTTTACAATAAGGCATTGATGTTGGGGGTTTTTTAATGACTGTCATCAACTCCTAATCCAGAAGTTCTGTTGCAAGGCCTGATTTACCTAACTGAAGACAGAATTGCAGATTGGAAAAAAGCCATGCTACTGCTTCGTTGGCCTAGTGATCAGAGCTTATGCGGGAGGTTGTGGGTTCTAACCCCTGCCGAGTCATACCAAAGACTTATAAAAATGGTACTAACATCTGCCTCGCTAGCTGCTCAGCATTAAGAGGTTAGTGTTAGGACTGGTTGTTCTGCTGTTGGTATAATGTAACTGGGTGGGACTTGTCTGCAGCATGATGCCCATTGTTAGACATCACTATAATCTGCCACACTGCAGATATCGTAGCAACATTAGAAATCCAAATCACACACTCACATACACACAGAAGCCAAGCTGTTTCATTACTGCATAATGATGATTATTACAGAAGTTGGTCTTATTTTGATATCAAGCTTACATTTTCCTTTCTACTGTAGATGAGTGGGCCGATTCTAGTTGCATTTGACTTTGACCACACTATTATAGATGAGAACAGTGACCTTTCAGTGATAAAGCTGGCCCCAGATGGGGAACTTCCAGAGGAAATCCAGGCAAAGTATAGTGACAATGGCTGGACGAATTACATGGGTGCCATATTTGAATATCTACATAAAAATGGCAGAACCAAAGATGACTTCGCCAAATGCATGTACGATATACCATTCACAGATGGATTTCCAGAATTATTTCAGTATTTGCATGATGATTGTTTTGAAGTCATTATCATTTCAGATTCTAACATGAAGTTTATTGAATTCTTCCTTGAGAATGCTGAGATTTCTGACGTAGTGTATGCAATCTATACAAATCCTGCACACTTTGACAACTCGGGTTGCCTTCGAATTCAGTATTACCATGAACAGGATTGGTGTGATCTCAGTACAGTTAATCTGTGCAAAGGTCACATTCTGCAGGAGCACATCAAACAACGAGACAGAGACGGAATCAGATTTAGGCATGTTGTTTATGTTGGAGATGGCTACAATGACCTATGCCCAGCTTTGACCATGAAGCAGCATGACTATATTTGTCCACGAAAGGATTTTAAACTTTGGCGTGAAATGAAAAGGCTAGGTATCTTAGATGGAGAGGCAAGCGAACTGGACTTGAAAGCAAAAATTGTGGAATGGGATTCTGGGATTCAGATTCTTGATCTGTTAAAAACTCTTAAAGAATAAATTTTGTCTGAAATGAGTGGAAATAATTATGTCTCATTTACATCATAAAAAACAATTTTTTTGTTTAGTTAGTAATGTCATTCATGGGTAGGCTTGTTCCACCTGTGAAATGCATTTTCTGATCATGAAATTGGATACTTTACATTATATTGTTGATATATTAACTTTTAAATCATAATCTTGCTTAAGAAATGATGATGTAATAATTGATGACTTTTCATTTTTGAAATGCTTACCTACTTTCAGTGTTTAATTAAACTATTTTTCTATTAGACACATTGTGATTTGTACCCCTGTCTATATAGGTCAGGATATTGGGAAATTTCTACCGGGTACCTGTCAATCCTAACAATTGGTCACCCGATCAAAAATTGTATTACATGTGAATCTGAACTGCTTTTGTTGTACGTTTTGTTGCCGACCCCTAGAGTGGTATAGGCGTAATTTATTACTAATCATAATTTATTACTTATATAAGCATAATTTATTAGTAATATAAGTGTAATTTATTACTAATATAAGCATAATTTATTAGTAATATAAGCGTAATTTATTACTAATATAAGCGTAATTTATTACTATTATAAGCGTAATTTATTACTATTATATGCGTAATTTATTACTAATATAGCGTAATTTATTACTAATATAAGCATAATTTATTAGTAATATAAGTGGCAAAAAAGCGTAATATGAGCATAAAAATACCACTCTATATACTACATACCATAATTTCAGACAACTATGAAAAATGTATGCATTTATTTTATTTAACGTACATTTATTTTTGCTACTTTCCTGGATCTGCAGTTAAAAAAATTTGTCACAAACCTGCTAAATCTATGTGGATTAGTAGTTAATACAAGAGTATAGACATAAAAGAAATGGATAAACTTTTTATGCATGACACTCATTTTAACTAGTCTTCATGTCTACAGTAACTGTTACGAATAGTCGTAAAGTCCACAAATGATGACTGTTGTAGTATTATTGACCTGCCATGACTTGTCCCTTAATGATGGTCCAGTGCAACACATCTTTAAGAAACTTCCTCTCCTCTACCATTTTTCAGTCATACAACATCCAACAGTCACTTTGATACAGCTTGTTTGTTTCGATGTTTTTTTTATATCTGGTGCCATTTATTTTAAATTTAGATTGGTCCGCTAAGTATGTAGTATCAAAATAGAATAAATCTACGACAAGTAGTTTCACATTCAAGAATCCCATCTGATCTCTTGACACTGTTTCATGTAAAATGCAAATATACCATATTTACGCATGTGATCAATTTTTATTAGATTTTATTTAGAGTCATTACACAAAAGATTTCCCTTATATTTAAATATTTTAGTGAAAAATTTCATTCTGTATAGTTGTTGATTTCATTCATGGCACAAGACGTGCATGTTATGGTAACAAAGTTTTTTTGTGTTGCCTTCGCTGTAACAAAAAATATGTCATGGGTTTCCCCGCTAATAAAAAAGGTCCAGTAAACAAATGTGAATAGCGGCCTTGACTTGAACAGCTAATACTCGCTTCAGGGCCATAAATTTGAGGAAAAAATGGCATTAGTTAAACATTTATATTGTACTTTCTTTTAATTGAACTGTAGTAAGTATTTAAATTTTATTTTGTTGAATATTACTTATTCAGTTCTTACTGTCACTGTTGACGAAAGGTTTTGACCTAGTTAATGTCATCAGTATCTCAAAATGTGCATTTCAAGTCACGAGAAAAATGGCTCAAGAACAATGGGCAGGCACAAAGTTAGGACGGTCAAGCTTTAAATATCAGCGCCGATTCTTAAACAGGTCACGCGAGAATGAGAAGTGTCGCCCCTTGTATTGTTATATAGTACATTTATGACAAGTAAACTATAAGCAACCATATGAGCCCCTGTGATGAATAAATGCGAACACAACACAAGCCTCGAACTGTAATTGTTTTTCTGCATCTGGATCTGAACTTGGAATACTGTATTTTTAATGGGTACCCGGTTATTCATTTTATTACCCGTTAGCATCTTTGGCCGTCTATATCAGACACAGTTGCTGTACCCCTGTCTATATCAAACATTATTGCTTAAAATCTGCATGAAAATTATTCTCCTCTTAAAATATTCTTAATATTTAAACAAACTTCCTGTATCTCCAATCATGCAGAAACTGTCATATCAGTTTTCGCTTCAAATAAACTGCAGGGTTTCTTTAGTACATCATAGGGAGAGTTTCTGACTCTCAGAAAGTAGAGGATGTGTATTTGGGACTCTGAATTCTAAAAGTGACATTTAAAAAAAGCCTCAATGTCAAACCTGCATAGAGTTTTGACATTAATATAGATTATAACCTACTTCTGGTGGCAAGCTGTTTTTTCCACCAAGACACATTGACATTATCAAATCCCATGACTGTGCCCAATAGTATTCAAGAAGCTGACAGAATGGAAAACTTTCTGGCTTAAATCCTGACTTTGGATAGAATTAAACATTAATGGGAAGAAATTGTTAATCGAAGAATTCAGAGTTGCAGTGTATCTGTTTGGGAGCATCTTGAATTAAGTATAGAGAGCCCAGTCCACTAACCCTATTTAATTTTAATGAGACATTTTAATGAAAACTGCCTCCTTCCAAATAACAAAATTTCACTGTTGTGCCAGTCAAGTAATCTTCATCAGTTAATAACCAACCAAACAAATTATAAAGACCATGATATTTTGGTATCAAACCCTGACTTTGTTTACTCTGCTGCTGTTTTGGACCCATTTCATGCAGAAGGCATTCGTTACCAATATCCTGTACATGCTACTTTTAAACTACCATCTGAAAACTATGATGTTGTGAAAGAGAAATCTGGTTATATGGCCAAGGGAATTTTGCTCTTTTGAACTCAATACTCTTTTGCTTTGGATAGTGTAATTAACGAAAATAATGTCGATGTCATTGTTGAAATTTTTATAGATCTCCAGGACACAGTAAGAAAACGTGTACCACACTAGCGTCATTATTTCCAATAATGATCCACCTTGTGTGCATAATGAAATTAGGAAACTAATAAGGCAGAGAAAAAGATTGTATGACCATGCAAAACATAACCAAAATCCCAGGCATTGGTTTTTCCATAGGCAAACAAATGAATCTGGTTATTAATGAGCTTAGGGAGTCTAATTATTAAAACACTGATGGAAATAATCAGGTATTCACATGGAAACCCCAAAACTGGTGGAAACTAATCCGAGAAATGTAAGGAAGGTCAAAAGAGAAATCTTGCAAATATTTGATTATGAATGACAAGGTTATAAGTTAGAATGAAGAACAAGCACAAGTTTTCATGATTTCTTTTGTAAGCAGTCAAGTATACAAACTGAAAATTTGCCTCAAATTTGCAAATTAGCTCTAAGATTTAATGTATCCAGTACTTGATGAGATTACCAATAGGGGATGATATTTATACTGTCTTAATAGGTTTAAGTGTATTGAAAGCATGTGGCCCTGACTTGCTGCATTTGCAGTCATTTTAATATCCACAATGTCGCTTATTCAATATTTTATTGCAAACTTCAGTTTCCAGATTGCTGGAAACTAGCAAACATGGTGCCTGTGCATAGGAAAGGCTCTAAAACTCTTGTCAAACTATTGCCCTGTACTTTATTATGTACTTTAAAGTTTTGAGAAGTATGTATATAAATACAATATATACAATTACATTGTTCAACACGATATAATTTTGCATCAGTCGTGTATTATTCCTGCGGTGAAACTGAGAATGCAAAACACTTTTTTTCTCAAGACTTCCAAATATTCAAATCCTTTACACACTCCCCTACACTCTTAACAGCTGGAACATTATTTGGCGACCCTATGTTAACTATAAAAAAATAACAAATATATTTTTTAAGATGATCAAGAGATTTAATTAATTGCCTTAACTCACAACCTTTTGAATCACAATTAATTAGTTCTTATTCTTTGTTCTGTTTTGTACGTAAGTTTATGCATATTTTCTGTACAACCGTTTGTACTGGCATAAAGATCATTGATGTTGTATTTTGTTGTTACTGTTGGGGAGAAGATGCTAATAAGCTTACGCTTTCTACTGAATCCCCCAAATCACGTTTGTAATTGCCTTTGACAAAGTTTCTAAAATAAATATGGTTTAATCTAAATCTAGATCAAACTGACCAACTTTTCTGTGTGATTCGGTAGGAAGATGTATCCACAGACTAAGTTGCAGGACTCCCTAAGCGAATGTACACAAGAAAATGAGGTAAAACAAAAGCTTCAACCAAGTCTGAGAAGTGATAAATGTAGGTCACACTGACCTCGTAAATAGGTGTTCTACAGACAGATATAATCCACATACCAAGAAACACTGCTGTGTGGCCAACTGCACTTGAAAAAGTGGCCTCGTTACTAAGTGTAAGTGAAGTAATAAAAGTTAAAACAGGTTACAGGAAAATGAACTCTATATTTCATGTGTCTTGAATTAATTTACTTTATGAACTGACAGGTATATAGCAAAATTTTATTCAGATCCACTGTTGAGTTTAAAAGATTGATTTCAAACATTCATAACCTTAGATACGAAAAAATACCATGACAGAAATAGTTACTGCATCATTACGGACATGAAAAAAATAATCATGGAAAACAATGAAAGTAAATATTGATTTCCATACCAGTCCAAGTATAGTAAATTAATGAATATGAATTTGGATTATGGAGATACATTTGGAAACAGATTTTAATGCCAAGCCGTGTCCTGCGGCCCACAAAGTGATTGGCATCACAAGGTGTCATGAGAGATAACAAAGGTTGGATGAGAATTATAGTGCATTAAAAAACAATAACAAAATATCACATTAAACTCTTGTGTCAATGTAAAAAAATAGTCCAAGTTTTAATGAAACAATAATAATTTTTAATAGTAACTTGTGGTTGATGAAATTACACTTCCTAAAGGGACATAATTCTTAGTTACTAACTGTACTTATTTTTTCCCCTGATGTTCCAAGGTTTTGTGAAGCCCTTAAAAATAGCCATGATGTCGAAAAAGAAAAGAGCACTTGTGGACAGAAAAGGTTTTCCAGGATAAATGGGAGAGTTAATATTTTGTGGCAGAGGTTAAAGATAAATTCATGTTTGTCTTCAAACAATAGCTGTGCTGAAAGAGTATGATGTTTGTCATCATTACAGTGTGATGCACAGTGAAACGTATTATGTAATAAACTGGACAAATGAGGGAGAAAAAATGTATGAAACTGAAAACAGGATTAGCTAAGCAAAAACCATTATTTTCAAGCATTTACAAATGAAGTGGAGATGCTGTAAGGGTAAGTTTCCTAATAAGTGAAATGACTACTAAATCCTCACAGCTATTTACAGAAGGCCTTTTTTGTTAAAGAGCGTCTTCTTAAAGCAATTGAAATTTTATGTCCTGATAAAAAGAAGCTATTTTTGATGGTTGTTGTAGGGTTTAAAGCCATTTTTCAGCACATGGCAGCCAGTATTAATGGTGGAGGAAGAACCCAGGAAAACCCCAGAAAGAACCACCGACCCACGAGAAGCTACTGGCAAGCTTTCTCACATAGGCTGAATCCAAGACTCGATTCCATGCAGACGGGTGAGATGGCAGTGATCCGTAATGGAGAGCACTTTAGACCACTCTGGGCCCCTATTTTTGATGGAATAAGCTTGTCTGCTAATACTGTTGCAAGCAGAATTACTGAGCTAGCAAGTGATGTGAAACAACAATTGATTCAAAAGTCAAAACGCTTTGAAACATTTTCAGTAGCTCTTGATGTGAGCATAGATGTTTCTGATACCACATGTGCAGTGTTCATAAGAAGTGTGGATGTCAGTTTAAAACGTAAAGGAAGAGTTGCCTGACTTGGTACCACTGAAGGGCACCATAATGGTATGGGACCTATTTCAAGGACAAGAGAAAGCTGCACTACCATGGAACAAACTTGTATCCTTGGCTACCGACGGTGCACCAGCAATGTGCTCTGAAAACATTGGGGTTGTTGGGTTACTTAAGTCCAAACTTAATAGTCTGATACCACCAGGAAATAACTTGACCAGCATCCATTGTATTTTGCATCAAGAAGCACTGTGTGTTAAAAGTCTACAAATGAAAGTGATGGATATTGTTGTTAAAACCGTCATTTGTTCAAGAGTATTAAATCACAGAAAGTTAAAATCTTTCCAAGAAAACGGAAAGTGAATATAGGTAACTTCTATAATCACACTGAAGTTAGGTGGCTGAGTTGTGGAAATGTTTAAAAGGTTTTTTTCACTTAGGAGACTGAAACCTTCATGAAAATGAGAAACAAGGATGTTTCTCATTTCTTAGTTTCAATGTTCATCTGTAATCTCGTCTTTTTTAAAAGACCTAGTTGATCACCTGAATAGCCTCAACTTGAAACTTCAGGGCAAAAAGCAGTTGATAACACAGATGTAAGACTAAGTCATTCAGAGTTAACTTCACTTTATGGTAGAAGCAGCTAACTGTAGGCAACTTGTTCCATTTCCCTACAATGAATTCCTTGTGAAATGTTGAAATCAAATTCTTGAAAGAATATGCAGATATAATTTTGGACTTGCACACACAATTTGATGATTGGTTCAAAGATTTTGAGGCACTTGATCCAGTTTCATCTTTTTTCTATACCTTTTGCTATGGACATTGACAAAGTTTCTGAAGACATGCAAATGAAGCTTAATGAGCGTCAGAGTGACACTGTTTTGAAACAAATATATGGACATTGCAGTTCCAGAGTTCTATAAGTTTTTTTCTCTCTCTCTCTCTCTCGATCAATCGAGATTCCCCAAGTTCCTCTCTGGATCTACCAAGATCTTGGCTACATTGGGTACCGCTTACACATGGAAACAGTTTTTCTCTTCTATGAAAAAAACAAAAACAAGACAGTTTTAAGTAAAGGATTCCCTGACGAGCATTTGGAAGCAACACTGAGATAGGCATCATCTCAGGATATCAAAGCAAACACTGATGTGCAAGTTGAGGCAAAACTTTGCCAGCTGAGTGGCCAAAAATAGACTTCAAATATGCACGTTTCCAAGTACTGATTAATGTTCATTTTGAAACTTTGCTTTAAGTAAAATTTGTTTAAAACTTTAAAATTTCAAAACATTAAATGTTTCATATTTTACTAGGTGTTCTTTTTTAAAAATAATGATGTGTGTAGGTGTGGTGCGGCCCTTGGGCCATTTAAAAAAAAAATGCTGTCTTCAGAGTGGTTTGAATTTGAGATCCCTGATTTAAGGAGGTGTAGCAATAGCATTTTTCAAGATGGCTGTCATGTTGGTAGCATTAAGATTGTTATCGTTGTTAGAAAAAACTCCATATCAATGACCGTATTGGCGGTCAGATGAGTATAAATTTCATTTAGGGCAATTAGATATCAAGTCTTTTGGTGAAGACACCATGTATAAATATGACTGTAGAAGGATTTGTGATATGATTTCAAGGTGGTTACCGTTGTGGTCATGTTGGAACCATTTTAATTTAGGAGCAACTAGACATAAATAGAGGTCTTGTATACAGACATGATTTGGGTCTTCCATAAAAAGAAATTGAAAAAAGTTTAAGGGGGTTTTGGGGTCCTCCCCCCAACGGGGTCTTGTGGGGCAGCAACCCCAATCCAGGGGTCCAGGTGGCCTTTGCCCCTGGCCTAAAACACATTTTACACTCATAAAAATCAGCTCCTGGTGCAACTTATGGTCATAAAATAAACCGAAATAATCATTTGAAAAACTAATAAATTTCCCAGAAATGTTCAACCTGACTTCAATAATTCACAATATTTAGTCACATGAATTTGTTCTCCAATACTATTGAAGTTATTTCATGAGCATGTCAGTTTTCACATCATAATTAAGTCACAATAATTTGTCAAGTTTTGCAGCAAATATATTATACTTCTCTCTTTTCATAACAAATCTGTAAAATACACATGCAAGTACATCAACTATATACAAATAATCCCATACATTCACTTGTCTTTTTCTCCAATGGACACAACCGGTTGATATGCCAGTCAAGCTCATTTTGCATCTTTGGCAAAGATTTCTTTAGCCTTCCTTTTTGTCACCACTGACTTATTTGGCTCAGTGTGCAATCATTTCTTTTCCTTCTCAATGAGAGCCTTTTTCTTTCAAGATGGTGCTTGTATTGGTGACATGCAGTGCACATATTCTGACAGAGAGCTACATCTGTTCTCTCATGCTGCAAGAAATCTTTCTTCTTATAATTAATTACACTTTTTCCAGATGCCTTCTGAACTTCAAGTTTTTCTTATGCAGCTTCTTTTGTAGGTACTGTTCCAAACTCTTCCAACAGGGATTACCGTAATTCAGATCTTAATTGTAGAGGTCACAAAATGCCAGTCCTCTAGCGTTCAGTTTTCTTGTAAACTGACCAACTAAATTTCTGTAAACTTTCTGTTCCAGCCATTCCCATTTCCATACATTTTGTAAACATTTATCTAAACTTTTTGTGTCATGGTCTCTCTCAACAACTGGTGATGCAATGTTTTGCAAGCCTGGTTCTTCTTTCCATTACCATCAGTTTCCATTACACTAAGATTCATTTAATGAATTTAAACCTCTGACCAATCAGAATATTCTTTACAAGAGTCGTGTGCCAACTAATATATGGAACGAATAATTTACGAGGGTTGTTTTGGAATGGAAGCAGACAGACCGTTTTAAAAAAAACAACATCAGATATGATTTAAAAAACGGACTATATCAAGAAAAATCTTATTCGTCAAGAGAACAGCGGAATTCCACTTTAAAACGGAGAAAAATCATGTCTGTGTATAGAAAGAAAAATTAACAATGCTGATATGAAGGTATATATAAAAGAATTTTAAGAATCACTAGTGACCAAACTGAATATCCAAGTAACACCATTTTCATTTGATACCCTACGGATGAATGTATGTGTACAGTTTCATGGCAAACAAACAGGTGGACGATGGACAACAAACCGTCTCATAAACTCTTCTGTTCTCTTTCCAACAGAACTTAAAAGAGCTTGAGCATGTATCTGAGATGGATAAACTACCTGATACCTCCTCTGGTCCTGTGTCTGCTTTATATGGGAGGCTGTTGAAAACATTGTTCAAAAAAATATCCAAACATGAATTTGGAGAACTCTAATAGATAACAGTTTTCTCATTCTAATTTCCAGATCTCAGTGAAATATTTACAGTATACATAAAGAAAAAAGGGCAAAATTTCATCTTTTATTTATATGTCCTTTATAATAACATTTCATAAAATGTAATACACAAATACAGAGTATTTTCAAAGTTTATTTCATTTCATACATTTGCCATTTGCTGCTGTTGTGCATCTAGGTACCCATAAACCTTCAACTGGTTGTCAGCAGCACCAGACAAAAGCCATGAGGGGATTGACCAATCAACAGCCAGGATTCTGTCCTCATGGCCACCCATGTTGTATAGGGGAGCTTTAGGGCTGAAAAATAGACCAGACCATTATCTAAGAATGGTGCCATATAATATGTAGCCACTTGAACTGTGGTGGAGTGCTAAAGAACTTAAAACAAGTTATAAATACACAAGCTGAACTACGGTCATATAGCTGTAAAACCATGCTTTTATTTTTCCAACAAATACGAGTTAGCCTGGAGGTCATAAAGGTCTCATTATGAAAAGGTACACAAAATGAAAACTTGAAACATTACTATGAATCACTTTCTTCATAGTTAGCTATTCTCATGCCATCACCTCATTTATATGCACAGGTGTCACTTAAAATTAAACTTGTCCACTTATAAAATTGGTACAAACAGCTGCCTCGCTTGGCGCTCAGCATTAAGAGGTTAGTGTTAGGACTGCTTGGCCTGGTGACAGGATAATGTGACAAGGTGGGACATAATTTTAAATTGTTAAAGCTACATTAAAAATTAGTCCATCAGTAATGTCATATTAAAATCTGTCCAGAAATACTGCCTCTATAGTTGTAACAAGATGATCAGAATAAGACTACCTTATTACAGTGATGCACATAATCAAACTTAAATTACTTCACGATGTAAACCCATGAACTAAGTTCAGACTGTGTCTGTAAATTTATGCAGCCTGAAGACCAGTTGAGATCGGCAGAGGCAGAGTTAGATTAAGTTCGTCTTTACTTTTAGTGCAAACTGAGGCAAGATAACCAAACCTGAAAAAATTATTGTCTTTACCCCACCCCAGACAACCAAAATAAAACCAGTATAACCTCACCTCCTTCTGTCCCATAACTTCATGAGATTGTCATAGGAACCGGAGATAAACTGATTCTCATTGGCTGGAGACCAAGCCACACTGGAGACCCATGCAGTATGGGATGTGTATGTGCACTTGACAATAGCACCATCTGAAATAATTGAATAAAATTGTTGATAAATGTAAAATCTACTATCCCAATGTACACTAATAACGTTTTTAAAGTTTGGTGTTTAAAAACTTTTAAGTGATTTTTGTCTTGCAATTTTAGAAAAAAGAATGCCTGTGAGGGATGAATCCCTTCAATCCCAAAAGATGAGATACAGTAAGCATGCTGTGGACTGGCAGCAGCAGTGGCATCAACTCAAAAGCTTCAAAAAAGGTCAAGATACTTCATTCTGTGGAAACCTTTTAACCTAATGCATTCCTTACAGTTAGGACTTAACAGTTATAGATTAGAGGGATACTGGCAATTGTACACAAGAAGTAAAGAGACATACTTAGCAATCAACAAAACTGGGAAAGACCTAAAACTCTTGTTGCTAATATATATTTACCTTAGTTTGTTTTTCACATCAATACTATACACAAAGGGACTGTAATGATTTTGTCTTTTAGATAAATTAATTGCAATTTATTGTGTATTTCTTAAATGTGTCGATCTTACTATGAATTATAACATAAAGCTAAGGTCAGTCATCAATGACTTTGATGATTTGTGAAGTGTACTCTGATTAGTGGTCAGTTGTCCATTTAACAGTGGAAATAATGGTTATGTTGCAAAAACTACCTCCTCTATAGACAGATGGAGACACACACTACTATTGCTATATCCCCAAATGAAAAGTACAATAAATATCACATGATACATGAATCTCATGATCTTTTCCTGAATAATGACCTTGACCTTAGCTACAGACTTGACTGTGTTATTTGTGATTTCACAAATTTTCCTTAATATGTCTATAGTGGTTCAAAAGTTGTATCCAGACAAGGATACGATTCACATAATTACATTCTCTGTTGATGTGGCCTTGACCTTGAGGTTTGGGCAAGGCTATAGTACATGACACAGAGTACATTCACATTCATTCAACTTGGGCAAAGTCTCGTGGAAAATCTCTCCCAACTATTAATAAGTAATGAATTGGACAAGCTAATGTAAATGCTCAGATGGAATAGATGTCATAAAATACCTCACTTAAGGCTATAAAAACCAATTTTTATAGTAAAATGTTTCTTCAATAATACTTACCCAATCATAATACCTTAGAAGAACTACTACTACCTTGCAAATCCAGCCCACCTAAATAAAATAAAGGCTAAAACTTATTTGCCCACCTAGGTGGCAGCTAGAGGGAGCTATCCTTGATACTGGAATTGGCACCAAATCTCATGCATTCATTAGTGGAAGGCAATTCTCTATATGGATGTAACTGGGCGGAGGCTGGGAGGGGTACATGTATTATGATTAGGTTAGTGTTATCAAAGAATACCAGAAAAAACTGGTTTCTTCTTCAAAATATGTTACCTAATCAAAATACCTTAGAAGAATAAGTATGAGGTGGAGGGAGATACATTCTGTTACCTTGGAGAGACCATCTCTGGTCTCTTAAGGTACGTGAGATGACTTCTGGATACCCTGACTGGAAATAAGACTCCACCTGTTGGGAAGCAGATTCAAAAGGGAAAAATTTCCCTCCTGCAAATCCAGCAGATGTCGTGAAGCTGCATCTTTATGAAGCTGCTGAATGACCCATAATAATAATTGCACAATGGGTAAGATTCCTCTAAATTCAAATGAGCCTTTTAGGATGAAAGATCTCTGATAAAAAATGGAGAAGTGTATGTGGATCGCCATCCCATGGCATGGGTAATTACAGTTTGAGAACAGCTTTACTCACATGCAATGTTTGTGGTGACTGTCCAACCATTGTGTGCCAATATGCAAAGCAAATTCATTGGTGTGGGTTTAGACTGATATGTGGAACAGATACACCAATTAATTCAAGATGATATTGTCCGTGTTGATATACTGTCCATCCCCCCTTTTGAAGACAAAATGAGGTGTTATCTCCCTTGATGCAATGACTCTATATTCCTGAAATATCTGATTCCTGATGAACAGAAGCCTGTTCTTTGCATGGGTTTGAGTCCAACAATAGGAAATGTATTGCTGATTTTGCCAAAGCTGTGATAGATGAACTAATTAAGCACTTTAGAGCAGTTCAGTTGGTGTTTTGTTCAGCCAGGTTAATACCACTGATAAATTCCATTTGGGAAAGGGTCCAGTGTTGTTGGCCAGGTAAAATCCAAATAAATAGAAGATTAGCTAGGTCTTTGGTTTGTATGATATCCTCTCTTATATGATAGCACAGTGTGATGGTGATCCTGGAGTGGTAGGTTTAATTGTGATTGGTGCTGTTTTGCATTGAAAAGGCTCAGAAAGCTATTGCGGTATGGATGCTGACATTGGTATGAGATCATATTCCACTGCCTTCATATGCCTCCAAGGTGGATGGCCATCTCACTTGACGGATTCTCCACCACTTATTGTGAGAACTGTTTGTTCTTAAGGCATATTTAATAAGATCCTCATGTGCAGTTTCAGTAACTCTGGGTTGATGTGAAACACCTGTCATTGCAGTTGCTTAATGCTGACGATGGGATATTTTGATTCCTGGTGATTCTGTTGTGAGACTGATGAGGTTATTCCAATATTTCCCACTTGAGTGGAGTAGTGAGGTTATTCCAATATTTCCCACCTGAGTGGAGCAGTGAGGTTATTTCAATATTTCCCACCTGAGTGGAGTAGTGAGGTTATTCCAATATTTCCCACCTGAGTGGAGTAGTGAGGTTATTCCAATACTTCCTACCCGAGTGGAGTAGTGAGGTTATTCCAATATTTCCCACCTGAGTGGAGTAGTGAGGTTATTCCAATATTTCCTACCTGAGTGGAGTAGTGAGGTTATTCCAATATTTACCACCTGAGTGGAGTAGTGAGGTTATTCCAATATTTTCCACCTGAGTGGAGTAGTCATGATGAGGAGACTTTCGGATTCTTTTTATTCCTGTATCACATTCAGAATCTGAGGTGCTGGATAAGTGAATACATTCAGCTATTCCAATCTATAGAAAGTGCATAGATTAAATTCAAAACTTTGACTTTATAGCAATACATTGTGGTGGGGCTGGAGGGCATTCTGAAGCCAGCAACAGCAAATATATCTCTTTGATGGCAGCCATAAAACTAAACTCCATCTTGCCCATGGTCAGATTGGAGAAGGCCTATTGCTCAGAAGTATCTTCATACTTGCTATCTTAATACTCTTGGTCCTCATCTGTTTCAATTTCAGGATAAATGCTGACCTGATATAATGATGGTGCCATGTCTTTGTCCCTAAATAAACCATTGCTTGTAAGCCTGTGCATAGGCAGTGAAAATAGAAATAGCCCACTCTGCCGGTCTATTCTGCTGCACCTAGGGAGATGGCTGTTTAGCCAGGAGAATGCTGAATCTGGCTGTCAGACATGCGGAAGTCAGACTGGTTGGCATCAGTACCAGTCATGCTGAAAACAGGCTGGTACGGCTCCAGACAGTGCGACTGTGCTACATACTGAATCAAAAAATTATACTGCTGAATGGCTTGTGTATCCAACTGTTACTGCAATATATCTGCATTTTTCTTCCACAAACCTGTTGATGTCCTAGTAGTGGAAGGTGTTATCTTTCTGATTTTTGGTTGGGAGACCCGTGTAGCACAAGAATTACAATTGATTCTGTATGCTAATGTATAATTAGTACATCCATAATGACTGCTTTTCCTCTTCTTCTCTTCGTCTTATATTGATTTTTTGCAGAATGGTTGACCAAGTGATCTTGGACCACAAATTGTTCATGGTGCATGGGGAAGAAGAGGTACATTTTGTAAATGCTTGGCAGAACTTGTGCATGTCTTCCATTGCTTTACATACCTTGGATTTAGTGCATTTAGAAGACATGCTTCTGAAATGATAAAGAAAAAGAAACAGAAGATAAATTAACATGTGTTAATAATTCCTTAGGGTTATTCCATTTAAACATACATGGTACCCAAAGAAGGCTCTTTTTTTAAAACTATATGCCAGGGTATTCAATTACTCAAAGAGTTCATCTAAAAATAATAAAAAATTCTAAATTGTATCTGTGGGTGACTATTCTACATTAAAAGTGCCTTCCCTGGGTCAAAAGTATATTTTACTGGAACAGCTGACTGAGGGATGCCTTTTTTTTTATTAAGATCAACTAGTCCTCCAGATGAAATTGTTTGCCAAGTTCAATGACTTTCCTCTCTGCAGTTAAGGAGAAGTCTCAATAGACAAACAATTGCAAACTAACAATGAATGCAAGTCCATCACGTAAGCCCTTAAACCTAAAAACCTAATCTTATAAAGGATGCCAGTGCCACCACTGTTATGCAGCTGCTCTTGCTGCTGCTAAGAGTGATACACAAGTCTTGGTATCTGCTAAGGCAGGTGGGGGCAAAAAGGACATATATATGCTGTACAAACCTTTAACTCTGGGATCCCAGAGCCGCACGTGTCTGTCTGCTGAAGCTGTTATCAACAATCTATTAAGACCACTGTAGGACAGATCTAGAAACACTTTTGTCCCTTGCTGCAAGAAAAAGAACTACAAATTAAATCTGGACATCAAAGACTCTGTAAATGAAGGTACCCTTGCTCAAGATGCAAAAGCAAACTTGTAGCATTACTCAAATTTTGATGGAACTATGTGGAAGTCAAACTTGATATAGCCATATTTGGTTTCATCTATTAAATCCTTCAAACTTTAAACAGGGGTCATATTTAGATAGAGAAAAAAATGGAACCTGGTCTACATTTTTTCCTCATCTTAAGCCTCATACTAAATTTTGGTTTCAATCCATTCAAGTTGGAAACTAAATATATGATAAAGAAAATAGACCGACTGATATGAGTAAAACGATAGACATCTCCATAAAATTTAACCTCAGGGGTGTATAAAGAGGCTTCACAAGAACAGCATTCTGATTCAACTGATTTTTTCTTCCTTTTATGGAAAAACTTTGAGCCATAATGCTAAAACTAAAAGTGTAAAGTTTGTTGGCAACCACTTGCAAACAATCACAGACTCCTGCACTTAATATTATCTAGAGTACCCAATATACTCACTTATAAATCCAAATGCATGCTGCAGGTATGCAATCACATAATGTGACGGTAGAGATGGGTCTTTGCAGCTTGAGAATAACCAGTAGAAACAATGACAGAAACAACAGTTGGATTTGACTTAAAAGTGAATATATATAATAAGTCAAGTGTATGATCAATTTCAGCATATTTGTAGTAAATTGTAAAGCTTGGATGTCTAGAATTTCCTCGATATACAATTATTTCAAGTTCATCTGCTGCAGTAGAAGTATCCCTGACTTTATAAAGCAAATGTTTACAACATTTCAAGAAAGAAAGCTAAAATATACATCGATATATTTCTTATTAGTTACTGTACCAGATTATATTTTTTGAGTTAAAATATTCACTACAGTTTTAAACCAATACTCTTACAATACAAGACTTAAACAGAGTACATGCAGCCAAGAGTTCAAAGCATACCTTATATGCTAATGAAAAGAGAGCATAATTCTATACCAAACAAAAAACAAAAATTGGATTTTAAACACGTCTTTCAGATACCAATAAAGACTTCTGTGTGGCTTGCTCTAGGTCCCAGAGCCGGACTGTATGATCCCATGATGCAGTACACACTTCATTCACATCAGTCCATGTTACTGCAGACACTCCCTCTGAATGTCCTGATAATGTTAATAATGGCACACGTGTCTGAACTTTTTGTGTCTTGTCTCCTTTCCTCTTTTTCTTTTGTGACACTTCCACCTCCTCCTCTTCATCTTCATCCATGTTTACCACTGGAACAATAATACAGTAAAACAGTCATTCATAGCAGTGTTGTTTAAAACTATCTGCACTTTGCCTGTTGACCCAACTAAGTGGTAAATGTTACAAAGAATTAAATCAAAATCAGTGATGTTTATACATGTTTTTGCAACATGGTTGTTCATAGCAGTGTCACAATCCCATGACAGTGCATTTATACAATAAAATTGATCTGTGCATTAGGACTGTGGTCATAAATGATAGATGGTTATTCATGAATTTCCTGGCTTTGGTACAAGCCTTTATTGTTTTCAAATAAATCATTGTAATTATTCAATACTCAAAACTCAAATAATGTTAATATAGTAGTCCCCTCTTGAATGGCCCTGCTGACCAGCAGCCATCTCCATAATCCATTGACACTACCAAGTTAGTGCTCAAAAGCAACACTCTTAAGATGGCCATCCCTCCAACATGGCCCGAGGCAAACATGAGTGCAAATCAAATATCAAAGAGCAGACAAATAATGGGGATTAGAGATGGAAATCACATACTTGTTGGTTTCAAAAATAAACACTCTGACCTTTGTTCCAACATGCAGATGAAGTTTTAATCCATGCCATGCATTACTATAAGTAATCTGATTACTGCAGTGTGTTCCATAGCTGTCATGTTTTCTTACTACATCCATGATGACCACTGGCTATTTATAATTTCCAGAAGAATGAAATTTAACAGCTGCACAATACTGTTGAACTAAAGATCGCATGATATCCAGTCACCACAATGCCATGTTAATACATCTAAGCTTCTCCCTCAAAGATTATGAAATGTATCTAACAGGGTTTTCAGACTAAAATCATTCAATCATGTGACAAGTTCACCTCCTTTGAAAAGGCAACAGTTTCATTTAAGACCTAGAAATTGGTTTAGAAAATACACCCCTCTTATAAGGACACATTCCTGTTGGGGACCACTGGTAGCACAAATGACTGGCCTCATTAGGCAAATTACTATTAGTATATCCATTCTAACTCTACATTCACAACCATCCGTAATCAAGTACATTATAATATTTTGCAAATATAGTAGATATGATGGAAAGATTTATTTAATTATGTTATAGTAACAGAAATAGTGTCTGCAAAGAAAGCAGCTTATTAATTATTCTCAGTACTTTCTGAGCTAACTGTGTCAGCCATAAGTGATTTCTAGCTCTTTTGGCCAAATAAAATCGTAAGTTTGACTTTGACAATTTTAAATAGTGATCTTTCTGAAGGAGCAATGGTAAGATTTTCAAGACATATGATTGGCAACATTTTCATTCAGAACTAACTAGACTTAATAGAAGTCTTTTACTGAGAACACCCCATGCTGATATCACCATCCAATCAGGTGGAGTAGTAATAATATTTCCAAGACAGCCACTGTGGCAGACATATTGGACATCAGATCATCCCTGTTTTCATTTAAAACCAACTAGACCCATGGAAGAGATGTGTGTGTAAAGTTTAATGTTAGTCTCCATGAAGTTTAAGAGGAGTAGTGATAATAAACTTGTAGTAAAAGGACAGACATCGGACAACAGACTGTCCTATAAGCTCTCCTGGTCTAATACCAACAGTGCTAAAACTCTATACTAAGGATGCACATGTCATGTGCGGTCCACCCCCCCACCCATTGTACATACACACACACAAACCTCCTAGTGATGTAAAAACTTGCATAGGCCAAAAATCGGAAGGTCAATATTTAATGTGAAAGAAAAAAACAAGTAACAAGGATTGAAATGACTCAGTAAGACTGCGTCTTGGGCTAAGCATCCAAATTACCAACCAATCAAAACATTTCAAACAAAACAAATCTATTACATTTAAACAATGTTGTGTTTACTCAACCCAGATACTTGTGAGTAGATCCCCCTTTGATTTCACTCCACGAAATGAAATTATTGAAAGACACCTTGCTGATGAAAGTATCCATTTTCTCTATAAACTGATTAAATGACAGTAATGAATCTTTGATTTTTTTTTAATTGATTATACAGAAGATCAACTTATAATGCAATACTGTGTTTGAAGCAAACTGATTACATTAATTGCAGAGTGGTCTGTATTTACATTTATACAACAAAATGTGTATTTTGATCAATTTAGTAGAAGTAGATGTCAAATAAAGTGATCTTTTTATTTTGGATAAAATGAGTTTACTAAATTATTGTTCAAGGATGGTAATGAGAAGGAAATTTCATATAAATGTGGAAGGATAAAATGTACCGCTTCCACTCAGCCTGAGGTAAATATTTTTCCAAAGAAACACAAGTCAGGCTCTTTGGCAATCAGAAATATAAAAATGACATTACTAGCAAAGAAACTGGGATGATAACTGGGTTATCATTGGGTTGATATTTATCCATGTTGGAATTCACTGACTGATTGAAAACTGTTTTGCAGATATAACAAACAATATCTCAAAATGGCTAAAGTTGGATATTCTACCAGTAAATTTTTTAATTGATTTTTATACAATGGACCAACTTCAATCTGCAATGGAACTGAAAAATTCAGGATTTAATCAATCATATATCCTGACAGTTTTGATCCACTCTACTAGGAAAGGTCATTTTAAATTAAAAGGAGAATGAAATGAAAAATATAATAAATGAGAACTCTTGCCAACAGAGGACACACCCATGTCTAATATGGAAAATGATTTTCTGATATGGAAATGCTGTGTGCACTCCAGGAGAAACATTACTAAACTTGGTACTTAAGATAAGAACAGACTCAGGACAAGAGACTTTGCTCTGTCAATTGAAAAAGTTAATTCATTTCTGTTCCTGCAGGTTAAAGTACAAATGTCATTGTATCAGAGTAGTAAATAAAGTAAATAACATACCCCGACAATAAAAGTTAAACCTTTGAAGAAATAAATCCATTACACATTGTTTCGTTTGTTTTTCTATGGATTAAAATGCATGCAACTCATCAAATCTAGGCAAGAGAGTGAACTTTTTTGGTACAAGTATAAATGTAGGTGTGAAAAGTGAATTTTCTGAAACCACTTGAACAAGTGGGTGAAAACAAAATTTGATCTGCCCAAGCAGTAACATTTTGTGCCAAAAATTTATATTAATTTAAGTGTATCACATTTTTTTCATTCAAGAGATAATATCATTTTATAACATTAAGATTTGTAATGTTGTGAATGCATATGTTAGTAACATGAGCAAAAATAAGAAACATTTAAAAAGATAATGGAATTTATCGCCTAAAGCATCCAAACTACACGAGCAACTGTTGTTAACTGACTCTCTCAATGTCATAGAAACAACAGTATTTTATATTAGTATTATATTTAGTATGCAGTTTACACATCTGAATCTACTGAAAATGTGACTGACACAATAATTCAAAATATCTTCAGCCTTCCAAATGCCCCAGAAGTAAATATCAACATGCCATCTAGTGACAAATGAGGACAGAAAACTTGAAAATCATGGACTGCAGAATGGGCCCATGGCTTGTTTAAACAAAACAACTCATTCTATTGTTAAATATTCCACGTCAACTTCATGACATGAGATAGGATTGTTACAACTCTATGGCCTTAAACTAAGTAAGAGAAAAGAGCGAAAACCAACAAATAATTTATTTCCCTAAAATGCAAAGTGAAAATTTATAATAAACTTACAGTATTGTGAATTAAATTCCAAATAGTCCTAAAAGTTTCTATCACAAGTCCAAATATATTAAGTTCCAAATGAATTCCAGGAGTGTTCCAATAAAATTCTAATACTGCATGTGCTGATGTATCTGTAGTCTTGAATGTGCTTATGTGCCAATGGCCTGGAGTCTGGTGATGTACTAAGCCTGTTAAGGTCTCACAATAATGTAATCCAAAATGTCTTTGTCTGAATTCACTATAATTCCAAATTAATGTTCCAGTCCAAGAATATTACTGAGCACTTTGTAATTCCAGTGAATAATAATCTGAATCAATAAATCCAACTAAATTAAAAATTGAACAAAACAATAAGACTGATTCTGCTTCAGATGTAAAGGCAAGAATGAGCAATTTATTTTTCAGGTAAATAACATTATATGAAAAGATAAGACACAATAAAAGAGACAGGATGTCTCCTCTATAAAACATACCAAGTTGTCCACAAGTTTAGGAATTTCCAAGAGGAAATATGATGTCCTTAGACCCAGACCCAAATAAACATGTGGACCTCCAGTGATAATCATCTGAATATTTAATCCACACTTATTGAGAAATATTAGCTATGTATGCATTATGTTGTTTACAAAATAAATGCTATTGATCAGGTATACCATGACATTGATTTTGGACAAAGTGAAGAACAAAATCCAGATGTACATAAAATATAATCATTAAGAAAAGCCAACAAATAATACATATTAAATATGCATAACAGGTAAGGATGCTCTTTCAAGTGTATGCTAAAGCATGAAATATGTGTCCTCCTTGCTTGTAGTATGTCATCAATCTTTTGTCTGACAGGTTGTCCTCATTAACTTCTATTTACCTGTAATGTTAAGGGACTGTATTTCTGATGGGTTCATAGTTGTCCCCATTAACTTCTATTTACCTGTAATGTTAAGGGACTGTATTTCTGATGGGTTCATAGTTGTCCTCATTAACATCTATTTGCTTATAATGCTAAGGCACTGTATTTGGCATATAGGTTGACAGTTATCATGACTGACATCATTTTATCTGTAATGCTTGTGGGCTGCTTTGACTGACAGCTTGATAGTGGTCTTCATTAGCATCTATTTGCCTGTAATACTAAGGGATTAAATTAACCAGCTGGGAATTAAAATGATGCAAACATATTCATATAGTGGAATATTACCTGCTGACCAAAGCTTTAGCATTTTATCCCAGGATCCACTACAGAACTGAAATGAAAAACAAAATCTTAGTGAATATTACTTTAGGTCATTCTGTTTGGTCTTGTTTCCATTGAAATATATACGTGTGAATAGCACAGATCAACAATTATGCCATTATTTTGTGCATCGAGCACCAAAAACTACATTAACAAAAATATTGATAGATATCAGCCAATTGCATAAAATGGATACCAAATGGTCCCAAGAACAAACTTTTTCTAATGATATTAAAGAATACTCTGTGAATTAAATGTGAACTTTGCATTTTCAAGACAATGTAACAAACTTGGGAATCTTGATTTATTCATGTTCAAGTAGAATTAAAGTGAAAAATATCTCCTGCAAAACAAAATTTCTTCAATGAGTAATTAAGCATGTCTCAAGGAAATTCAGGAATTCAAAGTTCACATTATTTTAAATAATTCTAGTCACAAAAGATATACTTTATTTTGTTAGTATACTTTTATTTTATCAAATTCATATATAAAAAAGTATAGGTCAATTTGGAAAACAAATTGAGCTAGAGACAAGGGCAGGTATTGTTAAGTAATCAAAATTTGGTGTTCATATTTAAAAAATGATTTTTCTTACATACATAATTTTGACTTGGCTAAAGGTAAGTATGCACGGTCAACCACACTCCCATATAACTCATCATGAAAGTAAAAAATCCCACATTTTTGAATTCATCTTCCCACTGTGTTTGCTGGTATAATGTCAACCAGAGCAGTTAATTTTCCTGACAATAATTATGTACATCCAAATAATTTGAGTCCATTAGGTTTTATTGGCATTGAATTCTGCATCTTCATCCAATCACAGGAATGTGTAACTATGAATGTTTATATACAGAAAATCTTTGTCTTTTCAGTGAAATAAATTTGTCTTAAAAAATGCTGCTTCATCTTATCAACAGTATCTAACTTAGACTCACATCCAACTTAACGACATTTAACTTTGACTCATATTCATGCTAACAATATCTAACTTTGAATCATATCCAACTTAACGACATTTAACTTTGACTCATATTCATGTTAACAATATCTAACTTTGAATCATATCCAACTTAACGACATTTAACTTTGACTCGTATTCATGTTAACAATATCTAAGTTTGAATCATATCCATCCTAACAACATCTAACTTTGACTTGTATTCATCTTAACAATAAGTCTGACTCAAACTCTGACTCATATTCATCTTAACAACATCTAACTCTAACTCATACTCATCTTAACATCTAACTTTGACTCGTATACATGTTAATAAAACATCTAACTTTGAGTAATATTCATCTTAACATCTAACTCTGACTCATATTGATCTTAAGAACAAAACATGAGTCATATTCACATATTCATCTTAACAACATCTAACTGACTCATACTCATCTTAACATCTAACTTTGACTCAAACTCATCTTATCATCCAACTCTGACTCACTGTCATCTTTACAACATCCAACTTTGACTCATATTCATCTTATCAACAACATTCAACTTTGACTCATATTCATCTTAACAACATTCAAATTTGACTCATATTCATCTTATCAACAACATTCAACTTTGACTCATATTCATCTTAACATCCAAATTTGACTCATATTCATCTTAACAACATTCAACTTTGACTCATATTCATCTTAACAACATCCAAATTTGACTCATATTCATCTTAACAACAACATTCAACTTTGACTCATATTCATCTTAACATCCAAATTTGACTCATATTCATCTTATCAACATTCAACTTTGACTCATATTCATCTGAACAACATCCAACTTTGACTCATATTCATCTTATCAACAAAATTCAACTTTGACTCATATTCATCTTAACAACATTCAACTTTGACTCATATTCATCTTAACAACATCCAAATTTGACTCATATTCATCTTAACAACATTCAACTTTGACTCATATTCATCTTAACAACATCCAAATTTGACTCATATTCATCTTAACAACATCCAAATTTGACTCATATTCATCATATCAACAATATTCAACTTTGACTCATATTCATCTTAACAACATCCAAATTTGACTCATATTCATCTTAACAACAACATTCAACTTTGACTCATATTCATCTTAACATCCAAATTTGACTCATATTCATCTGATCAACAACATTCAACTTTGACTCATATTCATCTTATCAACATTCAACTTTGACTCATATTCATCTTAACAACATCCAAATTTGACTCATATTCATCTTAACAACATTCAACTTTGACTCATATTCATCTTAACAACATCCAAATTTGACTCATTCATCTTATCAACAACATTCAACTTTGACTCATATTCATCTTAACATTCAAATTTGACTCATATTCATCTTATCAACAACATTCAACTTTGACTCATATTCATCTTAACAACATCCAAATTTGACTCATATTCATCTTATCAACAAGATTCAACTTTGACTCATATTCATCTCAACAACATCCAAATTTGACTCATATTCATCTTATCAACAACATTCAACTTTGACTCATATTCATCTTAACAACATTCAAATTTGACTCATATTCATCTTATCAACAACATTCAACTTTGACTCATATTCATCTTAACAACATTCAACTTTGACTCATATTCATCTTAACAACATTCAAATTTGACTCATATTCATATCAATATCAAACTTCAACTAGCATTCATCACTAAATTTCTCCTTGATTGTGAAGTATGGAATATGTTATGCTGGAATGTTTGAGGACTGAACACAGATTTCATAATCATTAAATTACTTTTGTCTTTATCTTTTCTTCTAAACCTTGTACTGGATTTGAATGACAACAAGTGTACTTAATTTCAGCTGGCTGAACGTTTTTAACATTATTGTTTCATTATTTGTAACTCTTAATACTTGTTTTTATCAGTTGAACATCTTCTGCATTTATACACAATTTATAAAAAGAAACAATTTGTTTTCTAGTAAAACATGTTTCTTCGATAATACTTACCCAATCATAACATTATTACTACCTTGCAATCCAACCCTCCCAGATTACAACTTTTAGCTAAATAACTAAACATTACTTGCCCACCATGGGTCGAAAATGCAGGTAGATGGGTCAATTAGAGTGATCTCCCTTTGATATATTAATATTGGAGCTATTTTCCCATGATACACTAATACTGGAGTGGAAGGCATGCTTTCTAAATGTATGTAATTATCGGGAGGCTGCAAGAGTGTATAATCAAAGATACGTGTTGACGGTCTCAACTTTGTGAGCCAGGATTCAAAGCAAATTCACTGGTGTGGGTTATTTTCAATATGAGGAATAGATAGCCCACATTATCCAGAATGAAAGTGTCAGTGTTGATATATATCATCCTTTCCATCTTTTGAGGGCAAGAAGAGGTGTGATCTCTCCCTTGATGCAATGGCTCGGTCTTCCTTAAGTATCACTTCGAAGCTTGCACTTGGTCCTGTGGATGACCTTGAGATGAAGCATCCAGACTACACAGGAATTATTATTAAGCCTGTTTACCCATGAATGGTACCCTGTTCTTGGCAATGAAAGCCATCATGAGTGATATTGACCCATCTTGTCGAAAATGCATGTAGATGGGTCGACCAACAGGACATGTATTTGCAGATTCTACCTGGCATTCACCAATACAGTGAAGTGGCAGAACTTATATAAAAAGGTGAACCGATGAATTTTCTGAGATCAGTTCAAATGGTGTCCTGTTAAGCCAAGCTAGTGCCCATCATAAAAATTGAGCATCACTGGACAGGTAAAATCCAAAATGAAAATAAGATCGGATAGTTCTTTGGTTTGTCCAATATCCTCTCTGCCATGACAATGCAGTGTGTCAGTGATCACAGAACGGTAGGGTTTAACTGTGACTGGTGCTGTTTCTCATTGAAAAGCTATAAGAAGTTAGGTACTGAGGTATGGATGCCTACAGAGATATAAAGTGTTCTGATGATCATCACTGAGAATATATTCCATAGCCTTTACACACCTTTAAGGGGATGGGACATCACAAACAAGGAATTCTCCACCACTTATTGTAAGAACTGCTTGTTTCTAAGGATGTATTTTAATAAGATCCAGGCAAGCAGGTTAGCAAATCTGGGTTGGGTTGAAACATCCAACATTGTGGTTGCCTAAAAAAGATGAGGGAATATCTTGATTCCTGGCAATTCTGTTGTGAGATTGATGAGGTTGATTTCCCATTCGAGTGGATCAATCAGGAGACACTCTGATTCATTTGCTTCCTGTATCACCTTTGGAACCTTAGGTGTTGGAGGAGTGTAAATGTTGGCTGTTCCAATCTATAGAAAAAGCACAGATTATCCAGGCCTTTTGAATCCTGGTGGGCTGGTGAGATAAATTTTGGGAGTTTGGCAGTCCACCTTGTCGCCAATAGGTCCACCATAGATCGATCCCATTGGGCACATATATAGTGAAAACCAAGGGATGACAAGACAATTACGTTTGTATTAGTTCAATCTTGTGGGAAAAGGAGTCCACCAATTAGCCAGCCTAGGATATGTCAAAACTGGATGTGGATTTGTCATTTAGGACACCACTTTACAAAATCCCAATGAAAAATACAAAGGTCTGGGGTCTTGGTTTGACCTTGGCATTTGAGATAAGCCATCACAGTGAAGTCATCAAACAAATGAGAACTCAATTCCAATGTAGGTTCTCCAGAAACCAGTGGAAAGCTTTCAAAACAGTTTTCATCTAAAAAAAAATGTTCATGTATAAATAATGATTGTGAGAGAGCACACTCCTCTGGCATTCCTAAATGGTAAGTGACGTGCTTTCTCTAGTCCTCTATGTTTACATTGATTGAAATTTCCAGAAGTTGTACTTACAGAAGTATCCTCAATGCAAGTACAGTGTGGCTTCCCTGCCTTTAAGATGCAACCTCAGATTGTGCAGATTATGAAAGCTGGTCAAATGTCAAAGGTTTGGCCTTCACTTGGATGAAAGAGTCATTCTAATGGGAGCCCAAGAAGGTGACTTAGGACTAAGACATGCATTGATGTATTGAGAAAACCCAGCAGGCAAAAGGAATTCTCCAGAGTGGACTATTCCATACAGGCAAGGAATCCACCACTGTACTAATTTAATTCTTGTTCTGTGGAAGAAATACTCTGTTTACTTGAATGTTGAGTTCCATGCCTAGGTTGACGAAAATATTGAAAGGGGATGAGGTTGAAGATGTCCTTGTTAGTGAGGAGGCTTAGAAAGAGGGTAACAAGTGATGATATCAAATCTTGCCTCAAAATATAACTAGTCTGTTATTTTGTACTTTGTTGTTTTGCAGGAGAATCACAGAACTTTTGGAAGCTGTGTGAGTAAGAAAGTAAAGTCATGCCATTCGCAAGTCCACACTGATTTCATAGTTTCCACAATGGATGGCATTTAGAACCCATTTTTGCATTCCATCATGAACCCAAGAGTGTAAAAGAGTTGACTGAATGAATTTAGGTTGATGACCAAGTGATGAGTGCTGTATTTGTAGCCGAAGAAATTCTGGGCAAAGAAGGAGGTACACTGAACATAATACAGAGTCACCTGGAAACCAGTTGTTGGGTCCATATGACATCATGGTAATCTTCCCCATTCAGCAATGAAAGATTGGATCCTTCGCACCACCCTGATCTGTGATAATGAAAGTATGATTTAATTTGAAATATGGAGGGCCTTGTGGAAATGCACTAAACTTGTAGCACATTAATAGCTATATCTCATTATGTTCAAGATGTTGTTTGGGTGGCAAAAGGCTTGAGGAGTGTTAAGAGACTTCTCTTGGAAACTGAGGCACCAAGATGAATATCATACACCGGAAATGTCTAGAGGTACTATGCATGTTAGATTAATCCATCAGAGTGCCTATATAAACTGGGTGTCATCCACAGGAAGTGCCAAGCAGCACTGTGTGGGTTAGACTGATCCATGAGAAAGCATGTACATATTGGACATTGTCCACTGGAAGTGCCTAGCAGCAATATATGTGGGTTAGACTGATCCATGAGAGTGCCTGTATAAACTGGAGTCATCTGCTGGAAGTGCCAAGCAGCACTGCATGGGTTAGAATGCTGCATAACTGGGTTCATGAACTGAATTCTTTGGTACTGAGGCACTAAGCTGTGCACTATTGGTGGGAAATGACTGGTGGCCCTATGTGTTGTGATGTGATTTGGATTTTTAATGTACCGTTAAAAATTTTCACTATGATGTCTGCAACGACGTCTGCAGTTTATAGTGATGTCAAGTACTGGGGCATCATGCCACAGACATGTAGCATGATGTCCCACCCATTCACATTATCCTTATACCAGGCCGACCAGTCCTAACACTAACCTCTTAATGCTGAATGCCCAGCGAGGCAGCTGTTAGTACCATTTTTGTATGTGTTTGTTACGACTCGGTTGGGGATCAAACCCACGACCTCCTGCATCCAAGGTGTACACTCTAACCACCAGGCCACTGGAGCAGTGGTGGTAGCAGTATGTGAGTTATGAAACTGGATAAACTTCATTTTTCCAGTGGTTGATGCTATGATTGATTGTGGACGTGGCCTATTGTGAACAGAGGTACAGACCTGCCAACCAGACAACCTTCTCAGTAAGGCCATCACCTAGGTGGGCAGATAGCTTTTAGCTTTTGAGCTAAAAAGTTTTAATCTGGGAGGGCTGGATTTGCAAGGTAGTAGTTCTCCTAAGGCAGGTATTATAATTAGTTAATGTATTTTAAAAAACATAGGTTAAAATTGAAAGCCCTTTGTAATATCAACTGTTAATGACTAATAAGTCAGTTTCCAAAACTCATGTAAATCTATTTAAGCCAATGTACATGACTAAAAGAATACAAACTAACTTCAAACTTGGTTTACTTAATGTGCAAGTTTCTTACTCCCCCTACGGCAGCAGGAAAGTGGCCTTATAATGAGGGTGGCCTTTCTAGAGGGGGATGACAAATGTGAATAGTAAATATATATGAAGAAAGTCAAAAGTATGCTTAATTTTAAAAATTTCATATTTTCATTAAAATATCACATGCATGTTGTGAAATAAATGAAAAACAAACTGTTTCTTCATTTTCAAAGGAATGTTATGAATAACCATTGATATAGTTTTAAAACTGTCTTTATAATTATGTTACTGATCACATCATCTGTCACTCTGTTGGTAACAGTCTAAAAAACAAACCAGTCTCGTCACAATTAAAAATATCCCTGCTGTCATATCCTCTGCATATATCGTTTAGTCTTTTGTTCCAATCTTCGTCAACTTCATTATTTACATCAGCTGATTCTCCACTAAGGACAGAACACTTAATATTGTGTCGCACTTGAAATCTGTGCAACCATCCATTACTTGCGGTAAAGTCGTCATATCCAAATTCAACTGACAAAACTGTTGCTTTTTCTTGTCATTCAAATCAGGATACAAACATCTTCTGGCTCAAACAATCTTCCTTTCTCCATCCATTTCACCTTTCCGCTTCTGCAGAATTGTTTCCTTATCTTTCACGATATTGTTTATCTTAGTCCTCGACCCCCCACCCCCCAACCTCTCAGTCAGTTGAATTTCTTTCACTTTCTCTTCTAAATTGATAATTTTTCTTTTCCTCGATGACATGTTGATCTTTTTGCAGCAAGTTATTCATGTTGCCAACTACAATACTGAGAAACAAATTGCCGTGTGTTTTTAAAGAAAGTGATCTTGTCATGTGATTCGTTAGTCACAGTCTGGTACCCTATTGTTTTTATACATTTCTTGAAACTAAGTGACAGAAGCCAAAACGGCTTCGATATGTACCATCAACATCACGCAGATTTGACCTCGCAGCCGTTAGGATTTGTAATTTTGACAATTATTGTCAGTAGTAATAGCCACTAATTATCAAAGTGAACATCTTACTAAGGGAAGCCATAAAGACTATCAAACCATTTTCCTGCTGACTTGTGTATTGTACATCGATGCTGCCACTTCTCAACTATTACTACTGTTCAATAATTGTAATCTTAACAATTATCGAAGTGACTAAACTGGACATATTATGATAACACAGCAGTAAGGCTAATTAGATTACATGTACTTACCCTTTTGTATGGATTAAAATTTGAGTCTTTCTTGGCTTTACGGAATAGATGTGGCTTCTCGTGAGGCGTAAATGATATAATATTAACCTTTGTGGTACATGTACTTTAGTCAACACTTCTTTCAGTAGCGAAAACCTGACATCGGGAAACAGAAATCGGTTTACTTAACACACGTTATGAATAAAATACTGGTTCTGGATACATATCAAAATAAAATGCAGCCGCTGGTCGCGTTAGCTGGGTGGCCTTTTGTGACGGGTACATTTGAACACAAACTCGTCGGTGCCAACAGATTCTGGCCGTAAGGAGCGGGTGGCCGCTGGTCAGGGGGACCGTTCAAGAGGGGGATTACTGTATTGTGTTCTACTTGACTTGAATGTTTGCCCTACTTGCATAGTGAGTCTGCTGCTTATGTCTTGGCATTTTGATAGGTATTTCTATTTATAGAATAAACCCTAGGTAGCTGATCATCTCTACTGATCTTTATATCATAGCATGAATTTATTATGTTCAAAGATATCGGCAGAAAACCAAAACATTAAGCCAGCCTTTGTTGACTGTACAGATGCATATGCAAAGTAAATGACTGGCAAATGCCAAATTTGAGATGTATGGTCTGTCTGACATGAAACAGTTACCTAGCTATAAAACGTTCAGGAATTTCCTTCCAAACCAGATTACTAACCCTCTGTCTGGTACTATCAACTGCTACACAGTCAACACTGCCTGCATGGCCTCGACAACAATGCCGACAGTCTATCTCATTTTTCTCCCTATTCCACTCCCAGACAAGAATGGTTTGATCATGTGACCCAGAGAGGAAGGTGGATACTGGTTCATCACCTAAAAAAAATAACGATAAATATTCTGGTTTTGTTTTGTTGGTTGAATGCCATTTGTCAGTACATGATAGGCCACTAGCAAGCTTTCTTTTACACCCATGTTGGATGAGCTGAGACTCCAACCCATATGGACAGAGGTGAGATCCGAGTTATGTATAAAGGCGAGCACCTTAGCACCATAAGAAATAAAGATATCATGACTAATAATTGCTTTTATTATATACCTATCAATTTTCTACGCAAGAATGAGCCAGAATTTTAATGTAAAATATAAAAAAATAGGAAAATGATCCTGCTGTTTCCTGGTCCTGTATTACCATACTACCAAACTAATTTGTACTTCAGAATTTCTGGTTACAACTGAACAAGCGTGAATATCTGTGCCATGACCTCACCAACCATACAGAAGTGAGTATCATTATCTTCAACATCAAGTTCCAACAATATGTCCATCCCACTGTACATAATGCTGACATTCCTGTGCGGAGTCCCCACTGGAGCCTCTCACAATGTACCACCAGAAACAGTTCAAACACTATCAAATGGGCCTTGGTTATTCAGCTGAGGAAACTGTCTGTGATGCAAAGTCTGACAACCGAATAATAGCTGAAAATCTTGTATATGGGTCTGCTGCCTCAGTGCATCGAAAAACACATTATTAAGTGATGGTAGTGTAAATGAGTGATTGTTGTTACACATGTATAAAACAAATATTCATGCGCATATCAACTGTTCAAAATATTACATTCATTTATGACCTATGATGAAGTATGTATCAGAAAGATTTCAATGTTAAGCAATTTTTTTTTTTCAGTTACATTTTAGGTGATATTAGACTTCAAGCATCCCTTACCACACAATAGGATGGGGCTTATTTTGATAATTTAAAAAAAAATTCACACTTCCCAGACATTTATTGCTGCAAGTTTCATAAAATTCTTACTATTTTGAAGCTTTAGAGTTTAATACAGGCTAAGTTGATGTTGAAGCTGCTGCTACCATCAGAAAACACTGTTTCCTCAATCTCAAATTTATTCAAAGAAGGCAAGACAAAATATGACCAACAAAAATTCTTGTTAACTACCATTTTCAATACATTACTATATCCATTAAATAACAATATTTAGCAAAAACCATTGAAGATCCCAAACCCCACTGCCAGAAAATGATTCTTAAGTACCTTTCAAACTTAATATGGTATCACAAGAAAACATTCCATCACTTACTGTGACAAACAACCCAAGCCACACACTTGACAGGCTGAGTATGTCCCGGAATGGTCATAATTGGCCTTCCATCTGTTTTCCATAAGTGTAGAGTGTTGTCATAGCAACCAGATAGTATGCTAAATGATAAAATAATGTAATGTTCATTCTTTTAGATATTTAACTGACAGTAAAGCATATATAAGACCTCAAAAATACAAGCATAAATAAAATCAGGTCCTTTGAAAATATGAATAATATTGTAGGCTGTTTTGTACTACATATCCTGGTGGACACTGATGTTAAAATATGAATAATGTTTTAAGCTGTTTTGTAATAATTATCCTGGTGGACACTGATGTTAAAATATGAATAATGTTGTAAGCTGTTTTGTAATACATATCCTGGTGGACAATTGATGTTAAAATATCAGGTTTGCATATTCAGTGCTTTCCATCAAAATCTGTAACAAATCAGGTATACACTTTTCTGTTACTCTGAGCCATTAAGTAAACAAATTAAATCCAATGTAATCACATCTTATAGCAACTGGAGTCAACATGATGTAACTAAACCTTTATGTAAACAAATATCAGAATTACCACATGATAGGTACTGTCTGTTCAATTACTGATACTAATTTTTTGTGGTTTTGAAGAAAATAAATTTTAACTCAATTTCATGGATATGCCTTTGACAAGAAAGGAGGACCCACTATCTTGAAAAGAAAAAAAAGAAAAAATGCATAATTTAATTGAAAGCCATGTAAATGTGATTACTGAAAAGAGGAGGCTACAATACTTCTCAAAATTAATAAGATTACAATGCACATTTCACACAGATTTAACCATGTTGGAAAATAATGATAAAGTTACTATTTGTCACTGCCTTGTACACAGCTAACCCAATCATCATGGTCCATAGAATGTTCAGGCCTAGGCGCCGGGTGGTGCACAATATATTCCAATTCAACAACATCTTCCTTAAAAGAAAGAAGAAAAAACCCACAAGATATTGTAAATTCATTATTTTTAAAAGAGTACAAAGTTTTTTCAAACCAAGTAAGCACCAATTAATAATTACTATATAATAATTACATGTAAGTCAAATCCAACTGCAAACTGCATAGATCCAAATCTGTCATCGCCTACTTTTCTGGCAGATCCGAGTCTATGCAGTCTGTTAGGAGTAATAAAACAACCCAGACTCTGATCGGACAGCATATTATGCAGCAGCCAATTAGGGTCTATGATGTTTGCAGTTGGACAAAACTTATAAATGAGTATATACAGCAGTATAAGCCTGTGACGACATGCTTAGCAATCAGGAAAATTAGGTATTGGTTGTTGGATACCCATGAAAATCAATGACAAAAAATCAAATTATCCACAATACTGATGTAACTATCCAGAGTACAGTAGAACAAAGTATTAAAGTATGTTGAAGAGTAATGTTCAATACTGATAATTCAATAATGGGGAGTTTAATTATGATACCATTCTTCCATGGGAGGGGGAGAGGCTGAGTTTTCTTCTTCTATTATGTTATTTAAAAAGGTTGATCAATTGTTCCTGTGTTCTCATCTTAAGCCTTGAGTATTTGTTTTATGACTTCATCTTCTCCTGCTGCTTTGTTGTAATATGGATTTTTAATGTTCTTTTTTTTACTTCTTTTCTTATTGCAGTTATGTTCATTTTCAGATTATCTTTGATGTCATCATGGAACTGAGGTGTTATTTCACACTGTGGTCTACTCAGAATATCCCTGAAATGCATTTTGACAAATCCATTTCTGTTGTTAGTAGCCAACCATCTTTATTTTTGATGGGTGCATTTGATGAAATTGTGCCTACATGTATCTTTTTCATGATCTGATATTTTTTGGTCTCCAGTTGAGGTATCTCTTTGTAAAGTTGATCCAAGTTTCTCTATGTATTCTCATTTATTATAGCACAATGAAGGGCACTGGTGAAACCAATCGGAGGTCAACACCCTGATATGTTCAAAACTATTTGTGGCTCAAAAATTCATTAAAGTTGGATACTGGAACACAAAAACATTTTCTCCAAACAGATAAAAAGTTACCACTCTGGTGGCCTAGTGCTTAGAGTGTCCATCTCAGATGCGGAAGGTCGTGGGTTTGAATCCTGGCCGAGTCATACCAAAGATTTATTAAAATGGTACTAACAGCTGCCTCGCTTGGTGCTCAGCATTAAGGGGTTAGTTTTAGGACTGGCCAGCCTCTTGTCAGGATAATGTGTCTGGGTGGGACATCATGCTAAATGTCTGCGGCATGATAACCCAGTGCTGGACATTGCTATAAAATGTCACACTGCAAACATCATAGCGATATGACTGAAAATTGTCAATGCAACATTAAAAATCCAAATCACACACACACCCAACAGGAGAAGCAGTATAGTATGGACAATTTGGGATTAGATATACTCAGAATAACTGAAAGTCATTGGACAGGTACAGACAAATAAATTCTTTCCTAATGATCAGAATCACATATCTATTCTGTGTAACAAGACAAACATCAATCAGAAGGAATATCAATTATACTAATGATGTGATTATATATGATAGCTAATTATTCAGATGCACCAAAACTATTACTTCTGTTATGTATTAACCTGGACACAACATATAAAAAGTCTGAATTGGGTATGGTACATTTTGCAAAAACTGTTGCAACAGGATGCAATAGAAGGTGAATCTATCTAATAAATTGGACTTTTCTTTATCTGTAGCAACAATGAAGCATAACTGCCAAGTTTGGTTGCATTTGTTCCAATGTGGTTTGTTCTAGAGTTCAATTTATTTTAAAAGAGAGTGGTTTAAGTGAAGGGTCATGTCATGCACTAGGTTACAAATGTTGGGCTGAAACAGGAAGATTAATTACTATACTCATCCAAGAATGAAGGTTCTTCGATATATTTGAACTAGTCAAAATACATTTTTGCAAACAAATTATTTGATTTGTGAAGAATGGTTTTTTAAATTTGGTATATTTTAAAATTGTTTAAATGAAATTTTTTTAATACAAAAAATCATAATATTTGTTCACAATTTCTACTCAGATTTGTATAAGTTAAATCTCCCCACAAGTTTAAAATGTTACTTCTGACCTCTCAATAACTTGATCTAATGAAAGTGTATAATTTGTGTGCATCCTAAGGTAACATATAAGATGTTTTGAAACTGATGGGCCATATCTGAAAAATACAAAACTGCATAAATATTAGCGACAACATTATCACACCCAATTTGGAATCAAAAAGTGTTTTAACTTATTTGTATGTTGATTTCCAATTACTGAAGATATTTACATCATTGAGGATGATGAATTTTAGAATTTGATGCCTTTCGAGCCAAACAATTTAGCATATTCCTCACAATTAATGAGACCAGAAACATTAATGTCTTTGAAATTGAAGGAGAATGGTACGTATTTTGCATGATTTCCTTTTACTGTATCATGATGGTTTTCGCATCTAAAAGGAGACAGTAAGGTACATTGAGCAATATGGCACAAAGAGGGGCTCTAGATCTCATGCCGGGGCATATTTTATTTAGATCACAAGCAGTCAGAATTTAAATGTGATGATGGAAAACTATATCCATCTTCTACTTATCTGTTTTTAAAGTTATAGGTTCCAATACACATGCATTTAGGCAATTTCTAGCAATAAACCATTACCATGTATATATCTTGATGTCCTAAATGTTAGGTCTTTTATGTTTTCATACACAAGCTCCTCCCCAAAATGATATATAAAAAAAATTATTGTTTGATTACTAAAACTTAAAAAATTATTTTGAGGTTTTTCTGCTTTACAAATTCAGCCCTCTTTCCTTTATAGATTTTTCACTGTAAATGTTTTTCATATACAGTATACAGGCTTTTATGTAAATGCCTGACATCCCATTCTCATTGGTGGGATTATCAACATCATGCTGCATATAAAATCTGACTGAAATCTAATAAATAAAGGAGTAATTTGCAGAATTGAAAGTGGGTTGTTCTGACAATCATGGGCTACAACTCCACTAACTGATAAGAACATTTCCTAAGCACTAGCAGCTGGGTAATATACCTTCCTAAATATACGAGAGTAACAAGCTACTTTTTGCAGCCCCCATACCCACAAAGGGGGAGCACCCCCACTACATTAAAATCTTTATTGATTACATCCCATATTTATTAAATACCTTGATTGATGCTGTATACTGACACTTAGTGTCTCATAAAAATCAGACTCTATATCAAATTTGGTTGAAATCAGATAATAATCAAGGGAGTTAAGGAAAATATCAAATCCCATGCTTCTCAAACAAATGTAAAGGAAAATATCAAATCCCATGCTTTTCAAACAAATGTAAAGGAAAATATCAATTCCAAGCTTTTCAAAAAAAGGTGGTGTAGAATAATGCCAACTTACTGAAGAGATCTCTTTTTGCGACAGATGCTGGTCCAAAGGCAGACGTAAAAATTCACTGCTGATGAGAAAATCAAAATCAGCTGAGTTGGCATCTCCAGATTCTCCTGAAAAAGCATGGTTGACCACATTTTACATGTTTCAGTAACAAGTTAATAATTCATAATACCAATGAACTATAAATTAAACTTTAAAGTATTTAAACTGCTGCAAAAAACAGCATTACAATGGAAAATGATCACAAAAATTTGATACAAACTGTGCACGGTGCTGTAAATCAGCTTGTTTCCTTGGAAACAGAAAACATATTCCTTGGATACAATTAAGTCCAGTACTTAAACTAATGTTAATAATTTAACATTCAAAAACTTCTTCCTGCATGTCAGAATGGAATATACTTTCTGCTAGGGCAAAAAGAACATGTATTCCATGAATGGAACTCGGACAAATTTTCAAATAGCATGGTTTCCCACAGGACAACATGATGCAAATTTCTATATTGATTTTATATTGTTTATAATTAGTTTTAAATGTATTCAAATTTGCTCTTTTTTTAAATATAAATATCAGGAATATGTGAAAAGTCTATACTATAACTAAAATTTCATTTTTGTTATTTTAGTTTATTCATGTCAAATCTTCCATTCCATTCTCACTCTGGAGAAGTCTTTTCTCTCCCTCATAAAGCATGCATTATACAAGTTACCAGATCCATTCTTATAAGATATGTGATCTCCCAAATTATCTCTCACCCTTTAGGAGAAAAAAAAAACAGGAACAGAAAATAGAATAATGAGAATTAACACACAATAGGTATTTATCATTATAATTGAATAGAATGATTCAAATGTAGGACATCCATATCTTAGCTATTAAATTCATTAACGGAAATGTGTTCATTATGATGTAGATGTGAGCTTGAAAACAACCATACTCTGCATTGGAGGTGGTCCAATCATCAACCAAAGTCATTGCCAAAAGTTAAACTAAACATATCAGGTTGACCCAATATCTGAAGTCTCTAGTAATCTCAAGATGGTGCTGAGTCATTTCTTTTAACCAATAATATTTTATTTACTTTTTAAGATTAAAAGTACCACAATACTTATATTTAATTCATAGGTATGTATTTTGCCTTAATGTTAGTGTTTTACATTATCAGAAATAGGTGTTCCACAGAAGCATGTGATTGTGAAAACTTTCTGGTGTAAGACAAGAAATATGGCAATGACTTCAAACTAAATACATTTTCATATCATCATATAAAGTTCAGTACAAAACCACATATTAAACTACATTTCCTCTTTCTTGAATATTATTTGGTTTAAAATTCTATCCACCATTTTGGGAACTGAGGAACTTGGTCAGACATAGTTTTTGGAATGATATAATTCTAGTAGATCTAGAATGAGTTCAATCACGCTTTAGTATAACCTCAGACTTTATTGTTTGACCACAGACTTATGGTTACTGTAGATGTTCCAATTTGCTGTGTGACAATCTAAAAATGGATCTAAAACAGCAGATCATCTGACTTGCTGTGTGACAATCTAAGAATGGATCTAAAACAGCAGATCATCTGACTTGCTGTGTGACAATCTAAGAATGGATCTAAAACAGCAGATCATCTGACTTGCTGTGTGACAATCTAAGAATGGATCTAAAACAGCAGATCTGACTTGCTGTGTAACAATCTAAGAATGGATCTAAAACTGCAGATCATCTGACTTGCTGTGTGACAATCTAAGAATGGATCTAAAACTGCAGATCATCTGACTTGCTGTGTAACAATCTAAGAATGGATCTAAAACTGCAGATCATCTGACTTGCTGTGTGACAATCTAAGAATGGATCTAAAACTGCAGATCATCTGACTTGCTGTGTGACAATCTAAGAATATTTCTAAAAAGAATCATGCAAGGTTTCCTCTAGGATTGATAAATGTGGGTAATTGCCCCCAGTGAATCTGAAAAAAAGGCGGGGCTAACATAGCCATGGGAGGGAGAGGGCCTTCCAATATGGTGTTAAAAAACAACTCAATGTATTCAAAAAGAGCAATAGCAAGTATAATATAAGTGCATTAAATGCATATCATGTCTTCTGTATATTACAGCATAACACTTAAAACTGAAATCAGTCTTATGTTTTCTAATAACAATATTCTACCTACACACTTAAAACTGAAATCAAAGTCTTATGTTTTCTAATAACATTCTATCTACACACTAACCATTCAAGAACCAAACAATAGACTGCAAACAGTGTCACTCCTCTGGTCAATCTTAAAATAGTCATGTACTTCCTGCGTGTCACATGCTCAATTACAAATCCATACCAAGAAAGATCAGAAGAACACATATTTTCCTTTCATGGATGACAAAAAATATTTTTTAAGGAAAAGTCCAAAGCTCATAATGAATTAGGGAAAGTATATATACAGTTTCTATAACAGTTAACTCTTTACTGGAAGATATATACATCTGCATCCAGACAGACTGTAATTGTGACTGCATTATTCTGCAAATATGATCACTATTTTCTAAATAGCCTCCTGTCCTTTCTCATCCTCCACTCTACCAATGCCTTGTTAAAGGTGAAATCTCTCATAGGAGGTCCTTCAATTGAAATCATCACGAGTCTGTTGAGAACCCTTTCTTTTAGACGGCTTCTTCCTGCAGTTTTGGTTCGATTTTGATTGCTGAATCCTCTCTCACAGTCAGTGGTTTGGTATGGCAAACCATGGCCACTGATGCTAATTGAAGAAGATTTGGAAATGTGTCTGCATGATGCTGATGTACGATCTACCAGAATCTGCACATTTTTTCTCTAGGGTACATTTCTATTTTAATGATAGTCTTAGCAAGAGATGACTCTGTCAAAACATGTTTTTGGTCACACAAAGGGGACTGATAGCTTCTTTTGATTTCTTCTCCTGACCAAAATGATCACAGAGTTTTTATCTGGTCATAACCATACATTTACTATTCTTCAGAAGATAGGAATGTGAGGCTGTGTAGACCAAGAACCTCAAATGCTGTTGCCACCTGTGTGCTGCTCTTTGGAAATCTTGCAGCTATCTCCACTTGCAAATCTGTAACAAACTCATGGCAAAGGTTCGACACATCGGAAACTTTTTTCAATGTGCTCCTGAGTAACTTGAGTTCAACACCACTGTAAGCAATTTTAGTTTTGTCTCCATCCTTAGATGATTTCAATTTTTTAGACATACAGGTCTGGTGATAGGATTTTCCTGTGTCTGCTTTCTGTAAGGTAGAATTCAAACTATCAAGTGCCTGTGCCACAGCCGCTATATCTAAGTCAGATTTCTGTAAAAGCATAATTATCTGTGCTAAGTGAGGTATGATATCCATCATAATATTCATGCATGCCACAAATCTGTAGTCTATGAGTTTATTCAACAAGTCTTGACACTCTTTTGTCTTGTTCTACTTTCTGAAATAATTCACGAGAGCCCCCCTCCCCCAGTTGTGAAAAATTGCTTATAGTGCATCATAAAATGCCAGTCATCTTATTTCATGCACCTCTCTGACTTTCAGTTGTGGACTGTCCAGAATGTTCTGGATTTCCTTCAATTCAGCTTTTCTGTTGGCAGATTTATGAAAAGAATAGTACAGGTCTTTAACTGTGCCTTCAAAGGTTTCCTTGAGGTACAGAATGTTTTTCACTGCTCAAGGGGTACACAAATTCAATCTATGAGACATACAATGAATGCTGATCAAGTGAGGACTTTTCTCCTTGAACCATGTTGCTACACACTTTTGTGACCTGTCATCACTGATACCCCATTACTGCCAAAACCAACAACTTTTTCAAGAGGAATCTCCTTCTTTTCCAAGAACTGGACAACTTCTTTGAAAAGAACTTCAGCAGTGTGTGATTTGCCTTTCCACTGACATATTACCAAGAAAATGAGTTGTAGAAACAAACATGGTTGGTTCAATGATTGTGGCATAAATGACCAGTTCCTTGGTATTTGAAATGTCTGTACTCTCATCAATTTAGATGCTAATGAATGGACTACATTATACTTTCTGCATTAACTCAGATTCTATCACTGTTGCAATGCAATCCTGGAAAAAAATAAAGTTTGATGATAAATCAAAGTACAGAAGTATTTTATTATCATATTATTATTATTAAAGTATTTGAGAGATGTGAAATAAATATATTATATAAAAAAACCAAAGTAAAATGACCAAAATCAGATGCAAATTGTGCAAGAACCTTAACCTAAGACCATGGCATGTCTAAAGATGTTGCCTTATGATAATTCGGTTGTTTTAAGAAATCCCATCAAGGTGATTAAATGCTAAAATAATATGGCACTAGAGTCTCTCTCTCTGTTAATTAAAGTTATTCAATTATAGTAATGAAGGAAGTGATTATGCCTGTCTGTATACGACGACTTTAAAAACAAAAAATGTTGGTATTCTATACATCATTGAAGGGTCCCTACATATGCACAGTTGTGATATAAGCATATCAGGGTCAATGTCATTTGCTGCAATGATCATCAGAGCAAATAATAATAATAACTTATTTACTAAAGAATTATATAAGTTTCAAGTCGTGAGATTTGTCTATTGTACTGTATCACGATGTTGACAGCAACTCATTACATGCTCAGGCAATTATTCAAACAACAGTGACTGTATCATCATTTCAAACACATGAAAACTCGTTACAGTGATACTGAAATTTGACCTAGACAGGAAAGAATTTCATGACAAAAGCAACAGGTACCAATAATCCAGACTGATTAAAAAAGAAAAACATTATCCACCATTAAAAGTTAACAGGAAGTTAGGACGATTAGCTACTGAATGCAATTTCATTGGTCGATCAAGATGCTAGGTGCTATTTTTAGTAACACAGGGATTCCTCAAGATATGCACTGTTTGGAACCTAACTGATCATGTTTTGGTTGCTTGTTAGTATAAACCATTTTTTCCATCAAAATTTCAATAGAAAAATTGTTAATAAAATAAAAGAACTTACCTGAAATTCCTCAACAGAAGCCTTTGACAAATATGTTGCGTTGCCTCCTACTCTCATGTTGCCAACACCAACACCCAGAAAGTCAACAAAATCCAACAGTGAGTCATACTTTAGAGACACAATCTTCTCCTTCACCAAGTAATAGGCAACTGATATAGCATGAATAATTGATTCAGATTTCTTGCTGATAGCTGCCATGCATGTAGTTTTAAGATATTCACTTAGTTTCAAATCCTGAATTGCCTGTTTGTGAGCTAGTAATTCAACATATCTGTCAAGGGTTGATGTCCTTAAATTAGCATTTCCAAGTGTGAAAGAATTGTTTTTGCCAGTTTTTACACACCATCTGCAAAGCATCTAATTTTTTTGTCATCATTTCCAGCCATGGTCAATTTTGTTTCCAGCCTGAATTGAAAGAGTACATTTTTTTCCTGGCATTAGATGGACCCTTAGTTTCATCACCGCCATTTTAAAGCACATTATCACTAGCATCATCCGATACGGGATTAGCCTGAGGAAGTGTTTATTTGCTGTCATCGTGCCTATTGACAGAAACTTCTGTACCCTGACTGTTTTTAGAAGTATTACTGCTAAAATAATGAAAAAGTGTCCCGATTTTTTTAATGATTTAGCCATTTAACATGTCCCGCTAAGCCAGCCTCTGTATCAAACATGTGATTCTGACCTTTGTTATTAACTAATCAGAATTAAGCACATGACACACAGAAATACATGACATATTTACAACTATACAAGTACAACATATTCACAGAGTGACAAACAAGAATTTTACAGCAAAAGAAAATTAATAAAATAATGCATTCTTAACAAAAATGTGCACAATTCTTATTTTTTTCGTGATCTGGCCCACATAGGATTAAAAATATTGCAGAAAATCTTAAAAGGGGGGGGGGGATTTGCATGATCACACATCTTAGATGCAACCCTGAGAATGTGCTTATTTGAATAAAGATATGCTCCTAATGTCTCTTTCTTGAGTAACTGCTTTACGATACCTGACTCAGGGTCAACAAACAAATATGCCACTCAAAGTGAGCTTAAACATCTGGGAGCCAGTTCTGAACCACAGATGATGACAGGAATTATAAGATTATTACTGCATGGTTGACTCAGCCAAGTTCTGTATATACTCGCTCATAAGACAAGTCCAACTGCAAACTGCACAAACCCAGATCTGCTGTCACATAATGCACCAGCAGATCTGGGTCTGTGCAGTTTATTAGGAGTAATCAGTAGAAAAAACATCACAGACCTCATCGGCAGGCATGTTATGCTACAGCAGATCAGGATATTTGTTGTTTGCAGTTTGAATCGAGTTATAAGTGAGCATATACGGTAAGTATCAGGTTGTTGGTGAACATTTTCACCTGGTAGGAAAACCGTCAAACAGAAATGTATGCAGTTTAATTTATTTTGCACCAAAGTAATCAAACATTTAATACACTGTGGTCAAACTGAAATCTAGTTGCCATGTTGAGTTGTGAACTGGAGTCACTCGGTTGCTTAAGTTAAAATTAAACTATCCTGGGCTGTCAGGCAATGGATTGTTCCACCCTTGGATACTGTGTATGCAAATTATATATGTAATTATTCAGCCCTTTCTGCACATCAATCATTATTACTAAGGGGACATTTGGATAAGTGACTGGAACTTGTGTCTGGGTTTGTGCAATTTGCAGTTGGTCTTAACTTACAAGTGAGTATAGATTGTACTTCCTGAACAGCAAGTCACCTGAGAACTGTGACACAGACTTGACAATTCAACCAATCAAAATATGTCACACAGTGACATGAATAATGGGAAGATAGATTCATTTAATATAATATCATATATAGATAGAAATTTGCTGCAAAGAAAAATGATCCCATGCTTTTCTGGACTGTTCATGTCCCAACTAATATGAGTCACTACTAATGCCACCCAAACTATACTACAACAGGGTTCATTTTCCCACTACCTCAAGTCACTACCCTTACAACTCCTATCTATAATTACAAAGGGTTAACTTCCCCACTACCCAGAGTCACTACCTGTATAACCCCAATGCTAAAATATACAGGATTCATTTCTCCACTGAGTCACTACCCTTACAACCCCAAACTAAAATTATACAGGGTTAATTTCCCCACTTCCTCGAGTTAACTACCCTTACAACCCCGAACCCTAATTATACAGGATTAATTTCCCAACAATCCTGTCACACTACCTTTATAACCAAAACCCTTATTATCATAGTTTATTTCCACACTACCGTTAAAACCACAAACTCTTATTATACAGAATTCATTTCCCCACTTCACTACTCTTACAACCCTAAACCATGATTATACAGGATTCATACAGCTTTGGAAGCAAAATATTCAAGGACTTTCCATGACATGATATCATTTTCAAGGCCCAAATTCATGAAGGATTATTAAACGGTATTAAGTTCTCTTTTTTTCCATTTACTCCTAAAACAAGAAATTATGGTACAACTTAAAAGGTTGCTTCCTTGCTCTGGATAAATCATGATTATTCAAAATTTCCCATACACAGTGCAAACATATCTTAAGAATTCAAATATTTTGGCAATATCACGCTGCCTTCATCAGCAAATAATGCTGATGACATGACTTATCACGTGTGCTATATGCTTGGGCCAAATATCTAACTTCTGTCATTGGGCCTCTAGTGGGCAAAACAGAACACCATATCATCAATAGCATGCACTTTGTCCAAAAGATACAGGACCTACAGGTACCACTATGTAGAAAACTGGTCTCTTGTGATGTATTTGCATTTTTCACCAGTATTAAGGTGGATTTAGCTACGAGTGTGATCAGAGAGAAATTAAAGGCAGACAGTACTCTGAAATCTAGATGTGATGTTCCTAGTATTCATATCTGTGCCTTACTGAAACTGTGTTTGGACAGCACATAATTTATCACTCGCTGTGTGTTGAGGCTCAATCTGGGTCTACTTGCAGCTCTGGAGAAGATATACCAGGTGTCATGAAGACTCAATTCCATCCCTATGAAAACATCACTAGCTCTCCCTTGTGGACAAGCAGTGAACATACGGAGGTGCGGCACTGAAAGCTGGCAGTATAAAAGATGGTCTGGCTATCACCGGCCCTGGCCACTCCAAGGGCCTGGCAGGACAGATAGATTTCTCACTGAAATCTCCTTGATAGAAAGGGCATGTTGCTGATGGTATGGTTAAAGAGACATCTGTCACTAAGATCCCCATAATTATAGGCTGGACCGATTCAACAAAGAGGTCATAATGTTGGAACGGCCAGAAGAATGGCGACAGTACAATTTTATTATGCAGTGGAGCCAATAGATCCAGTACAAACACCATGCATCTGATTTACATGCTTGGACATGAAGGGGATTTATGCCCACTGGGCTGCCTATAATTGGAAACACTCCCCCAATGAAAGAAATGCAAGCAACGAACTAGTAGGCTGTGCTGTCTTCTTAAAAGGTCTCCCATGCTGGACAGTCAGTGATAGCTGGACAGCTTGATGGCTGGTAATGATGCCGTGGTATAAGAAGGTGAATCCAACTGACCCAGTACATACCCCAAGCACCCTGACTTACATAAAAGACGGCCATTCTTTGACTGGGCTGCCTAAACTTGGGGAATGCTCCAAATAAGTCAGTCTCACCAAAAATGAACTGTAGGTTGTCTTCACTGACTTATTCCATCTTTCTTTCAATGCCAAATGGACTATTGCTTTGAATGTGCATTCATACATTTAGTAAATATTTCTCCTGGAATGACACAAGAAGAGAAAACAAAGCATAGATTTGCAAATCATTATGTGACTAACTAACTAATATGGTAGCCCAGACTACCTCCAACCATGTAATACAGACACTGCAAATCATAGACATTTTATACTTGGTACATAAACAAAACAAGAGTCATGGTAGACTTCCATGCTCTGAAACTGCATATATAGCATTTCAATGATATTCTGCTGAAATTACACATGAAGAGAAAGTATTTAGTTAACTGTTCTACTGAAATCACACAAGGAGAGAAAGTACTTAGTTAACTGTTCTACTGATATTACACAAGAAGGGAGAAAAACAAAAGCACAAATTAGCAATGCAGCATATTAATAACTTGAAGGAGAAAATGGCAGTGGGTTAGAAACAAATATTAAGGAACAGATCAGAAGAGTCATCAGTCATACACAAACATTGTAATATGGGACATTCCATTGTTTCCTATTCAGACCAAGGTCATCACATCAGAGGACAACATATGGAACAAGAAGGTAATGGAGGTGGTTGAAATACACTAGTGGAGTCCAACATTAAACAGAGATGAGGGGCTTGAAATACCACCCATCTACACCAGTCTCCTTGTATCACATGACCATCACATGATCAACATTTGTCGTGGATGAAGATAGTGTGATATTCCTGAAAATTTAGAATAATATTTATCCTCTGAGTATGGGAAATTACTAACGATCAAGAAATTATGGATTAATCATGCAACTATTTACCTTGACTGCAGTCCAAGTAAAATATAATCAGCTTAGAATATGGGTCATTTCTATATCAATTGATAAAATAATAATTTTAAAAAAAGACAATATGTATATTACCTGCCAAAAGACTATTAATAAGTGAACTAAGCTCCTTAGTTGTGACAGATGAAGGCACTGAAAAAGGTGTATCTGGAACTGCATATCTGAAAAATGAAAAATAAGTCAGATTCCCTCATAAAGGATAACAAAATAGAGGGAGAGTTTATTTGCCTCTTCTATCATATCAGTAAGCAAACCATGAGTCTGAATTACCAACTTGAAAGCATCACTGGGCTAAAGACCTTGGTAAATATGCCTGGCTATCAGAGACTTCTTTACATCTGGAAAAGGTCAAGAAAGATCAAAGGCAACTCAGGTCACTATAGTACTAATATTAGCACCCTTACTTGTACCTCGTGGACAGCAAATCAAGTTGAGGCTACAACATCGTAGCTAAGGTCACTACTTCTGCAATAACATGCCACACCCATTTTTGAAGTGCATAAACACCAATGGATTGTTTATAAAGATCTAATCAACATACCCACATACAATGTAATGTCAATATTGATAGATAAAAAGATAAAAGATGATGCCCAAATTGGTCAGATATCACTCACTGCACTCACATAACAGATGACAATTTAACTAAGCAGGCTTATGTAGTATTGTATGAACACAACCCAAGTTTGGTTTTGTGGGTTTAAGGCCATTTTTCAACTTATGATAGATAATATACAGCAGCCATTATATCTGGTGGAGGAAGAACTAAAGAAAACACAGGAAGAAACATTGACAAAAGGGAAGCTATTATTTCGTAACAGATAAAAGGCCTCAAGATAGATTAGTTCGGTAACTAATTGAGTTACCTTCTCTAAATAAAGTCTTTATTATTATTATTATTAGCAAATTTTCTTCACATACCTACATTGTCAGAGCCATGACTTTAACCCATGCAGACAGGTGGGATGTGAGTGATTGGTAAAGGTGAGCGCCTTTGACTATTCAGCCATCTGGGTCCCGACAACCTAGGCAAACTATCTCAGGGATGCAAAATTAACACTAATTTGCCATTATATATGACCCTAGCATGTAACCTGTATAAACAGGAAACTGTACTGCTGACAGCCGATGTCAAACTATCCTGCTGACAGCCCATGTCAAACTGTCCTGATGACAGCCCAATGTCAAACTGTCCTCAGGGCAGTTTATATAATAGATCATCATAAATGCAATTAAAAAGTAAGGTGGTCACAGATAAATAACTACCATTTCACAGATTACTTGGCTGAAAATAGCTAAGATGAAGCCATGTCCAGTCCTTAAAAGACAACTGTGGGATAGCCCATAAAGGCTAATTTGCATAATTATGTAAAGTGACACAACCCAATTTGCTTGCAGTTATATAAATCAAGGATATGTGTGTTTGAGAACAAAAGTTATTATGCATCATTGCTTTGAATGAGAATGTTTAGGCCATTTTCATTAAAGAATACTGGCAAGTTTATGATAAGTGGCAACATTTCTTTAAATTCACATTTCACTCCATATATAAAAATGCAAAATGCAATTATTTTGGTAGTTAGAATAGTGTATAAATGTGATTCATTTTTAAAGGCAAAATGTCAAATTGCTGATTCAGAAACTGTAATTGCAGAGGAGGTTAAGCCACGTGCAATGTGAGCAAAGCCCCGCAAAACTACATTTCAGAACTGCCTGTTGATGGAGTTTGACTTTGTGAAGGCAGCAGCAAGAGAGAGCATTTTATTATTTGCACATAATGTAAACACCATATTGACATTAGTCGTTCTGGAGTGTATGACATTGTTGACACATCAATACCACGAAAACGTCAGGGCAAGGCATGAAAGATGAACTCAGTCCCAAAAGTAACTAACATGTTTTAACAATCATCAACAGACCATATCACAGTACTTTTCTGTAATTTAATTTTACCGCATAAACTGCCATTTGCAGCAGCAGATCACATTTTAAACCTGCATTTCTAAAACACCCCCACACCAATGCAAAATACCATCCAGTCTCTAATGAACCCCAAGAGGAACATAAATGAAATTTGCATTAACTTAAAATCCCTACTGAACTGATGACAGCACCAAGGACTAAATCTAATTAAGACTGTATTTCATTGTCTAGTGGATTTCAAAGGCAGAAAGTCTGTATAATTTTATTTTATTTAACGTCTGTGCACTTGTGATTATGTGAATATATGTTTGTACATGTATTAAATGCTTCAAAGAAAATGTTATTTTCTTTTATTCAATTTTAAATTTATAAGTAATTTTCTAAAAGCTCATATGAATAGACCACTTATTCTCAATTGTACAATTATGTTTCTTGTGCCATGTGCCCTGAACCCTATCCCCAACATCAGAATACACTTTCTTGGTCTAAAACACCCTTCCCCAATACTGGGTCTAAAACACACCACCCCTCAACAATGTTTGGGTCTAAAACACCCCTCTCCCAACACTGTCTTGATTTAAAACACCCCTCTCCCAACACTGTATAGTCTAAAACACCTCTTCCCCAACACTGTCTGGGTCTAACACACCCCACACCCATCAATGTCTTGATGTAAAACACCCCTCCCCAACACTGTCTTGGTCTAAAACATCCCTTCCTCTACACTGCCTGGAAAATCTATTTTTGGTCCAAATTTTAAAAAAAACATAACTGATATCTCACACATTTGGCAGCATATATCAACACTCTTCCACTAATTTATGTGTAATTAATATACTTACTATGTTCTCTTTATAATGGGGAATGAAAATATGACACTAGCAAATGGACGCATTTTCATGTTCCGTTAGCATATTTTTGAATTTGTTGCAATGCAACGGTAGTCGAGTTATGCCAAAGTATGTTTAAGTAGGTTAATGTGGCAAATATGTTTCTTGAACAAAATGAAACGTTGCTTTACAGTTCCAACAGGCATAATATATTTTTATTCATTTCGTTAAAGAATAATATTTCTACTTAACCCGATTTTGACATTCCCAGCTTCATCGCTTTCCAGTCAACTGAAATGTAGGCCAATGAAACTTGAAAACAGGTCCATTTCTATTGTGAGAATTTGAATTTTTTAGAGAAAAGACATCAGAGTAAGTAGAGTCTAACTAAAACATTATGACTCTACTTTGTAGAAAAATGGTTATTTTAGCTGCCAGTTGTGTGAGATATTCATGAAAATGTGACTTTCATTACCATGTTAGTCGATACCAGAACACAATATACAGCACTGTTATTTAGGCAGTTAAGACCCTGACACCCAAAACATAAATATCAGCGTCAAGGTCTTACATGCAGGACTAGATATTACTGCCTAAGTAAAGATGCTGTGTAGCATGTTTTGATGTTGACTAACTTCGAAAGGAAGTCAAATTTTCTGGAATCTATCACAAACTGGCAACCAAAAATGACATTTTTCTACAAATTCAAGTCATAATTTTTTGTCAGGCTTTACTTACTCTGATGTCTTTTTCTAATAAATTCAAATTGTTGCAAACGAAATGGACCATTTTCAAGTTTGGTTGACCGACATTTCAGTTGTAGGAATGTGATGGAAGTCATGAATACTGAAATTGGGTTGAGCTGAAGTATACTTCTTTAATGAAACAAATAAAAATATATTAATGCTGAAGAAAGTGTTTAGATAGCATCGTTTCGTTTAAGATACTTATCATCCTGTTAACTGATTTTGGTGTTCCCAGCTTCCATCTTATTCAAGCCTAGTGAAATATTGGCCAATGGAAATTGAAAACATATCCACTTGCTTGTTTGGGAATTTGAATTTAGTAGGAAAAAGACATCACAGTAAGTAACGTCTGACTAAAACATTATTACTTTAATTTGTAGAAAAGCGCCGATATGGGCTGCCAAGTGTGCGCGACATTCCGGAAAATCTGACTTGTCGTTCCGATATTAAACGACATTGGAACAAGCTATACAGCGCCGTTATTTGGGCAGTAAGACCTATACGACCAAAACATAAATTACTGCGTTGAGCTTTAACATTGTAGGACAAGGGAGGCATCTTACTAGGTCGATGTCTTACTCGATCATATTTTTACTAAGTGGATACAAAAATATTTCAGGAACTTTGCTTGCAATTTTACAAAATGAGCCAACAAGCGTCCTCTTCAAAGTTGGAAACTTCAGGTTCCAAGACTGACGAAAAAGTAAGCACAAAATCAATCTGTTATACAGGGAGAAGAAACGAGGAAAGCTAAAAAGTAAATGGATCGATAGAAATTGCGCACGGAACTAATTTTAAACCGGGCTTCGTAAGTAATTGGTACACGTAAGTTTTCCTGGACGTTTCTGATATGAAAAGTTGTAAATATATGACTCACTGAGGTTGTTTAGTATAGAATTTCACTTGCACATGTGGAGCAGACAATGCCAGTGCTTCCATTTTGACAGTCTGGTTTTATAAAATGTATATTCGTATATCGAGATACTTTCAACCAGTCAGAGAAGACAGACGGAAATAACATAATTTCTGGTTACGATGCCGATCCTAAGATTGACCATATTTGTTATTCCCTTGTTTTTGTTTTTGTTTGTTGTGGGTTTTTTCTCCAGCACACAAACACGGAATATGTTAAGGAAAACTAAATACAGCCTCAAGCGGGGAATATGATTGGTGTATGTCCTTTGGCTCAGATAATGCTCTATACTCCATATTACATTGCAGAAAATTCCAATAAAATATATGTATGTCCTTCACAATTCAACACATGGTTCCAGTACATTTCATCAAATACTTAAGAATCGCAATCCAGTCATTCTTCAAATGGGTTAAACATATAGATAATATCAAAGGTAATGCAAATAAATTTACTGTTTCTTTAAAAGACATTTAAACATAATGTCAATGAAGGTCAACTAAGGAAAGAGCATAAAAATCCTTAGAACAAGATTTGAATATAAATCTTGCATTCTGGACTCCAACAATCTAAATCAGGTTAACCAGATTCAACTATTACAGCACTGAGCTGCTCTATGTTACAAATTTATACTAGTTCAGTCACTAATTATGAAAAGATCTCTCACTGACGAACTCTCCAAAAAGTTATAAGCACATATGCTAATATATGTATGTATGTATGTAAAGGCCAGCAGAGCGGTCTGCTGCAAAATGCCATCAAACAAATATTTGCAAGTTTGTATCAATAGTAGTAGTAGTAGTAGTTGTTGTTGTTATTTTATTTTTTTATATTATTAATATGGATGAGACACTGATGTACTTTGATTTTTGCCAGCAAAAATATGTGGACAGATTTTGCCAATGTATTACCCGTATCCACCCCCACCCCCTGATCATTTTCAAGGGAACAGAAAAATCTTGATCTTAAGATACCCACAGGGTGGCTTATCACAGTATAAGCCAGACACAAAAAAATAAATGAAACACTCATGCAGTGTTTTATTAAAGATTTTTTTTTACATTCATTAAGGGAGAGCAAAGACTGTTCATGAAGGCTTCATTCCAGGCTCTCATCATCACTAATGATATGAAGAAACAATTGCAGCATGGAAACATTGTACCAGAGATAATACCTGGATGTGGTGCATCCAACTACGTGGATGTTGTAACTTGCAGCCTCTTGATGTAAACATATACAAAACATGTAAAGAACTAGCTCCACCACAGACATTGAATATGCAATGAATGCATTACATTTACCTGATGAATGATTCAGTACATGGCTCAAGATATCCTACACACAGATCATGGTCACAGGACTGGGTTCTAAATGCTATGGACATGTTAAAGGTAATGAGCAGAGATCATGGTCACAGTACTGGGTTCTAAATGCTATGGACACGTTAAAGGCAATGAGCACAGATCATGGTCACAGGACTGGGTTCTAATTACAATGTACTATGGAAAAGTTAAAGGCAATGAGCACAATGATAATAAGTTTCAGGGTGTGCAGTTTCAGTGTCACTTGAGTGGAAAAGAAAATGTGCCCATTAAAAATGGGGAACAGTTAAATGATGTGGATTATGAAAATGACAGTGATAAAAAAAAATCTGACAGTTTTTCACCCGAGGACCTAAAACAGACTATGGACAAGCTGCTTGATATTGAATAAGTAAATATATACATTATACCAGAAATTTAAGGGAAAAGTTCTAAGCCAAATATGGGCCATAACTCCATAAAATTTTGAGAGCAAATGGTGAAAGTCAAGCCTGATCTCTGTCTGCGTATTGCAAATTTAATCCATGTCATACTGAAATGGTTATTAGTGGAAACTGAAGAATCAAATAGTACCCATAACTTTGTGAAATGTTCTTGGAAAAAAAATCACCGTTTATCAAAAGTTATTAAGTGGAAACCAAATTTGGGATGGATGGGATAGGATATGCCATGATTTAATATGATATCATTGGAGGGGTAAATACTTAAAACACTCTGACAGTGACTGTTCACTAACCATCTGCTTGCAAATATAAACTTTTCATTCTCCTCAAAATTTAATTTATAATAAACTATGCAAAGATGTAAATTTCAGTAAATGTACATTTCTACCCTCATTCTTGAGTGAAGGGATGTTTTACACACGGTCTACCCTGAAGTGCTTTGTTACACTGTGTTTACAAGGATTGTGTAGAAGAATTAAAAGTCAATAAAGTTGAAAAATGTGTAAAGAAATTTGAAAAGTTGCTGCAAAGATCTGAAAAGCTAAGTATGTTATCTACATATAAATTCAGTTATGCCTATTTCATTTCTTTTGCATAACTTCTGTGATCTGTCAAAAAAGTCGCAATCCCAAAAGTTCAAGTGTGTGAAAAAGAAACAGGGAAAAACTGTTTTAAAGGCCTGAAAATCTAGTCAGCTTATCTACTTTATAAACTGTGTAAACTTTCATGTCTTGAAGTACAGTAGGTATTGTGAAATCAGGGCTGGCACGAGGCAATACAGCGCTATATAGAAAACATACATTTGGTGCCCCCCCATTAATACTGAAACTAAAGATGCTTGTAAGAAATTGATTTAAGTTGTGGTCATATAAAAGGATGTTCATATGTCTGAATTCTGCATCCCTTTTCTTCTCTGATCTGGCGCCCCTCTGAAAACACTTCCTTGTGCAAGCACACTGCACACAGCTTGTGTCAGCCCAGTGTGAGATCATTATAAAATGGATTCTGGCCAGAAGTGTGGACATGGTGAAATACAGACATATGAATGGACAGTACCAGAACAACATTATGTCACTTTCTGCTATCACATCAAATGCACAACCCAAGTCAGAATTTAGCAACTATCGATCATTTACCAACTATCGATCATTTACCAACTATCGATCTTGAGGTCATGAAATCTGTCTGTGCTTTCAAGCATGCAGACAGAGGCAGAGACAAAGACACAGACAAAGAGAGAGAGAGAGACCCAACAGTTTCAACTGTGAACTGCAACCCATAACTGACTGTCATGAAATTCGATTCCAATAATCAAATGCTGAAATATGAATGCCATCTAAAAGCCTATGCTCAAATATGTACACTGCTATAAAATTTTATCAGGGAGTGTGTAAAAGCAATAACTGGACAATGAATGATAAAATGATCCACTCTTTCTGTCTTACAAATACATTTTATTGAAAAAAAGCAACAGTAATTTAATAACAGTGTTAAAATCCCTACATTAACACATCAACTATTTAACATTTTTGTTATTTATACATTGCCACACACTGCACCCATACATAATACACAGGCCCAAATTTCACAAAAATTCTCAATGTTTTCCCTCAAGCAGTATGTTCAAGTTATCCATCATACTTCATATTATTATGATTTTTGTTGAAGGCTGACATAACCAAAGTAATTTCAAGTTTAGCAAAATATAGGCTTGCTATTCTTATGAAAACTTTAGAAATTCTTAAAATCTGATGATTACAGAATCTGACCTTACCAGAATGTTTTCCCCAACAAGTTATAGGAATTTAAGTTTTTACTTGAACAATTTTTTTATATTTAGTGCAAATGACATCATGGACCCGAGATATGAATAAAGAATCTTAAACGAAGGATACAGTTTGAGAATTTTGGGAATTGGGGTTTTATATATATATATATATATATATATATATATATATATATATATATATATATATATATATATTTCAAAGATTCCAAAACTAGTAAAAGGAAACATCTGATTATAACAACAAAAATAAATACACAAGCTTGTGTTTTAGACAGTAAAATACGTATTACGAAACCACCTGTGAGTAATGAGAAAAGTGGTGTTTTAATACTGATTGCTTAGTAAAGGTTTATTTATATTTTAATTAGACATGGGGAATCTGGAATAAAGTTACTATTTGTTAAAAGGCTAAAATGACTGCAATTCAACTCTTATGCTATCTTACTGTAACCTCGGAAACCCTTTAGAATACATAATATTGATTGTTTAGTGCTTGCTTTACACTGAAGTGAAATAAAATACAGGTAGCTTCAGTAAAGCAGCTTTGGAATTTTCACAACCTTAAAACAAAATTTTAATTTTAATATTGCAGATTAAAATAAAATAAATGTAAAATATCAAAACTGTAACAAATTAAACATGCAAATGTCACTAACAGTAAAATGAGAGATTCTCACATTTATAATAATTCTGAAATCTCCCTGTAGATAGTAAATGTTTACATAAATAGTCACTTCACTAGTCTCAATACACTGGAATTGTTTACCATACATATGTGTGTAGATCTTGAAAGTGCTTGGTTAGTTTCTGTAGACTAGTTGTACCAAGCCTTGTCATGTTTTTTTTTTGTACATATATAACTGCTTAACTGATTCACAGCTTTTATGATACAAACCGTTTGATAACTTGCTGAAATGTATTTTAGGTTTGACAGAAATACACCATGGTATCTTAGTGCTAATTTGCAGGTTCTTTACTCATGAAATGGAGAGGGATGGAGGAAGTCAAGAAAGTAATTAGCATAAGAAACCACACTTTTGAGTAAATACGTTTCTTTAATAATACTTTTGTAAGTCAGACAAGAGTTGTTTCCATGTAATGACAGGGATTGGTGCCAAATCCCATCATTTGTCAGTCATTACTTGAATGGAAGTGCATGCTATTTCAATGATGTAATTGTGGAGAAGGCTTGACCATGTTATGATTTAAAAGTATTAACATATTTCACTCTAAACAGTGTTTTTTCTCTTCATTAGATACATTATCATAATAGGTTAGGAGAATAGGTAAAAGGTAGGGTTACATTCCCTTACTTCAGATTTTTGTCCCTGGCTCCATTCTCTCTACTGTACGAGTATCAGCTTCCAAATCTAGTAATGATATATGGGCAAAGGACTTCACAGACTGATGAAGAGACATTATCCTTGAGAAAAATCCAGTGGAAACAAGATCATTATGAAACTGCATGGGAGACAATGGAAGGTACAATGAGCCTGTTGTTTTGCTGATTAGGCCATCCCAGGTCAAATTTAGCCATATGAGCTGAAAGTTCTCTACAACTTAAGCTGGAAAATGTAGTTTCAGACATCAATCTAACAACTGGAATAAAACTTTTGTCCTAAACTAAGGACACAAAAGGCCAAAACAGTTTATTTGGTCTTGGATTAATTCCCTGTAGCCCAACAAATCAGGGATGAAACAGGCCGAGCAGAAATATCATCCCTTGGTTCTCTGAGTGGTAAAAACCAGTGACATCTCTATATTCTGATCAGCTCTGCATGTTTATTACCATTTAAATGCCTTGATTGGGTCTTAAAGATTCCTTTGTGAGGAAGGGTCCAGTGTGTTCATTACCAGTTAATTCATTTGGCCCCAATCCCACCTGTAGGCGTGATGAGGCTGTACCCTATTTCCGAGCTCTGCAGCATCAAGGTCATTTAAGACACATCAACGTGGGTGGTATTACAGAAAAGCAGACAGATATAGCTCTAAAATGATACCAAATAATCTGGAAGTTCTAGTTGCACTACAAAATACAGAGGAAAAAACCTCATTTTTTGGACCCGTTTTTTTTTTCCACCCAAAATTTGCTTGTGGTCAGAATGCAATTTTGTGTCCGGATTTTAGACCTTTTGGCCTCAGATCTCAGGGAGACCGGTCTGAACTGCACACAGACAGGTGAACCTTTGCAAAAACTAGGATAAGGTGGGCATTTGGAATAAAGATTGGTCTTGATACGAAAATGATGGGTCCATTAAGCAAAAAAAAAAAAAGAAAAAAATAACTCCAACTTTTACCCTTCTGCTCATATGCTAGCAAATAACCAATGGAAAATGATGGTTCTAATATAACTAGGCATTAGTCTCAAGGAAAATCTGTTGAAAGCCCCCAAATGTCTTTCCCACAAGCATTTCAGGCGAAAATGACAAAAACCTCTGGGGCCAAATGAGTTAAATACCTTGACTGGGTCTTAAAGATTCCTTTGTGAGGAAGGGTCCAGTGAAGGAGGCCTATTTAAAAACTAAAACTGAAATTCTGAAGAGCATGAGTCTCTTCATGACAATGAAATTAGGGACAGTCACAACCAACAATGCAAAACTAAATGCATTTCACATTGACTGATAAGGCATGAATTACACTGATTCTGTCTGCTAAAATTATAGTGATGAGGAAGCAGGTCTTTTACAAGAGTGTTTTAGACAGTAGTTTGAGGGGTGATATGTTCAACAATATCAAGGTTTTGACTTTGGGAGTGCCTTAGAGGGGTCCTGCCTATTTTTCTGATTTCATTTGGGAAATGAGGCAGGCTCTGGGATGCAGGTCCATCTGCATGGGTTTCCTCCTTGGCAGGCTGTTTCTTGACTCCCATGGAACAGGACAAAGGCCGAGATTATAAAATTGCCTTGTGGTAACTTTTGAGAAATGCAGAAAGCATCTCTTCAAGATCTGGAGGCTAATGGAACCAGCTATAAAACCTCTGATGGAGCAGGAGGAGGGTAGAATTTTTAGGGTAATATCTAAAAGGCATAAGCAATAAAGGCACAGATGGATGAATCTTTCATGGACAATGTTGGATCAAAAAGAAAAGGGTCATCTGATTCTCTTTGATGTCAGAGGTGTGAAGCGAGAGGGAGGCATTCCAATTCCTGCAATGGTAACAGAAACAGAACAGGGAAAGCAGTTTGACAAGGGTGACAAACTAAGCTAGGAGTCTGTTCATAAAGGGAATGGTAATATTCAAGCTCTAGTTCTGAGCATTGTCAATGCAATGAGATGAGGGCTTGTATCAGGGAAAGGAAAGTCACCATAATCAGTCTGTGCAGGACCCATGATACAGTAGGGGAAATATGATGAAGTGGCCTAGTACTTTTGGCCTGGTACTCAATTCTGTATGATGTTTAAGTCAGTCCAGTAATGGATGTTATGGGAAAGTTGATAGTTTAATCAAGCACCATTGCATCTGTGACAAAAAGTTAGGGTTGGAAGAGGCATAACTGGGTATACAAAAAAAGTTGATGACTGTACCCAGAACCCATTTGAGGCAGGCTAATATCAAGGTGCAAGTTCAGTACTGGCTATCTAGGGACTGATTACCAAAGCCAGTACCTTGATGTATATGAAGTACGAGGTATTCCAAGACTTGTCCACAATGATCTCTGAATTATGGTGGTACTGGGCCAGAAGTCTGTCCAGTGTTGGCAAGATCTGGCACTATCAGAAATGTCAGCACTTGAGCTGCATGGGAGGCTTGAGAAGACGTATTTCCAGACTTCTTAATTGGCAATTTTTCTGCCTCAAGTGATTGTGACATAAGAAACTTGGAAACTGATGCTGTATCAGCAACAATGGCGATTGCATCCACATCCTTTTGGTACTGTTTTCTTGTCTCTCACTGCCCTGGGTAAACCTTTTTGCACCATAATTCTCACCCATATCTTTTCGGACCAGAGTATATCAATTTTACAAGTGTGGTCCTATTGACACCCCATATACCTAGTGTAACTGGGGTGATTATCTTTGACAGCATGACTATACCTTCCCACTGTTACATATAATAGAGTAAAATTGTAACCCCCTCCCGCTGTCCATGGTGAGGTCAACAAAACTATCAGACTGTGATGAAATCAGACTGTATCCCTTACGACAGAGCTGTAAAGTTACTAGGCAACAAGAAAGAAAACAAGTTTTGTACCTCTGTTTCAAAGGCCTTTACCCTGAAGATAAAACATTAATTGTGATACAAGAGACGTCATTGAACAGAGAAACACAAATGTACCATGGTTCAACTCTAAATTTCAAACAGATTTTAAGAGGTAAAAGTGAAACAAAAGCAACCCAAAACTATATACAGATGACCTTGACCCTGAAGATAGGGTCAAAATGGGGCATGCACTACTCCTCTAGAGACAATATACAAGTGTACCAAATTTCATTAACTGATCTTAAGCAACTTATAAACTATAGTGTGGAAGGGGAAATGCTCCTGAAAACAAAAATATTGTCCTGTGAGTCTGACCTTGAAGACTGGACCCTAGTGTGGTACATGAAAAACAGCAAGTTTCATACCTTAATCTCAAAAACGGTAATTTCATAATTGTTTTTCAAATTTCATGACTTAGAATGCCATTTCTTTACACTCTCCTTGATGTGCATCCTTAATTAAAACAAATGCTTCTTCAGGTGTTGTGTCTTGTACAAAACAAGAGGTCCAAGTGAGCCTGATATCACTCATCTTGCTTACTTAACTTAAAAGTTGACCATTTCACAAAGCAGACTTATGAAGAACAAAACATGGGTCTACTATCTTTCAAACTTCATATCATGCTGTAATGATAAAGTTTTGTTGTGAAGATAATGGCATAATTAATACCCATCTTGCTCAATGTCATCCAAGACCCTGATGATATAAACCCATTTACCAAGTTTTATTGAAACTAGATGAAAAATATAGTCTCTGGATCTAGAGAGGTAGTAAACTCAGCCAATCAAATGCAATGTACCTCATTAATATGCACTGATCTCACTTATTATAAAACTGCTGATAAAAGCTTCAGGTGGAGCCATCTATGTGGAATTCAGTTTCATGAGTGGTAACAAGTCAATAACATGCAAGATTACATTATTACTATGAGTGAATCTTGTTCATTATTGAAATCATCAAAAATCTTTATGATATAAGCCCATACTTCAAGTTTGACCAAAATCAGATAAGATATAAGACTTGCAGAGTGAATGGTAACAAACTCAGCAAATTAAATGCAAAATTACCTCATTATTATGCCTATCTCAGTCACTACCAAGCTTTTCCATGATCATGATGATATAAGCATGTATTTCAAGTCTGATCAAAATCAGGTCAGAAATATAGAATCCTGAGTGGTAACAAGCTCAGCCAATTATGTGCAAGATCAACTCACTCATATGCATGGATACTGATAATAGAAGCATAAATCTGAAGTTTGATAAAAACTGGGTGAGAGACATAGCCTGCCAAATGGTAACAAACGCAGCCATTCAGATGCAAGATTACCTCATTACTATGTATCAACCTTGCTCAAACCCAAAAGCGATCTTGATGAAATAAGCCCATATTATGAGTCTGATAAAAATCAGATCAAAAATATATGTTCTAAGGGTATAACAAGCTGAGCCAATCAGATGCAAGATTGCCTAATTAGTATGCACATATCTTGCTCATATCAAACTTGTCCAAGATATTCACAATATTAACAAATATTTCAAGTTTGATCAAAACTGGATAGGAAACATTGTAACAAGTTCAGCCAATCAGATGCAAGATTACCTCATTAGTATGCATGGATTTTGCTCATTATTAACTTATCTAAGATTTTGATGATATAAACACACATTCCAAGTTTGACTGAAATCAGATCAGAAATATGGTGTTCAGAGTAGTAACAAAAAATTGATGACATCTGCATGATGCACAACTGATAACACATAATGCATGGCAGATCCTGCCTTACCATAAGCTGACTTGGTCTCATGGCCAGGTGAGCAAATAAAAGATGTTAATCTAGTGTGAAAGATTACATTCAGATTGAGATAATACATATGGGTTAAGGTAAGCAAAATCAGTTAGTAGCAAACTTAATTCTCACCTGAAACAAGAACAAATGCATTCTAAGATACTATGCCAAGAAATAACATTTTATATATGGTTTGTCCAACTATAGCACTATGTCCAGCAATCATTATCAAAAAATTGCCTGCAATGGAATTTTTTTTTCCAAGTGTGTCCCAAAATACTCTGTTAGAATCTGGCAACAATATGGAATGTATAATATAATTACAAAGTTTAAATTACAAAATAAAATATATATACAAATCAGTTATGGTTCTGGTGAAACATTAACAAAAATGAAGTAATATTCCAATCAGATCTTTCTCAGGTGTAAACTTGTTATATGTATAAATTAGATTTTGTGGTGGTAAAATTTAATGCAATTATCTTTCTACACTATGTAACTAATCCATATCAAAGTTACTTTATAGAAATGTATTTTTATTTCTAAAAATATAAATGCAATGATTTAAATGAGAATGCAAATTTATGATTTTATAGTAAAATAAAAAATGTTACCCAAACTGATTATCCTCAAATTTAGATGAGCCAGATTGTATGATGTTTGGACCACAATTTTCTCACACTCAACACAGACTAATACGACAAAAAATGATCATGCACAATCCTGGTGTTTTTGGTGAGTTTAGATGATTGATATACTCTCTGTTTAGGTGACATTATTATCCCGTTATATCTTGAGAATCAATGCATACAAAGGATAATTCTGAAAACCATGTAAATGGATGAACCACGGTTTACATTTTTTGTAAATGAAAAACATATATTCATTGTTAATTACAATGTTCAAGATATGCACAGAATGATAAAAAAACAAATTATGTGAGATCACGTAATAAAATGGGTGCAAAAGACTGTGATAATCTGTACAGAAAATTAACCTGCATTGTAAAAAAAATAACTTGCAATGTACATGTATACAAGGAAAGTTTTACATCAATTTAGAAATAAAACGTACACAAAAAATTCTAAATGAATTCTAACATGTTTAAAATTAACTGTGTTATGGCTAATATAGTGCATGATAAAAATTACAAAAATATATATATATAATCTATCTTTGATACTGATTTGAAGTTTTAGTGTTTCTTTCATTCATGGTAAGAATAAATAACTCTGTAGCTTACATCATATGAAAACAATTTACACATAAGAACAGCTAAGGCAGCAAGATTACAAGGAACAAAAATAAGAAAACTAAATGTAAACAGTTTGTTTAATTACCAGTATGCTAAATCTAAGGACATTTTTATCCGATTCTTTTGTTTGTATGCCTGAGATTCATCATATACAAAAGTCATCCACTTATCAAATGAGATTTCTTCAAAATGATGCAACATTAAAAATGAATGATTATTACACAACCAGACCAAAAAAGCCATGAAAAACATTATTTTATGCAACAGTAAGGTAAACTATGTGACTCATGAAATTTTATCCCCACAAAATTAGATACTGTCTCCAAACCAATTATTTTTATCCCCACAAATTTGTCTGTTAAATCCCAAACTATGAAGCTGTATCATCATAAAATTGTCTATGAACTCCCAAATTATGAAATTAGATTCCCATAAAGTCATCTATTTACTCCCAGACCATAAAATGTAATGATCACAAAGTCATCTATTTAATCCGAATCCATGAAATCTGATGGCCACAAAATCATCTCTTTACTGCCAAGCCATCAACTTTTATCCCCAAAAAATCATCTCTTTACTTCCTAGCCATCAAATCTGATCCCTACAAAATCATCCACTTACTCCCAACCATGAAATTTTAATCTGCCAAAATCGTCTATTTAGTCAAAAGTGTGAAATGTAGTCCTCAAAAAATCATATATTTACCCCCAAACCATGATGTTTTATCCCCCAAATCATCTATTTACTCCCAAACTATGGAATTTAATCCCCAAGAATATTTATTATCTTATAGTAATTTAAATTTTCGCATGTATTTCAATGTGACATCGACATTGAAGTCAGAGTTGTCTGAGCTGTCTACCTGATCATCCGATTGTGTTTAAGTTATAACTGTTTCAGCTTAATTGGTTTACTGTATAGAGATTGTTAAAGACTAGTGAGGCCTTCATACTGGCTGAATAGAAATTGTCAAAGATTAGTGAGGCCTTCAGACTGACTGAATATATGATGTCAAAGGCTAGTGAGGCCTTCATACTGGCTGAATAGAAATTGTCAAAGACTAGTGAGGCCTTCATATGGGCTGAATAGAGATTGTCAAAGACTAGTGAGGCCTTCATATTGGCTGAATAGAAATTGTCAAAGACTAGTGAGGCCTTCATATGGGCTGAATAGAGATTGTCATAGACTAGTGAGGCCTTCATACTGGCTGAATACAGATTGTTAAAGACTAGTGAGGCTTTCAGACTGACTGAATAGAGATTGTAAAAGATTAGTGATGCCTTCATACTGACTGAATAGAGATTGTCAAAGACTATTTAGGCCTTCATACTGGCTGAATAGAGATTGTCAAAGACTAGTGAGGCATTCAGACTGGCTGAATAGAGATTGTCAAAGACTAGTGAGGCCTTCAGACTGGCTGAATAGAGATTGTCAAAGACTAGTGAGGCATTCATACGGCTGAATATAGATTATCAAAGTCTAGTGAGGCTTTCCTACTGTCTGAATATAGATTGTCAAAGGCAAGTGAGGCCTTCATACTGACTGAATAGAGATTGTCAAAGACTAGTGAGGCTTTCAAACTGGCTGAACAGGGACTGTCAAAGACTAATGAAGCCTTCAGCTTTGAGAAATACTGAATCCTTTGTTCACATTGCCTCAGTTATAGTCCTGAGTATGACCTGCTCTGGTGTATGCCATATTTTTCCAAAATGACTGAAGAAAAAGGCCAAGTTAGAGCTTGTGATTTAACAGACCAGTGATAAAGTACTGTTTAGTGCAGGCATGGGCAATTTCTTCATGGTGTGGACGTGACAAGTTATTTTTAAAGCCACACCATGTGATAAAAATAAACAGATAAAACCAGGTCACAGGTCATATTTTGCCCACCCCTGGCTTTGTGTCAACATGAGATATGAGTACCATATATGCTCACGTATAAATCGAGTCCAGATGAGAAACAATAGAGACCCATATCTGCCATCATATAATGTGTAAGCAGATCAGAATCTATTTTGTTTATTCTACTGATTACTCACAACAAATTGCAGAGACCCAAATAAACCAGCACAATATGTGAAGGCAGAACTGGGTCTATACAATTTGCAGTTGGACTTGACTTAAATGTGACCACGTATGGTATTATTGCCACAAGTTATTATCATAGTTTAGTTTTCATACTGAAATCTGTATGGGATGGTTGGTATTCAGGAGGGTAAACATTAAATATGTTCGAGCATCATGCACAGTCTTAAGTTTTCCCTCTTTGTTTCTTTCTCTCTTGCTAGAATGTTACAGAAGAAACAGTTTACAATCACAAATATACAAGACTAATGTGACTGATTACATTTTCAAGCAGGATATTAACTTGACCAATTAGAACTGGATTTTATAAATTCCAAATGTTGGGGAAATAAAAAGGTCAATGTTGCACAAATTCTGTAATCTACTACATCAATTATCTCATAAACCAGTTTGCTTTGTTGAATGATTATTAATATCTATGAGATAAAGGAACAAATACATTCAACAGATTCCTATTTTTTAATTTAGAGCATTAACAATGTGACTCACAAGACCATCTTCAAGACTCAAAACATGGCCTACATCTATAAGACAGATTCAATTGATATCCAACAAATGATTCATCACTCCGGTGGCCTAGTGGTTAGAGCATCTGCCTTGGATGTGGGAGGTCATGGGTTCCATCCTCGGCCGAGTCATACTAAAGACTTATAAAAATGGTACTAACAGCTGCCTCGCATTAAGAGGTTAGTCTTAGGACTGGTCAGCCTGGTATCAGGATAATGTAACTGGGTGAGACATCATGCTACATGTCTGCGGCATGATGCCCCAGTGCTAGACATCACTATAAACTCACACTGCAGACATCGTAGCGATATGACTGAAAAATTGTTAAAGCTACGTTACAAAAATCCATATCACACACACAAATGATTCAATGGACATTTGGGATTCAAGTTTATGCATTCCTGTTGTATTAATTGATCCTTTCCTTATAGCAAATGTTGTTTTTATTTGGGATCCTGGAATATCAATATACAAAGTCTGGCTGTTATTGTATTAAGCTTTAGTCCGAAATGGTGATTTGTGTACAAACTTGTAACTTGGGCTCTAATATCTATTGAAGCTGCCAATGCTATCACTACCATCAATGCCAGGAATGTTTTACTATTCACACCCAAAACACATCATCCCAAAACAATTAGAAATACCATCTATACTTGCTTATAAGTCGAGTCCAACTACAAATAACACAGACTCAGATCTGCCTTCACATAATACACCAACAGATTAGGGTCAGTGTTCTTTGTTCTACTGATTATTCCTAACAAACTGCACATAATCCAGTACCGCTGGTGCATTACATGATGGTACATCTGGGTCTGTGCAGTTTGCATTTGGGACTGGACTTATAAGCAAATATATACAGTGTCTTTTAGCTGCTGTAAATTCATTTATTTTTGTCAATATAAATTTTTGTAGCTTTGCAAAAATGACAATTTTATTGGTTTTTAAAAAAAGTCCTTAAGTGGTCACTGAAGGATACTTGTTCATAGGGTCTTCATTCGTGCAGCACAAAATCCATAAAAATCCCTTGAAATATAGTAAATTCACAGAATTAAAATGTTCGTTGTAAGACTTTTTATCAGCAATGACAGCCTGAAATGAGAAAGTGGTTATATCTGTGGTGCTGCAAGGATCAATCCCTGGGTAACTCATCAGTCTGTTTCACTTTCAGTATCACTTCTTACATCCTTCATCTAGGAAAAGAATGAATATGTGATCAATTGAAAGAACAGTGAAGTAACATGTAAACACAACAACCATATCTTTCTTAATCTTACTAAAGAATAAATTCTAAAAGAACCCTTTACATCTTTTTAAAAAAATTTATATATCAACTGTACAAGAAATTATAATACCTTAATTAGAGTACTGACAATCTAAGCAATCCTGAGAGCATATATATAAGTGTAAGGCGACATGCAAGTCAGGAAACCAGAGGACCAGGCAATTGATTCACATAACTTCTGAACTAGAGTGTAAGCTCAAAGCTAACTTTTGATAGCTGATAATGAAAAAAAAAACTCAGTAATTTTACAACTTTTCAAAGGTTAATATTTATCTGAACATTGTTCGGTTTATATATAGTTTGTTTCATGAAATGTATACTAACAACTTTTTACAACTGATAAGGCTCTGGTCAGAGTGTGCACTTAAGTTGCAGAGATTTGGGAATATGGGGATTGGTCTTGGATGGGCTGCTCTTTATTTACCCTTACATGTGCTGGAAAAAGTAATCAAACTTAGGACTACTGAGGTGTGAAACAAATATGTCATACTGTACTGGCAGTGCCCCAACATTCCTTTGATGGTACAGCTAGTTTCAAAAAAAAAATTTTCTTGAGTGAACAGGAGGAATCTATTTGGGCAACCACTAGCCCTTCTATATGTGGTCAGAATGACAGTAAATTTCATGGCTTGGTGTTATTATTCCTATAAAATACAACCATATGTAGAAATTCACACTAGTAAAGAGCTACATTTCTATGCAAGTATCTTTGAAAGGTTTTCTGATGAATATAAGCCTAATATATTTTAAAGAATTGTATCCCGGAAATGAGCACTCGATTTCTATTATGACTCTATGGTTTTAAGAAAAGAAATAGAAAACAGCGAGATGCATCAAGCTTTGTAAAATTAAACAAATAATTTATTCCCCAGAATACAAAGTGAAAATGTAAAAAACAAAGTAATTTATGGTATTTCCAATTAAATCCCAAATAATCCTAGAATTACAGTCACAATTCCTAATGATTCAAGTCATGAATAAACTTTTGTGGATATCCCAATTTAATCCTATGCTGGCAGTGTTGATGTGCCTGTGGTGGCCTATGTAGTGGTGATGTGCTAAGTCTTTTGTTGGATCACAATAATACAATCCAAGAATATATCCTAATTTCAAATTTCACAATAAATTCAAGTCTCTATTTCCAAGAATGTTATTTTTGATGAGCTCTTTGTATTTCCAGTGAATAAATAATTTGAATAAATAATATTCGAGCCCAAATGAACTATTGGATACAACAATAATACAACTGATTCTGCTGAGATCTTAAATCATGAATGAATAATTTCTATAAAAACAGGATTAAAAAGTGCTCTACTTGACCTCAGGTCACAATTAGCACTGTACAAAAAGATATTACCTCATGGAAAATGACCTTCTAGAAGGTTCCTAATGTTTACTAGATAAACTAATTATAATAAAGAACATGGTAAACATAATGTTCTTGACTCGGGCAAAGATAATAATGCTAACAGTTAAACCATACACACAGAGAATATTTTAACTATGCATTATTTGCTAACAGAATTAAAAAGTTGAATGATTCAGGACAAGTAGAAAATGTACTCGATTTTGGACAAGGTCAAGTCCAACTTACAATGTTACATTATCAATAGCATATAATGAAATAAAAACAAAATTTAAAAAAAAAAACCTAACAAACAATGAAAATTAAATATACATAACATCTCCCCTAAAAATAAAGAAAAAAATGTTTTATGCAATAAAGCTTTCTTTTAACTATTAGTCAAATGATGTACATGTCATAACAATTTCCATAAGATAAAATCTCATGAATGACAAAAAGTATACATAAACCAATATAACATTTCTATACATGTGAAAGTGCATTTGGTATTATATTGTTTTTCTCTTGACAAACCTGATGTTAAATGTTGTATCATGCAACATCAAACTCCACCTTAATAATCTATGAATTTTTGTTTTTTATCACGCCAATGAAAGTAAGGAGGTTGTAATCACTAAACAATCAGTGGAGCTGAACAAGTATAGACTTCAAAGAGTTGCAATGCCAATATTGAAACCAAACATTCCTTCTCGATTGTAGAATAATTTCTCTGTTGCTTGTCTACTTTCTATAAATATAAAAGCATACTGGAAGATCTACACCATTTTCCTCTTCTTGAATCAATACTGCACCAACCCCAACATCACTTGCATCAACAGGCATTTTAAATGATTGACTGAAATTTGGAGCTGATAGAACTGGTGCACTCTTAAGTATGGCCTTTAACTTATCAAAAGCCTCCTGACATTTTTCAGACAAATGAAACTTCATTTTTTTCCCTCAATAAAAACTTGTCATGGGTTCAGTAATCAAGGAGAAATTGGAGCAAAATTTCCGACAGTATCCAGTCATACCCAAACATCACATCAGTTGCTTTTTACTGATAGGCACAGGGAATTCAGAGATAGCCTTCACCTTACCATCTATAGATTTAACTTGTCAATGTCCCACGAGATGTCCTAGAAATGTAACACAAACACGATTAACCTCTGCACCACTTGGACTACTGAAATCGTAACAGCAAATTATTATGTATGTTGTTGCATGATGTTCTTTTGCGTAATAAAAAATATGTCCTAAAAGTTACGTTATCCCTTTTTAAACACATATTTCATACATTTCTTTGCAATACAGGAGGAGAAAAGCTCAAAACACTGCAATATAATCCTGTCCTTCATTAAGTACTTCTTCAGTAACTACTCCATTCTTTTATTTTTGTTCTGTTTTATTGTCAGGTGAGACCAAAATCCAGTCTTCAGCAGATTATACTGTGAAGTTTTGCACTGCAGTAATTTATCAAATGGGAAAGATACACTATTATTATTTCCATTAGCACCATTAATAAAATGTAAAATCCTTAGTGTTAATTGTTATTTGGGTTGACTTCCTTAATACGCCTCTTCTATATTTCACAAGGTCCAAGTGGACAAGCGTTTAAAGCTCACCATTATGGATCACTGCCATTTCACCACTGTCTGCATGGGTTCAAGTCATGGGCTCAGCCAATTTGGGTATGTGAGAAAGCTTGCCGGTAGCTTTTCATGGGTCGGTGGTTCTTTCCAGGGTTTTCCCGGGTTCTTCCTCCACTATTTATATTGGCTGCCAAGTATAGTCTATCTTTTGCTGAAAAATGGCGATAAACTCTAAAACAACAACAAGAACTATATTTTACTTACCCATAACCCAATATTCAGAATGTCCCAAAACATGATTAGAAAAAGGAAAACTTCAAACAAATGACATGCAACATTTCAAAGCCAAGTCTTTTATCCACAAAAAAAAAGAGAAAGGCATTTTGTGATACCTTGTACTGGAACTGTGTTGCTCATACGGCAAGAGATGTATGGGGAGAACAAATAACACGGTTTGTCTTATTTGTTTTTGTGTTAAGAAGAGGCGGAAACAAGAATATGTTTGAAATTTGCATATGTGTTAGATGTTTTTAAAAGTGTCTTCTGTCAAAAACAAAAACTTACTCTCAACTGTGCTGGTTGTTTGTGAGGTCTATTGAAGATGCAGAAATATGGTGAAATTTGCATTTTTTATGAACATACAAACAAAATTAAATATGTATTTCATGGTTTCACTGTACCAAATGTACTGTAAAAATGTTAGAGGAGACATATAGTCATTTTGGTATACTGTATTTCATGTTATTTTTCGTACACGAAAAAATAATTATTAATTTCAATGTATGAAAAATTATATGTAAAATAAATAATTATCATTTTGTGGTAATTACCGTGTACGAAAAATAAAGGGATCATATCTGACAAGGCCTGTGGAACACACGACACTCCGCAAGCTAAGGTACAAAACTAATGCACAAAATTGGTCTCATTCTGCTTAACTCAAGAAAAATCTGTTGTTATTATGAGAGAGAGAGAGAGAGAGAAATAAGAAAATAATCTTTATTGTTCAGTTACCTGTCAGTTGTCACTATTATATTCCATTGGCAATTAAAACCTGAATAAATAAATCGTTTTGGTTGTAATTATGAGATCCATTGTCACTGTGCCACATGGCTATGCAGAGGTAATATACATGCTAATTAAATACGCTTGACCTTTAGCTTGGTCTTTTCCAGTAAATACTGGATTGAAGACCAGATTCACCTCTACATATCAAATTAAGGAGGCTCTATGTAGGGAAATGAGGCTACCCATGGGGTATTGAAAATGTGTATGACAAGTCTATTAGCTCAAGAAAAATATTAATTTATTGATACTTGTTCTGAAGCCAGTTGAAAAAAGGGCAAATGATTTTAAGAGAGAGAGAGAACAACAAAGCACCGTGTATATAAAAATATTTTTGTATTATAAACATAGCATGTTATTTGAAGAAACTTAATAATGAAGACATGCCCAAGCATGAACAGACCAAGATCTTTGAAGATATTAACTACCGGTATATATAACTTGAACTCACGGAGTCAATGACTTTTGCATTTATGATTAAAAGTAACTGGGTTTTTATAGTTTTTTACTGCATTACTATATTGAGCCAATAAGATTAATTGCCAACTGGTATGTGATCTTCGCGTCTTCCTGTACTGAGATATTATTTTTACTGGATAAATAAACTCAAATGGCTTCTGAACTCGTTTTCAAATGCACGCTTTGCTTTGTTACACCGACTGATGTAATCAAGAGCGCTCATTAACGATGCTGTCCAGCTGTTGTTGAATAGCAGTATATATTGTAATGACAACAACAGAACAAATACATCAATCATTATATTTTCTTGCCGATACAAAAGACGAAGAAGGTCAATAAAATGAATGTGAATAGATTCTCAGTTAACAAAACAGTTGCCCTTTCTGAGTAAGCTGAGCAATGGGCTTTCTACACACTTATAGTTGGTGAATTCTTTGGAAATCTTTCTGTACATTTCAAACTTCAACACAGAAGGGGCATTTTTCAGATTTCTTGGAATTATTGGAATTGAAAGGACTTTTAGGAAACAAGAATTCATTCACCATGCTGTAAGTTAATTTAATTCTTTCACCTCTGTATTTTGAGAAATAAATTATTTTCAATTATGCAAAACTTGTTTGTTTTGCTGTTTCTTGTTGTGTAGATTAAGACACTGGAGTCGTGACATGGTATTGATGGCAAAAGTAAAAGATCAATGGGCAAAATTAACATACATGTATTACTTATCCCGCCTGGATTCATGTTTGGTGACACACTCCTTCTTAAAAATATCTCAACCAGTTGAAAATGAATTGACGACTTGTGCCTCAGTTAAGAACACGCCCAAAGTTAGTCATTACTCATAACTTGCTTAGCAAAATAATACCCTGGTCATTTGATGTACCTAAATCAAACTTTGGTATATTTTTGAATCCATTTGAAATGGGAACCTGTCTTCAGTTTTAACAAAATGAAATAAAAATAATGGATAAATAAAAAATAAAAATGCAACTAAAACAATGATTTTATCTCTTATTCTAGGCTGTAAAATTTAAAGGGCCATACTTTTTTTATCACATTGGCAAAAGTAAATCTTCACAGAAGATCGTTTTATGTACGAAAAATAATAGGATGACCGAAAACATATTAAATTTTGTGTATGAAAAAATGTGACAGAATTAATTAATTATTATTTTTATGGCTTGATGGTGTATGAAAAATTAAAGGGTACGAAAAATAACAAGAAATACGGTATGTCAAAATTATCTGATGCATTCATTAATACTTGGCCATTGTTGAGATGCAAGGTACCAATGAACACTGAAACACTAAAAATTTCATTGTTTTTTTACATGGTCCATATGCAAGAACCAAAACAATATTCTAGTAAAAGATTATTCACACAAACCTTTATACTCTGTCAAAATACGAATTTAGTTGCCACATGTGGCCCACCTATATTTTTTTAAAAACTGCTCCAATTTTAGTATAAAATGGATATTTTATAGCCAAATGTGATGTCATGAGCATGTGCCTATGATGTCATATCAACAAATTTTTAAAAATAAATTACTCTTTTAAGCTTTTCAAATATTGATACATTTTTTGCCATGGTATTATCAGATCAATAATGTTCTTGAAAATTTGTGAATTTATCGGCCAAAAAGATGCATTATAGTTACCAATTCATTTTCACTCTGTTTTTTATACTGCTTTTCATGGATTACAAGCTCCAGAGACAGTATAGCGCATAAATATTTCATACCAAGTTTTATATATTTAAATGAAAAGTATTTTTTAAAACAAAGTCAAATTACATTCTAAACTTCCTCATTTATACAGCATAATGTATTGTTTGGTGACACAATTCTATACACAACAGCACAACCAACTCTGAGAAACTAAGATTTTATCTCACTTTTAGCTTTTCAAAAAATTTCAATGGACATTTATATCATTACAAAAAAAGTGCAGTTATAGAAAAATAGATTTGTTGTTGTTGTAGGGTTTAACACTATTTTTCAGCACATGATAGGCTATACATGGCGGCCAGTATTAATGGTGGAGGAAGAACCCCGGGAAAACCCCGGAAAGAACCACCAACCCATAAGAAGCTACTGACAAGCTTTCTCACATACCCACATTGGACGAATCCAAGACTAGAACCCATGTAGACAGAGGTGAGATTGCAGTGATCCATAATGGAGAGCGCTTTAGACCACGTGGGGTCCCGAAAAAAAGATAGATTTGATATCTACCAATTAAGAGTCATTAGAGATTCATCACATGCTCTTTATCCATGTAATTTCTGTGGATGTTACAGCTGTCAATATCAGTATAATTCTTATTTTAAAAAAACATTTACCTGACACTTGTGTCATTTTAGTATTTTCTGCAGTGATAAGTGAGTTTTGCAAATAAATTAAAAAAGTTGTTAATTATATAACTTTTTTGAAAACTTCATATAGGTAATTAAATCAGACATTCAATCCATCTGACAAAAGCTAATATATATATATATATGTATATATATATATATATATATATATATATATATATATATATATATATATATATATATATATATATATATATAGGCAGGTCTTCTACTGATGCTGAATAGTTACATTAGAAAAATTTCTCAGGTGAACAGGAATGAAACTCACCTCAAAAATATATGATGGATATGAAGATATGAAACCCATGACAAACAACTATTGAAACCCTTGTCTCTGGCACAAAAGTGTCCCATTTCTTCCCTACCAAAAACTTAATGAGCTAATTTTCTACGGAAAGAAACTCTATATGCAAGATATCAGAGTTGCGTTTCTCTTGGTTACATTCCTCAACACAATCTGAGCTGACATGAATGTCATTATAATATGCCATCTGACTTGCATCCCCTTTGATAACCTCCCTGTATACAATCTAGGCTATCATGAATGTCATTATAATATGCTATTTGACTTTACATCCCTTTTGATAACCTCCCTCTATGCAATCTAGGCTAACATGAATGTCATTACAATATGCCTTTTGACTTAAATCCCCTTTAATAACCTCCCTCTATGTAATCTGGGCTATCATGAATGTTAATATAATATGCCATTTGACTTACATACCCTTTGATAACCTCCCTCTATGCAATCCAGGCTAATATGAATGTCATTGTAATAAGCCATTTGACTTAACCCTTTGATAAAATTCCTCAATGCAATCTGGACTATCATGAATGTCAATATAATATGCCATTTGACTTACATCCCCTTTGATAACCTTCCTCAATGCAATCCGGGCAATCATGAATGTCCATATTATATGTAGGAGTAGTAAAATGTAGAGAAGTCCGTTGAATAGGGTGTAGGCATGAAATCTGTCTATATAGTCATACACTTCGAACGTTGTTGTATACAGCACTCTGTTCAATAAATAAAGCATAAAATAAGTTTATAAAAAGGCTATTATACATTAAATATTTCTATCAACAAATCAGAATCATCCTTAGCTCAACAATTTCAAGGCCATACAATTTGGGGTTTTTTGCAGTAAAGAGTTTTTTTAATTATAAACCTGACTATTACACATCTTATTATACTATCACTTTGAATATAGCAAGATTAAGGCATGGCTCCCAAAGTTTAAGTGCCAAAGTAAACAAGAGTTTGTTTTATCAGTCTTCTGCTTTCTTGACATGAATAACATGTCATGTATATTTAATTTAATTGTTTGTCTATTAGTTTTAATTTTTTCTTTTTATTTCATTACATGTTACCATAATGTAACATTGTTTACTGGACTTGACCTTGTCCAAAAATGAATTAATTTATACTTGACCTGATTGACTTTCTTTCATTTTTTTAAAATTTCATTTATGTAAACAACCAATAAAATAGCTTCATTATTTTCTTTGTGTATGAGCTCATTAACTGAATTATTATTCAGGTAAACAAAAGTGGTAAATATGTTGATCAGGGTCAGGGTTTTTAGAGATTCCCATGTGAATTTAATAGGCTATTGTGTTGTAACTAAACAAGGCTCATTAAGATCATTCTAGAAGGTTATTTTCCATTAGAGAATGGTTGTTTTTAGAAAATACTAATGTGACCTGAGGTCAAGCGGAGCACTATATTATCTTGTGACTGGAATAATTTTACCAGTCGTGCTTTAACATCTAGCACTATAAGTTGTATTATGTTGTGACCAGTTTGGACTGAATTTTATTTCTTTCAAATTATTGAATTCAGGTGATTATTTTCACTGGAAATACAACAGTGCTCTGACAAAATTCTTGGATAAAGACAATCACTGGAATTTATACTGAATTCAAACCTGAAATAATATTTCTGTGATTCAACAAGAGACCGTTGACACATCAGTACTTTGTAGGCTATAACAGACAAGTCATCACCTTCAATTTTGGATCTCTTCAGGACTTGAACTGGGTTTATTCAGGACTTTTTATTACTAGGACGTGTGTCTTTAATTCTTGGATTATTTTTGGATTTGGTTTGCAATACTGCAAGTTCATATTTCTCATTTTCATTTTGTATTCAAGGGAAATAAATTATTTGTTAAATTTTACAAAGTTTGTTGTCTTCACTCTTTTCTGTTACTTATTTTAAAGGCAGAGACTTGTAACAAACGATATTAAGAGTTATATGAATAATGATGTTAAAAATTATACGAATAATGATGTAACAGTTGTAAGAATAATGATGTTAACAGTTATATGAATAATGATGTTAACAGTTATAAGAATAATGATGTTAACAGTTATAAGAATAATGATGTTAACAGTTATATGAATAATGATGTTAACAGTTATATGAATAATGATGTTAACAGTTATATGAATAATGATGTTAAAAATTATATGAATAATGATGTAACAGTTATATGAATAATGATGTTAAGTTATATGAATAATGATGTTAACAGTTATATGAATAATGATGTTAACAGTTATATGAATAATGATCATAACAGTTATATGAATAATGATGTTAACAGTTATATGAATAATGATGTTAGAAGTTATATGAATAATGATGTTAACAGTTATATGAATAATGATGTAACAGTTATATGAATAATGATGTTAAGTTATATGAATAATGATGTTAACAGTTATATGAATAATGATGTTAACAGTTATATGAATAATGATGTTAACAGTTATATGAATAATGATGATAACAGTTATATGAATAATGATGTTAAAAGTTATATGAATAACAATATTAAAAGTTATATGAATAACAATATTAAAAGTTATATAAATAATGATGTTAACAGTACATGAATAATGATGTTAAAAGTTATATGAATAACAATGTTAAACATTATATGAATAAAAATGTAATCAGTTATATGAATAACAATGTTAAAAGTTATATGAATAACAATGTTAAAAGTTATATGAATAACGATGTTAAAAGTTATATGAACAAAAATGTAATCAGTTATATGAATAACAATGTTAAAAGTTATATGAATAATAATGTTAAAAGTTATATGAATAATTATATTAAAATTTATTGATTTCAATTGTGTCATTAGTCAATCACTGTACCTTTATTTTAACTTATTATAAGTGTTAATCTACATGTAATTATTACTGAACCATGAACAATAAAGCCATTAAGTTGCCTTTGTTTTTGTCTTCAATACATTCTTTGTATAACCATTGCTTAATCATGGGTAAACAATAGCCACAAGATGTTTGCTCAGTCAACCAGCATACATAACAATTCACTGAACAATCTGAGGGTAAAAAAACAAAAGGTTTTCACCTGAAGTTATAAATGAATTAATTCACCTAATAGTATCTAATTAATTACTTGTCACCAATCTCACTCTCACAGTTCAAGGTTCTTGAAATCATTGGGCAGTGCTCTAAAAACACATAAAAAATAGGAAACCATCATAATGCACACACAGCTTGTCCATTTTGTATGACAATCATCATGCAAGCAATTAATCAGTGAATCATACTGTCCATCCCTGAAACAAAATTATTCCATTTTTTTTTATTCATTCTGTAGTTAAAAGAGTTACAACAGTATTCAGATTCATACTGACTCTAGTAAAGAAAACTGTTGGTTTAAAATTTATACAGATGCTGCTTAATGAATGTGATACTTGCATGTGCACACACAGACCCACAAATGTGCTTTATCTTTCCTTACACTAATGTAAATACTCGCTTATAATTTAACATTTTTTAATTGAAAACTTGATTCAAGCAGAGTAGGGGTCATCTTATAAGCGTGATATACCAAAATAATTGGATAATTTAGGGGTAATGTTGGAAACTCAAGCTGTTTGTGTACACAAAAATACTGTGAATTCAAATATTTTTACGTCTTTTATGTCAATATTCCCATTCAGAAATGTGTATATGGTATGCACTGTGTTCATCTATTTCATGGCAGTATTTACACAATACTTGTATCTGCAGTTATCTGAATTTTAATAATTTCAAAATATTATGGGTAAATTAAATACTTCCCACTGCAAAGCAAAGTTTCATCAATGTTGTTTCCTGTGGGTGTTTGCTAGCAAGTAGCTTTCTTCCATTTTTGTGCAAGTCCTAATAATGTGTATTTGTATTAATATATTTTTTATGTATAAACACTGTGTTTGATGCAAAGAAAGTTTTGATATAATTTGTATTTTCCTCTTCTATAAATTAGATGTTTAATTCCCAAGTGATATTTCCCCAAGTTTTCTGCCATTGTACATGACCTGACAACTGTATAGGTGGCACTCACTTGCTGTCAAGCTGACATTCATTTTAATCAAGCTGCAAATTTAATACATGTACTTGCCCAATGCCAATTAGAGTTCACCATCTTCCAGTGAATGTTTGACCTTAATCCCTTTTAGCTTGTAAAAGCAGCACCCTCTTTATTTTCCCATGTGACCACCCTTTGATCGAGCTATGAATGTGATACTTGCTCAGTGCCAAGTAACTGAGGGTGGTTATTTGAACCCCCATGATCTTGCTGCACAAATGACATGTGTTCAGTTGCAGCCTTTAATAGATTTCGCATACCTTATGATCAAAGTGTTACTTAAAGAACCCATGCTCAGTCTCTACACAAGCACCCACATTTGACAGTGAAACCAAAGATATGGAGTTGGATGATATGTACAATAACTAGACTACCATGATTTACAACGAACAGATGACAACAGAGAATTTCAGAACCTTATCAGACAATGAAGATGAATTCTAGGACTTTGTACCAGATAACATTAGATAGTGACATTCATAGGATACTGTGAATTAAAAAATGAACTTAACTTTCATTGTTTATTTGTAAGACACATGGAATTAACATATAACTGAATGTTGTGAATAGGATCATTCTGAACTATTTTTAGAGCGGTGTGTGACCTATAACTGAATGCATCAATTTATCATATAAATGGATTTAAGATGTCAAGCATTTTATTGATTTTGATGGATTTAATTAGGACAAACTGTTAAGTTACCAATTTATTTGTGACACATTCCACTCAATAATATATTTGCATTTTATCTATGTAATCTATCTATCCACCCATCCATCTATCCAGTTTGGCTTGTTTATTTTTCCAAAGTGCAACTCTGACTCACTGACAACAAGTCACCCTTCAAATAGATTTGTCTTGCAAAATACACCCCAACTTACAGGAGGGTCAATGAGAAATCACCCTTTCAGAAGAAAAAAAAAAAGGGGGGGGGGTGACTTACAGTCAAATCAATTTATAGGCAAGTATATATGGTATGTGTGGATTTTTTCCCCCACTGAATTTAGACACAACATAATCAGTGCTAAAATAACTAAAATGTATGCTTCTTTGTGCCTATTTTCAAGAGAATTATTATGGATTCACCGTAATGAATGCAGTGAGATGAGTCAGTGAATACATGTATCGATACTATAACTAGATTCTTGCTGTACATGTACCAAAACTTTAAATTAAGTATTAAATATGCAATCAGTGTTTTCACTATTGCCAGCGAAATGTGTAGATTTTGCACCTATGCTCAGACCCTCATCCCATCTGTAAAGCCCAGAGGATGTGCATGTGGAATTTTCTTTAGTTAATTGACTTTGTCGCACTATTGCTCAATATGGTACATGGCATGATAGTGACCCTGTGGACCCTGATCATCGTATCATAATATGGTTTCACTGAATGTTTTTCTTTTTTATCTTCTCATAGCCTTATATCCCCCTTCTAATACATTTTTAAAAAATTTCCAAGAATTCATAAATAAATCTTTCTTTGTCCTTGAGGTTCAAAGAAGCATCATAATGTAACGGTAGTGTCAACATTTTTACACTTTATTCAGGATTTTGCTGCCACAAATTTAACCATTGGTCCCTTTCCTTATAGTACACAAATTTAACCATTAGTCCCATTCCTTATAGTACACAAATTTAACCATTAGTCCCATTCCTTATAGTACCATAATAATCTTAGTTTTAGACCTCATATTGGTTATAGTACTATATATGTCAGTTTTAGATTTGTCATTGGTTATACTAACATATAATTGCTTGTTTGAGACTTGCCATTGTTTATAGTAGTTTAAACCTGATATTATTATAGCTCTATTCAGACTTGATATTGGTTTCAGTACCATATACTTGGCTGTTTTAGACTTTGATATTCGTAATAGTACCATATCAGTTTGTTTTTGGCATGAAATTGGCCATAGTACTATATCTAACATTGCTTACAGTACCATATCCTTGGAGGTTTTAGACTAATATTGGTTACAGAATCAACCTCCTGTGTTTTAGATTTGATATTGGTTATAGTACAATATCATTCTGTGTTTTAGAACTTTATATTGGCTATAGTACCATATCCTTGTGTTTCAGACTTGACATTGGCTTTAATATACCATATCCATGTGTGTTTTAGACTTGATATTGGCTATAGTACCATATACTTGTGTGTTTTAGACTTGATATTGGTTATAGTACCATACCCTAGTGTTTCAGACTTGATATTGGCTTTAATATACCATATCCATGTGTGTTTTAGACTTGATATTGGCTACAGTACCATATCCTTGTGTGTTATAGACTTTATATTGGCTATAATATACTATATCCTTGTGTTTTAGACTTGGTATTGGTTATAATAGCATATACTTTTGTGTTTTAGACTTGACATTAGTCATAGCACCATATCCTTTGTGTGTTATACCTGATATTGGTTTCAGTACCATATCCTTGTTTGTTGTAGACTTGATATTGGTTTTAATTATATCCTTCTGTGCATTAGACTTGATATTGGTTATAATACCATATCCTTGTGTCTTGAAGACCTGATGTTGGTTATAGCATCATATCCTTCTGTGTGTTAGACTTGATGCTGGTTACAGAACCATATCCTTGTTTGTTGTAGACTTGATATTGGTTTTAATACCATATCCTTCTGTGTGTTAGACTTGATATTGGTTATAATACCATATCCTTGTCTTGAAGACATGATGTTGGTTATAGCATCATATCCTTCTGTGTGTTAGACTTGATATTGGTTATACTACCATATCCTTGTGTCTTGAAGTCCTGATGTTGGTTATAGCATCATATCCTTCTGTGTGTTAGACTTGATATTGGTTACAGTACCATATCGGGGCCCCGAGCGGCCGAGTGGTCTAAAACGCTCTCCGTTACAGATCACTGCCATCTCACTGCTGTCTGCGTGGGTTCGAGTCTCGGATTCAGCTAATGTGGGTATGTGAGAAAGCTTGCCAGTAGCTTCTCGTGGGTTGGTGGTTCTTTCCAGGGTTTTCCCGGGTTCTTCCTCCACCATTAATACTGGCCGCCATGTATAGCCTATCTCTTGCTGAAAAATGGTGTTAAACCCTACAACAACAACAACAACAACAACAGTACCATATCCTTGTTTGTTGTAGACTTGATATTGGTTTTAATACCATATCCTTCTGTGTGTTAGACTTGATATTGGTTATAATACCATATCCTTGTGTCTTGAAGACCTGATGTTGGTTATAGCATCATATCCTTCTGTGTGTTAGACTTGATGCTGGTTACAGTACCATATCCTTGTTTGTTGTAGACTTGATATTGGTTTTAATACCATATCCTTCTGTGTGTTAGACTTGATATTGGTTACAGTACCATATCCTTGTTTGTTGTGGACTTGATATTGATTTTAATATGATATCCTTCTGTGTGTTAGACTTGATATTGCTTACAATACCATATCCTTGTTTGCTGTAGACTTGATAGTGGTTTTAATACCATATCCTTCTGTGTGTTAGACTTGATATTGGTTATAATACCATATCCTTGTGTCTTGAAGACCTGATGATGGTTATAGCATCATATCCTTCTGTGTCTTAGACCTGATGCTGTTTACAGTACCATATCCTTGTTTGTTGTAGACTTGATATTGGTTTTAATACCATATCCTTCTGTGTTAGACTTGATATTGGTTATAGTACCATATCCTTGTTTGTTGTAGACTTGATATTGGTTTTAATACCATATTGTTCTGTGTGTTAGATGTAATATTGGTTATAATACCATATCCTTGTGTCTTGAAGACCTGATGTTGGTTATAGCATCATATCCTTCTGTGTGTTAGACTTGATATTGGTTTTAATACCATATCCTTCTGTGTGTTAGACTTGATATTGGTTTTAATACCATATCCTTCTGTGTGTTAGACCTGATACTGGTATCAGTACCGTATCCTTGTTTGTTGTAGAGTTGGTAGTTAATGTTGTGCTCAAAACCCTAATCAAGTACTTTTGAACACTTCCAGGGCAACTTTGTTAAAAACAAAATATTTGTCAGATTAGTTTAAAACTGTGCTGCAGACAGGATAAAGTAACTTCAAGCAAAATATCCTACACCAAAGCTACAAATTTTTATTTTACACTTCTAGTTATATTCCAGAATAAACTGAATGGGGAGTAAGAAGGCATGTTTCTTCAGAGTCCACCATCAATCAAATTTAAACCGGATAAATTAGTATAAAAGATTAAAACAGTCTTAATTATTCCCACCATCCATTTATAACTGAAGCTCTTTCAGACCATTCCACACACTCCCTAGTTTAGAATAGCCCTTGATTCTTTAAATCTCTTGTTTGCAGGGAATGCCAACTTGAACGGTAACCATGTACTAAATTTTACACCACTACTTGCCTTGCTGCCATGTAACCACTGTAGCAAAGCCAACCAACACGACAAACATTATTTGCATGATAGTATGAACAGCCATCCATAAATCGTGTACACAGCAGCAATTTTAAAAGTCATTCCCAGTTAAGGTAAATGGCTGCCCTGCATTTAACCTTGGCTTTCTTTGACAGCCTGGAAATTTCCTCCTGCAGGATCATTGTGAAATGATTTTATTACAAGGAATCAATTTAAATTATGCCCTTTTCCTGATATTTACAGCAACTTTAAATTTTGTTCTTACCTTGCAGGGTATATTCCAAGCCTGCTGATGATCCACACAATGCAAAACATAACAAAAAATCCTTCACACAACTTATGCTTCTTGCAGTAGTGAGCCATCTTAGCTGCCTGAAACAAATCAGAAATATAAAATCTTCCAAAACAGTCCAAGGTGTGTGTGTGTGTGTGTGTGTATACGTGTGCTCAAGAAAGAATTAAATAATTATGGGCAAAAATGTAACGTCTGAAAAAATATTTGTTGGTCCAGCAGAATGTATCACTTGACCATGAATTTAAGTCAGACAGAATATACTGATAGTCACTATTGTTGGGTAAGTCACTGTGTTTTCATTTATTACTGAATAGTATTACTCTGAAGAAATACTCCTTTCCTTTTATCTACAGCCATTAATAACATTTAAGAGCAAATGTTTGATGATAAATTATAAATTTATGTAAGTATATGTGATTTAAATATCTCAACAAAAGTGTGCTTGCATAACATGTATGATACCAAACTTTTCTAAGCAATATATTAACTAAATACATATATTATTTGTAACAAAGAGATTGTATTTTTGACTGGTTTTAAAGTAATACAATTAATACATCCATACAAGATAAGTTCATAAATTTTAAAACTACTAAATGTTTGATAATATTCCACCAAATACAGCGTTTAATATTAAACACCTTCAGCACAATAAAATACATCTAACTGATCTGTGGATTTAGTATTTTCTACAGCTTCTGCAACTCAATGCAAGTTTCTTTTGGGGTGATTATGTCTGCACAAATTAAGATTTCTGCGACAAGGCCCTTAATGAGAATTAAACACAAGATTCAGGCTGCTATGACAAGACCCTTAATGAGACTTAATACAAGATTCAAACTCCTATGACAAGGCCCTTAATGAGAATTAATACAAGATTAAGATTGCTATGACAAGACCCTTAATGAGACTTAATACAAGATTCAGACTGCTATGACAAGGCCCTTAATGAGAATAATACAAGATTAAGATTGCTATGACAAGGTCCTTAATGAGAATTAAATACAAGATTCAGACTGCTATGACAAGGCCCATAATGAGAATTAATTCAAGACTTAGACTGCTATGACAAGGCCCTTAATGAGAATTAATACAAGTTTCAGATTGCTATGACAAGGCCCTTAATTAGAATTAATACAAGATTCAGACTGCAATGACATAGCCCTTAATTAGAATTAATACAAGATTCAGACTCCTATGACAAGGCCCTTAATGAGAATACAAGATTCAGACTGCTGTGACAGGGCCCTTAATGAGAATTAAATACAAGACTAAGACTGCTATGACAAGGCCCATACTGAAAATTAAATACAAGATTCAGACTGCTATGACAAGGCCCTTAATGAGAATTAAATACAAGAAACAGAGTGCTATGACAAAGCCCTTAATGAGAACTAATACAAGATTCAGACTCCTATGACAAGACCCTTAATGAGAATTAATACAATATAAGACTGCTATGACAAGGCCCTTACTGAGAATTAAATACAAGATTAAGATTGCTATAACAAGGCCCTTAATGAGAATTAATACAAGATTAACATTGCTATGACAAGACCTTTAATGAGAATTAATAAAAATTCAGACTGCTATGACAAGGCCCTTAATAAGAATTAAATACAAAATTAAGATTGCTATGACAAGGCCCTTAATGAGAATTAAGTACAAGATTAAGACTGCTATGACAAGGCCCTTTATGAGAATGAAGTAAAAGATTCAGACTGATGTGACAAGGCCCTTACTGAGAATTAATACAAGATTAAGATTACTATGACAAGGCCCTTAATGAGAATTAATACAAGATTCAGACTGCTATGACAAGGCCCTTACTGAAAATTAATACAAGATTAAGATTGCTATAAGGCCCATGATGAAAATTAGATACATGATTAAGATTAATATGACAAGGCCCTTAATGAGAATTAATAAAGATTCAGACTCCTATGACAAGGCCCTTAATGAGAATTAAATACAAGATTAAGACTGCTATGACAAGGCCCTTACTGAGAATTAAATACAAGATTCAGACTGCTATGACAAGGCCCTTAATGAGAATTAATAAAAGATCCATACTGCTATGACAAGGCCCTAAATGAGAATTAAATACATGATTCAGACTGCTACAACAAGGCCCTTAATGAGAATTAATAAAGATTCATACTGCTATGACAATGCCCTTAATGAGAATTAATACAAGATTAAGACTGCTATGACAAAGCCCTTAATGAGAATTAATGCAAGATTAGATAGCTATGACAAGGCTCTTAATGAGAATTAATACAAGATTAAGCCTGCTATGACAAGGCCCTAACTGAGAATAATACACAATTCAGACTGCTATGACAAGGCCCTTAATGAGAATTATTAAAGGTAGAATTTCATAGGAACAGCTGACAGTAAAAATTGGTTTCATATCTTTTATAAAGAATTAAATAGTTCTTAAGCTTTGCAAACAAATTCTTTCCCACTTTTTCCAACTTGATAATATGAAGATGGTGAATGCATACTTGAATTTTCAATTGTGTAGATCAATCAGCATTGTGAAACTTCTTTGTTGTTAAAAATAGCAGATAAAAACAAATAGAGAATATTCTTAAGCAACAAGACTTTTAAGGTCAGAAAAGGAAATCAGAGATTTAACCAAGCAAAATAGTAGTTCGTAGCTTCAATTACAAGAGTTTAATGTTGTTTTTTCTTCATTTAGGTTTATATTTTTCTTCATTTATTGTGCTATGTACAATGTCAGTTTCTGAAACATCAAGCTTATGGCATTATGCCAGCTGTATGATGGTATACATGTGAGTTGTTCAATCATACAGCTTATGGCATAATGTAAGCTGTATGATGGTACAAGTGTGAGTTGTTCAATAATACAGCTTATGGCAGTATGCCAGCTCTATCATGGTATACACGTGAGTTGTTCATTCATGCTGTTGTTGTTGTTGTTGTAGGGTTTAACGCCATTTTTCAGCACAAGATAGGCCATATATGGCGGCCAGTATAACTGGTGGAGGAAGAACCCTGGAAAACCCAGGAAAGAACCACCGACCCACGAGAAGCTACTGGCAGGCTTTCCCACGTACCCATGCTAGCCGAGCCTTGGACTCGAACATACGCAGACAGAGGTGAGATGGCAGTGATCCGGAACGGTGAGCGCTTTAGACCACTCGGCCACTCGGGGCCCCGTTCATTCATGCAGCTTTTGGCATTATGTAAGCTGTATGATGGTGTAAGTGTGAGTTGTTCAGTCACATAGCTTATGACTTAATGTAAGCTGTATGATAGTATACACATGAGTTGTTCAATCATACAGTTTAAGGCATTATGCCAGCTGTATGATGGTATAAGTGTTGAGTTGTTCAATCATACAGCTTATGGCATTTTGCCAGCTGTATGATGGTATAAGTGTTGAGTTGTTCAATCTTGCCAGCTGTATGATAATATATGTGTGAGTTGTTCAATCATACAGTTTATGGCATTATGTAAGCTGTATGATGGTATGAATGTGAGATGTTCAATCATACAGTTTATGGCATTATATAAGCTGTATGATGGCAAAACTCAGCTGCTCTATCATTCAATTTATGGCATTTATATAAGCTGTATGATGGTATAAATGGTGTATGCTGAATCATACAGTTTATGACATTATGTAAGCCAATGACTCAACAGCTGACAGTTTATACCATGATAAATGTAGACATTAAACTCTTAATTTATAGAAAGTATGTGTACCATGATTTCTGATCAAATTAAATAATGATTAGGACTAACACACAAAATCTAGGTTATGCCATTATCAAGATTTACCATCAAATTAAATAATGATTAGGGACTAACACACAAAATCTAGGTTATGCCATCCTGAGATTTCCCATCAAATTAAATAGAGATTAGGACCAACAAACCAAATCTAGGTTATGCCACCCTGAGATTTTCCATCAAATTAAATATTGATTAGGACAAATGCAAGAAACCTAATGACTGAATCCAGGTTATGCCATTGAGTAATAAAAATGTTACCAATAAAACAACTTTAATTTATCTTTCAAAACCTTTAGGGTTAAGATAATTTAAAACAAACTGGAAATCAGTACTTATTCCATGCTTTGTAAATATAAGAAAGCAATTTTAATGGTGAAATATACTTCTTTAATAATACTTACACATCTTAAGACATTAGAAGCACATACACTACCTCACAAATCCAGCCCTCCGGTGCTTGTTTTTGGCAACATAGTTCTAAAAGCTATCTGCCCATCTAAGTAGAAGTCAGATAAAAGTAATCTCCCCTTGGAATGAGGAACTAGTGAAATTAAATTATCATTTTAGCTAAGGTGGCACTCTACAGCTGCGTATTTTGCATAGGGTTAGGATTTTAAAGAAAAAGAATTTCCCTGGCTTTCCTCACTGGTTATACTGCCTATATAAAAAAAGACCTTGTATATCTTGCGTATAATTCAAAGAACCTTTAATTCCCTTTATTTTGGTGTATGATTGATGGGTGTAATATGGGTTATAGAGTATACAGCCTGGCCTTACTCCAGATGTGCACCTTTCAAAAAAGTGCTAGCTCCACTTGGTCATTTTACTTCCTGAACTTCAGAGGTAAATTGTATAAAAAAGAGCCGATAACTTTTTTTTACATTTTACATATTTGGTAATTCATTCATTGCACTTTCAGAAGCTGGTATTGTCTAGTCTGGCAAAATTCATTTTCCCTATTTTAATAGCTGCCATGGATAGTGTACTTTAGACTAATTCAGGCTGATTTTTTAGCACAAGGGAGCAGTCATTTTAGTTCGCAGTGTGTTTAAATAATGTACAATTTCCAAAAGTACAATATCCAAAGAAATATCATCCACATTACATTAATGTAGCATAGAGGTATGCCAACATTCTCTCCATTGTGCATGTTTTAAATGCAAGCCAGCCACAAAGTTTGTGCCAAATATGTGATGGAAAACTAATGTTACTGTGTGGAAAATATTTTTCTGTTTTCAGCTAGTGACCATGAGCACTGACCTTTTTACCCCAAAATAGAAAGTCTTTTTCCTTGCCCCAAGTTCATGCCATCAACAAAGTTTGTTTGAGGTATGTCATGTAGTGAGCAGGGTGTGCAAGCAGACCAATTTTTGTGCTGGCAATACAGGCCCACCACCACCTATGTTTTTTGCACATAAGGTAAACCCCCCACAATTGCAAGAGTGATCCCCCATAATTTTGTACTGGCAGGCTGCCCCCCTGCTACCATTGGTGGTGGATTCCCCCACCATCACCTATGCACCTGTGATACCATCCTCACTGATGCTTGCTGCTTTAAGGTACCAAAAACAATAAAAAATATTGTGTACGTGAGAACTTTCATCGATCAATGATTGTGCAACAATTAAATCATAATGTAAATCAATCAGATTTAAAGGCATTTTCAAGGCTGATGTGGTACTGTGTTCTTGGATCAGCAAGACTGATCATAACAAATAAACATGGATGCTGTTGCTCGCATGCAAAGAGATTTCTAAATCAGTTAAAGTCAGTGTTGCCAGAGCACCAGATTAAATGGATATTTCTGAATGTGTAAGAATCAAATCCATTAAAAACACCAAAAAGTTACAATTGTCTCTCTTCACTTGAGGCACTTGAGTGTATCATTAATGATGTCTGTGTTTTTAAATCTGCCTCATGACATAATTCTTGTGGGGTTTGTTTGTTTATCCTGCATAACACCATCATAAACCACTAAATTTTTCAGATTTCCATCAAGGTCTTTCAGTGATGAAGCTTCCATGATATCAGTGATAAATTCAACTGCATTCAACAAGTCATTGGGGTTGATTTTCATTTACTGCTTCATTAAAATCCTTAATAACATCATAACGTTGTTCAACATCTGAAGACAGTGCAACTAAATAAAGCTTATCCAATTTCAACCATCTCATTAGATTAAGTAATAGCTGAGTCTTGCCAGATCTGGAAGGACCAATCATAACAGTCCTAACAAAATTTGGCAGCACTAAATTGCGTTTAATTGTAGGCCATGTTCATGTGACTGATAATTCAAGTACTTCAAGGACATTAGCATTATAATAAATGCCATGAGCTTATATTGTTTTCAATGTAATAGGACATTAGCATTATAATAAATGCCATGAGCTTATATTGTTTTCAATGTAATAGGACATTAGCATTATAATAAATGCCATGAGCTTATATTGTTTTCAATGTAATAGGACATTAGCATTATAATAAATGCCATGAGCTTATATTGTTTTCAATGTAATAGGACATTAGCATTATAATAAATGCCATGAGCTTATATTGTTTTCAATGTAATACTGTCGCCAAAACTGACTCACCAATGCGGACAATAACACATGACAACATATACGCAATTACAGGTACATGTGTGTGTTGTGGTAGAAATAAATATAAATTTATCAGTGCAATGATGAATCATCACAGTTGAGATATTGCTGCATCTCTTGGAAAACTGCCAGGAATGCCATGAGCAAAATATCTCCGGGGAAAACAACTTCCGGATCTAAAAACTAATGTGGTCCAGATACATGAGTAGATATCTGACTTGATCCATAAAAATGACCACACACAGGTGAAATTCCAGCTAATCAAACTGATCATGCGCATTGTCATCACAAACATGACTACAAAAATGTGGATTTACAACAATGACACTTTGCCAGTGTAAAGCTGATTCACACTCCAGTTTTCATCAGCAACACATTGTACATCACATAAATCCCATATACCAACATGGTAACCAGATATGTGTGCTCATAATAAAGTTTATCAATTCCAGTTAACAATCCTGGCAGTGACGATTGTGATAGCACAACAACATACTGGCCTTCTTGTCATAACCCACGCATAGGTTCCAGTTTATCTCGGATCAAAAAGACAAATCTTCACTGTGTTCCACGATGAATTTAACTGCTAACTGATCGCGCTAGCATGCAGATCTGTCCCCACTGCATCAATGATTTTTCGTTGTTCGACCCACCATGTTGGCCAGACATGAGCTGCACTATCATGTTGAAATCCTTCTTGGCCACACTGACATAAACATGCAGCAACAAATCAAATGGAAGTTTTTTCCTGACCAGAACTGCTCAGTGACTATCAAACTGCACACTTGGGGGTTTAATTGTCCCCTGCTGCGCTAGTTCTTCAAGTACTTCAATTTCAGTGGTCAACCGTGCTAATTGCTTGTCAGCCTGTGGCCAATCTGGATTAACCCAATCATATAGATGATTTAGATAACTCTAATCGAAGTATAAATTTCCATCTGATCGATCAGTTGTGTGAACATGTTTATTAACTGATACCACACCTTCCATTGTGTATTATTTTTATCACATGATCAACATAGCTACATTTTTCCATGAACACCAATTCCAACTGATTCACATGGAGTAGGTCCACCACCTTTATGAACTTGATCAGCATTTAACCAACAGTATTTGTAGACGCAGCATTGTTCACATCAATTGTAATGCCCCATATACAAGCCAATGATATTTATTTTTTCCAATCATCATATTATACAAAATCTTTAATTGATATCACTCCAAAAACACATGTTGCATGATGAAACCCTTACAGACAATTCAAATGAAATATTTCATATAATGTATATAATGACTAACGTAGATCTGCATGAGAAAAAATACAGAAACAGAAAAATCAAGTCATTGCTGATATGTTTGTTAAAACAAATGGATCTTGTTCAGCAGCAACAACTTCTTATTCTCTGATAATGTCCATGTCTTTCATCCCTAACTGCTTCATGATCGGAACTGCCTTTGGAGCAATTGTTTGGAACAAACCCTAAACAACATTATCAAAAGTACATTGCCGTAAATAGCATAGTAAACAGGCATTTGTGGATTCATCACTCTGACCTCAGCAGGGGGTACACTGAGTATTGTGTACAATCATTACAGAGTATTGTATACAATCATTACATTTTTCTGTCACTAACCTAAATGTGATGCATAAACACAATGACTTAGTTTCTGCAGACTAGTCCCTGTAGTAAATATCATCAAATAATTCATCAACAAGTGAATGATAAACATGTCTGTCCATTATTCTACCTGTACATAATCGCTGGCAAATCACTGTTGCATCACTGATAATTTTAAGAGAACTATTACCAGCTCGTAAACCTCCCACAAGAATTTCAATTCAATCAACATCAGTCAACACTTGATCCAGACAAGTCTGCACACTGCATACCAACCCACTACCTGTTCACATTTGTCATCAGTAACCTGAAGTGGCGGTTGTGATGACTGCTTCTTCTGTCACGGCATTGGCTGTCTTTACTCTGTGATTTTTTAACTTGATTGAAAAAAAATCTTTAAAATCAATGTCCTTCTCTTTCCTTTTGATTTGAAATGCAATGTGACATGATTCTCAATATACCAGGTCTGACCAATGATTTTCTTTAACCCTACCAGAAATTACAAGTTTTGCCATAGTTTATATCCTATGAAGCAACTCCAGCTGGATCATCAATAACTTGCTCATAACCCTCTGGGGTAAAATATCTGGTTTTAAGCTTCATTTGGTTCATTCCTCAACAATGTTTGCACCGTCTTTGATTTCAGTGCAAACTTATCAACTCACTTAAGAGCTTCAGTTATTTGTTGTGGTAAGCACTGTGTAATTGCTATGTTTGCTACATCTATTGGTAGTGTTTGAAGAGTTATCTGCATTGCTGCAGTCATAGCAGCAATTTCTTTCAATAATTAGTTTAATAATCAGATTACTTATTCAAAACCCACAGTAACAACTTCTTTTTTTTCCTTTTTGATGGTCTTGCAAATGTTGTTTAATGGTATCTCTGAGAGGTATATACCGCTGTAACGTTTCAAGTCATTCCCGAGCTAATCACTTTGTGACTACAAAGGTACTGTTTTATGCATCATTACTGATTTACATGTAATTTAATTGTCAAAATCATTTGCAAGAAGATCTCAGCAATCATAAAATTCACAAGTATATGGGGAGTAAATTTGGCAAAATCTTCATCCCACCTGGCTTTATTGAGGTGACATAAAAATATTGAATATATCTAACTCATGAAATAATTTACAAAAGGAAATAGCCATGTTTGGGATGATATTTATCAGTGGTATTCCCTGAGATTTATATATATATATATATATACACACACACACACTTGCCATCTTAAGCTGTTGTATATATTGATTTATGGTTGAATTTTATACTGTTCAATGTTAATTATGTGGCGTGAAGCAGTTCCAATGTGCCCCTCGGTACCAAACAGCATTCTATGTGGCTCAGAAGGGGCTTCAGACCTAAACATCACTCTCCCAAGGAAATATGTGTGTAAGTGTGGTAATTAATATCAATACATTCGTCAAGTTAACTTTCAGTTTATATATGCAACTCAGGCTAAACTCAATTGTCTCCTCGATTAATATAGAAAAAACACTTTTGTCCCTAATGTGATTTCAACTTGCAGTGTTTCTCTCAGAGTATACTGTTTTACAATGCTTTAACCACTTAGTCGACTGACCACTGTTACATATAGGTAAGTAAAAATTAATATATAATGTTAACTGTGCTATTGAAAAATGGACAGAATATCCCCCACTCCATGAAGAAAAAATAAAAGAAATTTTGTTAGTTTTAGCATTCTGCTGAAAATAACATGAATTTAGTTTAATACTGGTGGATGACTAAATTTGACAGAAGGACAGGTTGATCTAACAAATCTTGAGAATCATAACACAAAGAATCAAGATTTGTTAGATTCAACTTACACCTTTATTTGTGTCAAACGGAATGGGTGTTGTCATAAAGTACAGGTAAGTACTGAATGACAGAATTCCATTTAGAACATTTTTAGTGATCGATAACAAAACAGAGGCTCTGCAAGGGTAATATCACCATCAATCAATGGCAATGTTTATATGCACACACAATGTGCATTTTTTTGGGGGGGGAGGGTATCCCAATGCAGTGAGCAACAGTAGTAGTACAACAGGCATGTTGGTGGGGGGTCCACCAGTTTGAAATGATGGGGATCACTCTTGTAATTACAAGGAGGCAGAGTACTGCAAGTGAAAAAAGTAGTGGCAAGGGGACTGTACTGCTGTTAGCTCTGCCCTGATGCTTTTATAAATAATGTTATTGTGCAGAAACCATTGCTTAATTCTTTTAGTCAAAGTGACAACCTTTCATCTTTTGACCACCAAATCAATAGTATTCCTTGGTAACTGCTGATGGTTGACAACATAATTTCTTGTGCAGAAACCATTGCCTTTTAGTCTCAATTACATTGACCTGCTTAACCTGAAATTTATTGGGTTCTTCATTACCCCAAGTGCAAGTCATCCACAAAGTTTGGTAACTATCAATGTTAGAGAACTGGAGTTATTGTACAAGAATCATTGTTTTTCTTTCAGTCACAGTGACCCTGACCTTTGAAGTGTTCACCATAAAATCAATAAGGTTCTTCCTTACCTAAGGCGAAACCATCCATAATGTTTGGTAACTATCAATGTTGGAGAACTGGAGTTATTGTACAAGAATCACTGTTTTTCTTTCAGTCACAGTGACCTTGACCTTTGAAGTGTTCATCATAAAATCAATAAGGTTCTTCCTTACCTAAGGTGAAAGCCATCCACAATGTTTGGTAATTGTATATAGTGGACAATTAAAGTTACTGTGCAGAAACCAAATTGGTAACAGATGAATTGATAGAATGATGAATGGACAACATCTAAATATGACACTTCACCTTGTGGCAGGTTTACAACTACAACATCAAACTATTAGTACCATGAAACTGCTGTATAACCTCATGTAAGCACATTTGGATGCCTCTACCTGATTTGTATGGAAGCGCATTTTGATACCCCTACAAACATCAGCCATTTTGAACTGTTTTTGTAACACCACCCCTTCTATATAGTGGACAATTAAAGTTACTGTGCAGAAACCAAATTGGTAACAGATGAATTGATAGAATGATGAATGGACAACATCTAAATATGACACTTCACCTTGTGGCAGGTTTACACCATCAAACTATTAGTACCATGAAACTGCTGTATAACCTCATGTAAGCGCATTTGGACGCCTCTACCTGATTTGTATGGAAGCACGTTTTGACACCCCTACAAACATCAGCCATTTTGAACTGTTTTCGTAACATCACCACTTCTATGAAAGTTTCAATAACTTAGGTAAAGGATTTGATATTGATGTAGGCAACAATTAGTTTTTATAAATTATCAAATTCAGATGATTTAGTAATGTAGACATTGACCAAAAACTTGTAAATTTCGAGTATGAGAAATGGCAGCTATGGCTGGTCACACAGCTTCACTGGCTTGACAGTGAATGAGTTCTCTAAGATTTTAAAGCACATAAAAAATTCTTCTGTAAAAAATAATTATACAGCTATAATGATCAGATTTTAGTCTTAAATCTTTCTACGTATAATGGATGTGTACCAAAAATGTAAAATGGTTCAAACTTATGTTGAATGTAATATATACAGTACTGCACTGTTGTAATAGATAACAGGCAGGCCTATGTGTATGGGGTCAAATAGGTAACAGGTGTTCTATTTATAGTGCACTGCAATGTGTAACTTCGGTACATGTATATCAACTTCCTATGAGGTAAAAGGATAACTACACTGCAGATTATGCTGTACATCCTATTCCTGCAATTTTTACTCTTTCCCTACATCAGCAATGCCACATTATGATATCTATTCTATAAACTTAAACATTTATAATCAGTCATAGTGATTTTGCATAAAAAAATAAATAAAAAATCATAAGTACTGCAATCAAATGTTCAAATCTTTATATAAAAAAACCAAATTTTAAAAAATATTGAAAGTTCAAATTAATGAAGGAAAATTGTTAAAAATTTTCTCAATAATCTGTCTGTTCAAAGTTTTGAAAGGTTTTACCATATTTTCAGTCATGGTGAGAAAACACTTACTGCCATCCAATAGTCTGCAGCATCATGGACTAAAAGGACCAAAGTCCCTACATAGATGAAATTGATGGTCCAAGAAAAGTAAATCAACAGAATCGTCACTATATGGTGCACCACCATCTCCACAAAATCCTGAAAAATACAAATTTAAAATCAGCATCAAATTTATAAGTACAAGGCACTACTAGAAAGTATTACGAAAGTACAACTTGCAGTTCTCTTGGGAAGGCAGTAATTAATTTCTTCCCATAGCTGAATTTCATGCAATTTCTGAAATAATGAATGCATTATGAATCTAAAACAAAACCTTACATGTAGTGTTATTTTCAAACATGCATCAATATGTGACTGAATAGATGATATGGGAGTCAGTATAGCATCACAATGTTTCATAAGAAATATATTTATTTTGTTTTACACTCACTCTAAACTTGTCTAATTTGTCTTTACAACCACATGCGTACTGGTACCTTACTAAAAAGCCCCTCATTATACCACTCCTCTCTTGTAAGGTAGGTGGGGTTATGGATCCAAGAAAGTGCTAAAAGTGCTAAATTTTTTGTTTATCAGTCACCATATTATTTATAATTCTCTTAAGCAGTTTTTCATCTCATGAGAATCAAACACAATATGATAACACTCTGTGTTTTGTATACAACCTTGTTTGTACATCCCTCACAATAAGGCCCCCTCACTAATAATACCAGTCACTTTTATGTCTCCCATATACATTGTTGTAAAGATGGAACAATGCATTAACACAGTAAAATGATTCTGTAATTACAGCAGTGAACTTAAAAAAATAGTCTGGTTCATGTTTCTTTCTAATATAATGTACAGAGTCAGTAGAAAATATATATTCTTTAATAAAAATAGTCTGGTTCATGTTTCTGCCTAATATAATGTACAGAGTCAGTAGAAAACATATATTCTTTAAGAAAAATAGTCTGGTTCATGTTTCTGTCTAATATAATATAGAGAGTCAGTAGAAAATATTCTTTAAAAACAATAGTCTAGTTCATGTTTCTGTCTAATATAATGTACAGAGTCAGTATAAAATATATATTCTTTAAAAACAAGAACATCAAAGTTTTACTGTTTCTCACCCTAACATTGAAATGTTTAAAACTCTTTCTCGTTACTTTGTCCATATTGAAGAAAGCTAAAGAAAACAAAAATTTAAACAAAATGGATTATTACAACGAAGTCTGAAATTCTGATGAAATTAATCTTGCTTATTCTCTATGTATGATGTCTTCAAATCTGAGGGAATCTATACTATTTTTCATGCACAGAAATAATCCTTAGTAAATAACTAACAGTTTGCAGGTCTATTTCCATCTTTTCTAGCCATCTCCACACTTAAGAAAAAAAGCATAACCAATACAAAGCATGTATATGCAAGATTGAACATAAAATTAATTTTGTGGGAAAATTAAGGGAATTTTTTGCTGAAAATGGGGCCTGGTTAACAATCACTGCACAATGCTCTACTGATTAATATAGTTCTTGGTAAGATTTTGAAAACTGTCAGATTTATGAAAAAAAATACTTTCTAATCAGTGATTACATAGCACACCTCTACTTTCTCTAGTCTCCAGTAGCCACTGTAAACGTTGTCATGCAGAAAATCAATTTATACCAAAGTGATTTTGGCCCTTTTAAAACAAAATATTCTTGTGCAATATTTATCTTCACATCAGAACTTTGAACTGATGCTAAAAATGAAAATCTAAACTTAACTGGCACTACATAGCCAGTACTGTCTTTATATGTTGTCAAACCATCCACCCCCTTATCTACCTACCCATCCATCAACTTATCTATCAACCCATCCACCCACTTATCTATCTACCCATCCACCCACTTATCTACCTAAAAAAGCTCACCTGCTCTTATCACAAAGTGAGCTAAAACTCATAGATTAATGTTTTGTTTTATTAATGTTTTCATAGGGTTTGTGATAAAGTTTTAATTTGTGTAATTTTATGCCATAATCTCAAAGAAAACTACGTCTACTACCCGAAAATGTTTAATTTTTTGTTTCACAATAAAAAAAAGCATGTCATTTCACTTGTATGAATTGGATGTGTGACTAATTATGACAATTCATTAGCTAGGCTGTCAAGTGACCTCACGACAGAGAAATTGCTTGACAGAAACAAAGATGACTGGAAATACTGGTCCAGGAGCATGTATTTCTCATCTGAGCGACAATTCAATACCATGGCAACCTGATTTAACTGAGCAAAAATTCAAACTGATTTAAATGACATTTGGTCACATCAAATCAGGTCTCTCGCATGACAAAACCAAGTGAAATGCTTCTTTATCAAATCAAGTCACTGGCATGACAAAACCAAGTGAAATGCTTCATTATCAAATCAGGTGACTGGCATGACAAAACCAAGTAAAATGCTTCATTATCAAATCAAGTCACTGGCATGACAAAACCAAGTGAAATGCTTCATTATCAAATCAGGTCAGTGGCATGACAAAACCAAGTGAAATGCTTCATTATCAAATCAGGTCACTGGCATGACAAAACCAAGTGAAATGCTTCATTATCAAATCAAGTCACTGGTATGACAAAACCAAGTGAAATGCTTCATTATCAAATCAAGTCACTGGTATGACAAAACCAAGTGAAATGCTTCATTATCAAATAAAGTCACTGGCATGAAAAAACCACGTGAAATGCTTCATTATCAAATCAGGTCACTGGCATGAAAAAACCACGTGAAATGCTTCATTATCAAATCAGGTCACTGGCATGAAAAAACCACGTGAAATGCTTCATTATCAAATCAGGTCACTGGCATGACAAAACCAAGTGAAATGCTTCATTATCAAATCAAGTCACTGGCATGAAAAAACCACATGAAATGCTTCATTATCAAATCAGGTCACTGGCATGAAAAAACCACGTGAAATTCTTCATTATCAAATCAGGTCACTGGCATGACAAAACCAAGTGAAATGCTTCATTATCAAATCAAGTCACTGGCATGACAAAACCAAGTGAAATGCTTCATTATTAAATCAGGTCACTGGCATGACAAAACCAAGTGAAATGCTTCATTATCAAATCAAATACACTGGCATGACAAAACCAAGTGAAATGCTTCATTATCAAATCAAGTCACTGGCATGCAAAACCAAGTGAAATGCTTCATTATCAAATCAGGTCACTGGCATGACAAAACCAAGTGAAATGCTTCATTATCAAATCAAATACACTGGCATGAAAAAACCAAGTGAAATGCTTCATTATCAAATACACTGGCATGACAAAACCAAGTGAAATGCTTCATTATCAAATACACTGGCATGACAAAACCAAGTGAAATGCTTCATTATCAAATCAAATACACTGGCATGACAAAACCAAGTGAAATGCTTCATTATCAAATCAAATACACTGGCATGAAAAAACCAAGTGAAATGCTTCATTATCAAATACACTGGCATGACAAAACTAAGTGAAATGCTTCATTATCAAATACACTGGCATGACAAAACCAAGTGAAATGCTTCATTATCAAATCAGGTCACTGGCATGACAAAACCAAGTGAAATGCTTCATTATCAAATCAGGTCACTAGCATGACAAAACCAAGTGAAATTCTTCATTATCAAATCAGGTCACTGGCATGACAAAACCAAGTGAAATGCTTCATTATCAAATCAGGTCACTAGCATGACAAAACCAAGTGAAATTCTTCATTATCAAATCAGGTCACTGGCATGACAAAACCAAGTGAAATGCTTCATTATCAAATCAAGTCACTGGCATGAAAAAACCACGTGAAATGCTTCATTATCAAATCAGGTCACTGGCATGACAAAACCAAGTGAAATGCTTCATTATCAAATCAAGTCACTGGCATGACAAAACCAAGTGAAATGCTTCATTATTAAATCAGGTCACTGGCATGACAAAACCAAGTGAAATGCTTCATTATCAAATCAAATACTCTGGCATGAAAAAACCAAGTGAAATGCTTCATTATCAAATCAAGTCACTGGCATGCAAAACCAAGTGAAATGCTTCATTATCAAATCAAATACACTGGCATGCAAAACCAAGTGAAATGCTTCATTATCAAATCAAATACACTGGCATGCAAAACCAAGTGAAATGCTTCATTATCAAATCAAACACACTGGCATGACAAAACCAAGTGAAATGCTTCATTATCAAATACACTGGCATGACAAAACCAAGTGAAATGCTTCATTATCAAATCAGGTCACTAGCATGACAAAACCAAGTGAAATTCTTCATTATCAAATCAGGTCACTGGCATGACAAAACCAAGTGAAATGCTTCATTATCAAATCAAGTCACTGGCATGACAAAACCAAGTGAAATGCTTCATTATTAAATCAGGTCACTGGCATGACAAAACCAAGTGAAATGCTTCATTATCAAATCAAATACTCTGGCATGACAAAACCAAGTGAAATGCTTCATTATCAAATCAAGTCACTGGCATGCAAAACCAAGTGAAATGCTTCATTATCAAATCAAATACACTGGCATGCAAAACCAAGTGAAATGCTTCATTATCAAATCAAATACACTGGCATGCAAAACCAAGTGAAATGCTTCATTATCAAATCAAATACACTGGCATGACAAAACCAAGTGAAATGCTTCATTATCAAATACACTGGCATGACAAAACCAAGTGAAATGCTTCATTATCAAATCAGGTCACTAGCATGACAAAACCAAGTGAAATTCTTCATTATCAAATCAGGTCACTGGCATGACAAAACCAAGTGAAATGCTTCATTATCAAATCAAGTCACTGGCATGACAAAACCAAGTGAAATGCTTCATTATCAAATCAGGTCACTGGCATGACAAAACCAAGTGAAATGCTTCAATATACAATACTTATAATTTTTATGCCACCTTCTGGCCTTCTAAAAGTTCATAACAGCATCCTAAGAAAAGTGCAATTCTTTGCAAGAAATATTGAACAGCGAAAAGTGATTCTCATTTAGTGAAACAAAAAAATATGGAGATAAACTTCTAAATCATTTTCTCAATAGGAAACAAGACAGTGATGATCAGGAAAAATATAATTTATTATGGAGGGTAAGTATGAATTTAATTATACCCATGTGTTCAGATTTAAGAAACAACATTTCTGAATTATTTTAACTCAGAAGCCATCATTTACATCAATATAAATTTAAAAAAAGAATTCACAAACAAATGGATGAATAGACAGTCAAAGCAAGAAAATAAATATAAGACCAAATAAAAAACGTGCTGGCAAAGAGACATACAGGAGAACTATAAAATATGTGAAATCACTAATAAATGAGAATAAAGAAGAGGGAGTAAAATGGATGTCAATTACAAGTATAACCAATGTCAGTTTAGAATATGGGTTTAGAGTTTTCATTAGACACAAGCAATAAAGCGATTATACTTGCTTGTTACTTATAGATGCACATAATAAACTTTGCACATCACTGCCAAGCCACTAATGTCCCCAAACAAGAGGCCTTCATTTTATTCAGTCTGCAACATCAGGTATTTTATTTACTGTGCCACGTCTGGTGTTTAATTTATCCTTGTGTTTTTTTTTGTACACATTGCATTTTAGATTGACTGATTGATTGCATTTTTACAGCTCACCAGCACTGTTAGGCTATTTAGTGCCATACAAAAGGTTATATGTATGATCATTGAAAAATGATAGAAGTTTCATATCAACTAGCGATATCAAAAGCAAGTAGTTGAAAGTAAAACAATAAGATGGTAACGGTAATATATAAAGCTTCCCAATCAACGGGGAATGTAAATGGTGTATGTTAATAAAGACAGATGAAAAGCTGTTGAAAATAAGGGACGATATATATATATTACATAAAAATGCTCAAGGTGATGGGATGAAAGTTAAAGCTTCGAGTAAATGTTTACTTCTTTCAGCAATTCTATAATACAAGTGATGTTTATTGTATCAAAAAAATCCTTCATGTCACACACATTGTAATAATGATCATGCATAGGTTGCAGGTCGAAACACTCTATCATAAAGTCTTCAACAGTGAATGGTTCATTGCAAGAAATGCACCCTGGTGGGTCTTTGCCTTTTAGTATGTGAAAGTTGGTTATATAAGTATGACCAATTCGAATTTCTGCAATGACTACCTCCTCCATACAGATGGTTCTGTAGGAAGGAGTCCATTCTCCTAGTGTTGGCTTGATGGGGTAAAGTTTATTATTCACAGCATCATTCAACGATGCCTGCCACTTCTGACGTAAAGACTCTTTGATATTAGGTTTAAAATCAGTATATGGTATTTTAAGATCAGATGGTTCCTGGGATAGGGCCATTTTAACAGTGTGATCTGCTTTTTCATTACCTTTAATACCAATATGGCTAAGTAATCAACAGTATACTATATTCTGGGAGGTACTCAGCTCAGTATTTTGACGAGAATATATGTTAATAATGGGTTCTCCAGTTTTCTATTGTGTAGTGACTGAAGTACTGATAGTGAGTAAGAGAAAATGGTGCAGTTTAACAGTGAAAACAGTTGATTATAATTTTCTGAGTTATTCCATGTGAATTTAAACTGTGTCTTTTCCTTTTTGAGTTTTTAGTCTTCGGAAGGCTTCTGAATAATTAGACAATGAATAATTGTTTGGGAAACTATCAGCAAATATATTAACTATGCCATGTCTGGAATTGAAATTCTTGTAAAATTTGTTTAGTTTCAGATATTGGAAAGAATTCTGTTTTCCCTTTCCATTTATTTTGCAGATCGTGTACCAAACTTTCTTTATAGAGGAACAAGAATCTAAAGCTGACACATATTTTTTCCATGATGCTCTTCTACTTTCTTTAATCATGCAGTGGGCTTTGGCCAAAACAATATGGCACTTATGGATGAATATTAAAAATTTTCAGTGCTTCTCGGCATTGTCTAATGGCCTCTTTACATTCTTTGGTGAACCACGGTTTTTTGGTGAGGACTTGAGGATGATTAAGACAGAAGTAAAATACTGAATAAGGTCAATGTCATTTAAAACGGTATCCCTGTTAAGACTAGCTATACAATGTGTTTCAGATTTGGCCCAGTCGGCCTTCTTTAAATTCCAATGTGGAATTGCATCATCGATTGTAACGCTGGTGTTCTGAAGAGAGATTGGAAAGTGGTCACTGCTGTAAAGGTCATCAGCAACCTTTCAATCATAGTCTAAAAACAGAGAAGAACAAATTGTCAAATCAATAAATGTGTATGTACCCGTTCCTGGGTGTAAGTACATCGGTGATTAGGTGTTATACAACACAAATTTTGTCTAGAAATGAAGTCTTCTACTTTGTGGCCTCTGTCACTTACGTGATTAGATCACCATAAAATCCCAGAGTAAAACAAATGGCGCAGGAAATTGTTGAACAAGATTGTCTAACTTGAATGGTTTTAAGTTGGTGTTTGGTGGTATATAAAAAGGACAAAAGGTAATCACTCGGTGTAGAGTGACACTTACAGCAATGGCTTGTAAATCTGTATTTAAAGGGATGACATTCTGGGGAGCCCTAATGTTCACAACAACAGAAACTCTTCCTGAGGCCCTGTCACCATTTTTAAAGTAGTTGTTAAAAAGGGAGTAGTTTTTAAGTGTGATGTTGTCCGTATCTTTCAAGAATGTTTCCTGCAGGCATAGTACTGCAGGATCATGTTCATTAAGGAGCAGAAGAATATCAATTGGTTTGAAGTCCTTGACAGTTCCATTGTATGATTGACAGTTCCAGTGTATGATCTTGTTCTTCATTATAAATTGAAGGTGGAGATTATGTAGCTAGGTTTTACCTTTCACGGAGACAATCTGTGTGGTTATTTGTCTGGAGGAAGTACTGGGATGAATTTTTTGGTGGTAGGTCTGGGGACACCTTGAGCACATGGCACAGTTTCTTCTGCATCCATGCTCTCAATGTCTCCAAACCTGTTATAGAGTTTAATGGGGTCATCTGACCCCTTTTGCTGCCTATATCCTTGAGATCTGTTTTTATTCCTTGGTGATTTCGGTGGTGGGGTATTACTGAAAGTTGTTTGTGTTGATGCCGTGTTTTTCTGTGCTTGGTAGTGGGGTGTGTTAGAGCTTGATGGTGAATTGGGTGGATCTGTCTGAGTTTGAGCATCCTTCGTTGTTTTGGGATTGTTTTTCACTACAGTGGAGAAGGCTGGGCCAGGAAGGGATGTTTTTGCCTGTACAAGGTTTCTGGCCTCTGGATAGGGAATGTTAGATGTGTACTTTACCCTCTGTATTTCCTTCTCCTGTTTCCAAGTATCACAATCCTTAGAAATGTGGTGCTCCTTTCCACAGCTGACACAATGCGGAGTTGCTCTACACTCAGATTCCTGATGAGAATGGTCTCTGCATTAGCCACATATTTGGTTTTTGAGCATTGGTCTTCAAGATAGCCATATTTCTGACACTTACAGCACCAAAGGGGGTTTGGAACATATATCTCTACTGTCACTTGCAAAAATCCAACTTTGATCACTCTAGGTATTGTTGGATTGTTGAAGGTGAGTACAATGGTGTTGGTGTCCTGCAGATTGTTATGTTTAATACATATTCTACGGACTGCATCGACACATGAAGGGTGGTAGTAATCCTAATTTACATATGAAGGGTGACAGTGATCCTAATTTACATAAGATCAGACTGAAGAACAGAAGAAAAGAGATATTGCTATTTATGGCCTTTTTACTGATGTACAAATAGTGCTCAAAAAATCACCATAATAGCTTTCAAATTTGTTTTACATCTCACTAGAGAATTTATGTTTACATCTGAAAACATTACTGTACAAATTACTGGTTTCCTATTCAAAGCATTTTCTACAATCAGTGGAACAATATCCAAGGAAGATAACTACTGTCAGGTTTAATTATTTATCTAAATCTGAGCTGCCTAAATACAAAATGGACATGGATCTTTACTCTGTGACTAATTTTAGTATGACAATCAGTTAATTACTACTGTATCAATAACATTACAGACTATATTTGGTGAAAGAAAATGGTTGCCATAAGATGGGCAAAAAGGTAATGAAATCCCTCCAAGCCTAAACTGACCAAATGGAAACAGAAAAGACAAAACTAGTTGCACTTGTCCCCTTCTTATAAGGCCACCCTTGCTGTAGTGGGAAAGTGGCCTTACAAGAGGGGTGACCTTTACAGAGGGGGATCACACATATGGAAATATGTGATAAAATTTAAAATAATTATGAATAATCAGCAATAATTATGCAAAACCATCTTGTCAATAAAATCAGGACACAGACATCTGGCTATAACTATCACTGTCCATTTTCCCACTGATGTAAAATGTATAATAATATTTATCTGAATCTTTCTGACATCAAATTTCTCAGCGGTGATCAAAGGACTCTTCCTCGTTTTGTTGTGGTGAAATGCTTTCACTTTTCCTTTTAATCTGCAAACGTCTGATGACAGTTTGCACTGTTTGCAACAACTTATTTCTTCATTTCCAATTTGTAGTTACTACACAAAATGCTCAGAGTTTACTAAGGAGATGCACTTGTCATCAACTCATTTAGTCTGGTACCTTTTAAGCATATTTTGTGATGTATAAGATGAATTACTGTGGCTAACATACCAGTCATAATTTTATGGTGAACAGATCTTGTGCTGACAGATGCTGAATGACACTGTGTTCCTCTGCAGTTAGCTATTGTCACCTGGATAATTATCAGTGGTAATAATTGCCAGTAATTATCAAAGGGACATAACCGAACATTTAAGAAACACTGTAGTGAGGATAATCGGATTACTTATATCTTTGTAGGGATTAAAGTTAGTTACTTACTTCATTGGCATGTCACAACAAATATCATGTGCTGAATTTATAAATCAATGTTCTTGAGATAAACCCCATATGTAGCCACTTTTGATGAGTAAAGTATGTTTTTGCAACAATATATCACCTGCTGTCTGCATCAGAGGCTGTCCTACAGGGGTACTTTGGAACACAAACCCATTGGTGCCAAGTGACCATATCAAGCAGGTGACCATTGGTCAGGGGCTGTTCAAGAGGAAAACCACCATATCTTTTATTTAAACTTACAATTTTGTTTTAATGTACCGCTGCAAATTTTAAAGAATGATAATGGATTAGCCAGAGGCAAATGATTTCCTGCATCTACAGCTTGTGTTCTTAATAAGAAAGTAGACTGACCTAGGCTTGGATGTTAGTCATGTATTGTAATTGGTTGGAGACAATTAATTCATTAATTAGACTGTATCACCATGCTGATTAAGTTCTTTATGGGTTTTAAAATAAAGCCAAATTTGCTGCTGAGTAAGCATTTAAGGTTTTCTGGAAAGCACACCCACATTCATAACTGTAATAGTCAACCAACTCTATTCACACTTTAACAGAAGAGGGTACACCACATTTTTTTATGATTACATCAGAACTAAAATACAAAAGATAAAATTAAAACACAAATTTCATTGGACATGACTTCTTTAAATAGTATTATTTATTTCTTAGTGTTGTCACTAGGAGTCATTTTCCAACTTTTTAAATGATCTATATTTCATCATATATTGTGTTATTTATAGAGAATATACTTGATTTCTTATTAAAATTGTTGAATTTCATGATTTGATATCAAAAGGACAATGACTGTTTTTTTAATGATAAAATGAATGATATTTTGAGTTTTTATTAACGTATTTCAATAGCAATTTTTTATATTAAGCAAATACAAACCATTTTTCTTTGCATTTTAAATGTTAAATTTTTTGGATCCATACTGCATCCACATTATAAATGGGTTAATAAGTTATCTCAGCTCACTAAAATAATTACACTTTACAGTCTCTGCTAGCTAGGTCTAACTAAATACCTTTCTTTACATAACAAAAAAATAGGTCTATACCACACAATGAATAATGCATTAATATTAATGGATATGAACAGAACAATTTACAGACATGTAAATAAAATGTCAGTAAAATAAACAGCTGCTTAACAGGAAGCTGAAGTAGGCCTGACATTGCTCACCAGAATGATATACCTGAGGTGCTAAATGCAACGGCAGTGGGCCGAAAATCTCGGTCAATAGGACGCAAGTTGTTGACATTTTACCAAGCTGATTCCACATGTTATGATACAGATGTTTCAAGGTTTCTCTAGTTTTGTATCTTCATCCCTATTTTATCACACATCAGCACTCTTGGCCCGATATTGAAAGGTCCCCTATGCCAAGATGATTTGCATTAAAATTTGTCAAATTCCATTCTGGAATTTCTTTTTATTGATGTTCTGTAAATACTTTTTGCTCTCAGAAATGGCATCCATATTTGATGGCAAAATGACATGTTTTGTATAAATATGAACGGTGTTCAAGCTAGGACACTTTCTATCAAATCTAGTCAAATTCTGTTCAGCAATTTTATTTAGAAGCTATGGACGACTTTTCTAGCTTTAGTAACAGCAGCCATGTTTTACGGCAGATTGGCACAATATGTACAAATATGAAAAATCTTCATGCCAGGATGCTTCCTGTCAAGTCTGGTCAAATTCTATTCAGTGGTATTAATAAGAAATTGTTGAAAGGTGTTTCTACATTGAGCTATAATGGCCATATTTAACAGACAATTGGCCTCATTTGTAAACAAATAAATGATCTTCATGCCAGGATGCTCTCTTTCTAGTTTAATCAAATTCTAGAATGAGATTTTGGAGAAGACATCATTTAAAGTATTTTTTCTATTGTTAGTAACAGTGGCCATACTTGATAGCAGATTTAAATCACTTGTAAGAAGCAATTTCTTTTAGTTAGTTATGTTTCTCCGGTAAAACCAACTTACCTGAGCACATCAACATTAAGACTACTCTCTGCTACCAACAAATCTAGTCATAGCCATTTTAAAGAAGTCATTTAAAGGATTTTTCGACTTTTAGTAAAGCAGTCACACTGGATAGTGGATTAGCATCCTTCATAAAAATTTTAAAGGGCCTTCAAGCAAAGATGCCCTGTTCCAAGTTTGGTTTAAATTGGTCTGTGAGTTTCTGAGAACTTAAAAATAACAAATGTTGAAGGATGCTGGACAATGGACAACAAACAATGCTTTATATGTGCAGGACCGTACCATAAGCTCAAATAGCCTTATGACCAGATCAGCTAAGAAAGTATATGTATAAACTGTACAAACCCAAGTAATTAGTATCATCTACTTATAAGGAAGTTCTAAATATGCAGAGAAAACTGTTATTTCTGACATGAGCTTATGTAAAGCAAACTATGAGTTAAAATAATTCAAATAAGCAGTTACCATGTGAATATTGAATAGACTAAGCTTAATGTCATTTTGTTTGCAACAGATCAAGCTTATATAGATCTAGCACAGAAACAATGTGTTTACAGCTCAAAAATTGTTGTTATACTATATGTCATGCAATACCTAATGAATAATATTTACATTTCTACGCACTAAAATTAATTTACAGGTACATGATTGTTTTTAATTTTTTTATTTTACAGTACACAGTGCTCCAATTACCTGTCAAACTATCTGAAATTTTAGTGACCATTTCAAACTTTAGGCCAATAAGCTGTAATAATTTGGTTACCTTACATACTCAGAGCAGAAATCCACTTCAGAGAGGAATTAATGGCAAAAGATTACAAGTGTACCGTGAATGGCATATTATATGCCCACCTTATGTTTAATAGTCCTCAATGTAGATAACTTACATTTTGTGCAGAAACCAATTTTTTCTTAACTTGACATTGGACCTTTTACTGTGCAGATACTATTTAATAATTTCAGACAATAACCCTGACCTTTGACTTTTTGAACCCCAAATCATTATGGTTCTTCATTACACTAAGTTCAAGCCAGACAAAGTTTAGTAACCTCAGATGATTGAGAACTCAAGTTTCATAGTGATTTTGAACTTTTACCTATTGAGTCCAAAACTGATAGTTTTTTTTTTACACCAACTGTAAGCTATCTACAAACATTTTGAAGCTGCAAATGTTTGAAAATGAGAGTTTTTATGCAGAAATTATTTTCCTTCTTTTAGTTAAATTGATCTTGACCTTTAAGCTTGTGAACCCAAAATTGATTTAACCAACTGATGAATGGACAACATTACAGTCATCATTTTCTTTTGATAACAGCATATTAAACAAACCTTATCCAAATCCACATTTATGGTAGTCAGATTGACCACAATTTTACAGATAACTAAATTTTCCTTACTTTCTCCATGTCCCCATTTTTTTCCATACACCATTAACTGAGTTTTTGACTGCACATATCTTAATCTAATCACCTGATGTAGGCTGTAAGTGACTAAATCAAATACAAAGACAATAAAAGGAAGAACAATCTCACACTTAAAAAGGAACCATACTGAGAGTTAAACTGCATCTGCAAATGTTTTAGCATTAAAACATGGCACACACTTGTAATTAGAAAGTGTTGATATAATTTTCTTGTTTCCCCATAACTATTCTGAAGGTCACCGAAGGACAAACAGTTACATTTTCTTTTGCCAGTTCAAAGATTTAGTTACAAATACCACCACTTTAGTTGTAACTTGGAGCACTGGCACAGCAAGGTTATATTATGCAGAAGCGAGTAGAGTAAAGTGCCTTGCCCAAGGGCACACCCTGGTATCCTAGAAAGGCTAATCCAATGGTGGGAATTGAACACACACCCTTCTAGTCACAAATCCAATGCTTTAACCATTTGAGCCACCATGCCTCCCAGGTACATGAAATAGCTAAAATGTAATATAGCAAAATTAAACTAAATATTTATTATTAAAACCCTTGTATGTCATGTAAACAAACAACAACTGAGGGTATTCAAACTAGGTCTGTGTATAAACATAAACACAAGCAAAAATCCAACATATTCAAAACTTTACAAAAAATTTAGCACAATATACTGGCATGAAAATCTTTTGTAAGGTCATCTTTATACAAACATGCAGACCAATTTAATTTGCATTCCTGATTTTGCTTAATCACAAGAAGAAGGTTTAATCCAAACTGCTCTATTCCAAAAAGTTAAAACGTGTGTGAAGAATATTTCTAAAATGGCCTGAATATCTATTAAGGTCATCCATATCAGCATACAAATAGGCTAGCCTGTCAGTTGTCTATGTTAAATGATTCTTATGCAGCCTTGCTAACAACCTTTTGGTTGTATGGATGGACAAGACCAAATCAAGATGCCCCTCTGAAAGAAGTGGAGTAGTAAGCATAAAATGCAATTTCTCATGTGAATGTGTGCACATTGTCAACCAAATTTACATTGGAAGCATGATCCTAGCTACCATCAATCTGATATGCCCTGCATATACTTTTTATGTACCCTAGTTACGCCACTGATGTTATGTACCTAGTTATGCCACTGATGTTCTATTTTGAAAAGTAAAAAAGATGAGTAGGTCATTTTTCTTTAAAGGCTCTATGCAAAGTTTTCAAAAAGTAAATTTAATAGTAGGAACTGTTTAATTATTATCCATAATTTTACATGATTTATTTACTACTATCAGATAAAAATGTATGTATATTTAAAACTTTAATTTCAGATATTATTCAAATGGATAGATAAAAACACCTGACATTTAACACTGACATCTACACCCAACACAAATTTTGCTTGACTTGATTATGAAATTAATTGTATTATAACCATGTAATTCTCACTGTTAAAATGTCCTGGTCAAGTCTGATATGAACTATAAATTTACATAATACAGTACACAACTGAGAGAAAGGTCACCAACACCTCAACAGTTCCACATAACCCATGACAAAAGTCAAATATACAGCAATAATTTAGCTAATAAATCTGGTAAATTCTGCTTACAGGATTTGTTACCCTGCTTACGGGATTTGTTACCCTTCTTACGGGATTTGTTACCCTGCTTATGGGAGTTGTTACCCTTCTACGGGATTTGTTACCCTGCTTATTTCTACGGGATTTGTTACCCTGCTTACGGGATTTGTTACCCTTCTTATGGGATTTGCTACCCTGCTTGTGGGATTTGTTACCCTGCTTACGAGATTTGTTATCAAACCAAAATCTTACTAAGGAGGAAAAAGTTAAAATGGTGCAAACTACTAAGGCCTAACAGTCAAAAATAGCAATTAATTGACATGCAGTCACATGACATTCATATGTCATAATTGGTTGAAACTTTTGCAATGACTATACCAAGCTTTCTTTAAGGACGGGGTTAATTCTCATGCCTGTATATGAAAGAAAGTGGAATTAATAATCAAAAGAAATATCCTTATATTTCTTCTATTTAATCAATATTAATAACAGAAGACTATTAATCTGTCTTAGTTAGCCTCTAAGACAAATGATACCAGTCCAATACAGTATGACAAAATCAGTCATCAGTCAGCATCGTGATACATTTTATAATACACTACCGGTAGTTCACATGGTTCATATTCTAGCTATAATTAAACCTAGTTCCTAATGTCATCATTGTTCTTCATACATACACAAGACATGATGTAATGCCCAACAGCATTCAATTACCACAAGCTTTTATCAATACAATCAATCATTAATAAATGATGGATATCACCAGAAAAGTTTATATTTACAGTTTATATAGGTAAACAATTATCTTTAAGCTGGAATGTACTTTTCTTTTCCTTGACAACAATTTTGTACACATCAATACCTCTACTTTCTTTTCAACTAAATATGTGTCTTTCTTGAAACTGATTGATAAGGCCTGATCTAGCTCATCAACTGCAGCAAAAGATCAACAAAATACAGGCCATGTAAACATGGATTTTGAACCCTACTTACCTTCCGTTTATGGTCTGTTATGAGAGTGAAGACAAGACTCCAGTAGAACCCCAATTCTATCAAGTAGTAGAGATGAATATCCAACGTAACATTCTGTAATGTCAATACTAAATTTTACTTTCAAGAGATGTGGGTTATAGACTACAAGATGAACATGAAAAACTCATTTATATTCACTTTTATAAAATGATTTCCTGCTGTTATGTAATTTCAATGGCTAAAGATACTTGTCATTGTGTATGACTTAATATTTTCAAGCGTAACTGCACTGTATAAATTGCTTATAATTTTAATACAAATCTACAATACTGGACAGTCAACAAAAGCAAAATTCACCTCCTATTCACAACACAGGATTGTGTGTTGTGTGATGTGATTTGGATTTTTAACGTAGCTTTAACAATGTTTCAGTCATATCGCTACGATGTCTGCAATGTAGCAGTTTATAGTGATGTCTTGCACTGGGGCATCATGCCGCAGACATGTAGCATGATGTCCCACCCAGTCACATTATCCTGACACCAGGCCAACCAGTCCTAACACTAACCTCTTAATGCTGAGTGTCAAGCGAGGTAGCTGTTAGTACCATTTTTGTAAGTCTTTGGTATGACTCGGTCAGGGATTGAACCCACGACCTTCCGCATCTGAGGCAGATGCTCTAACCACTAGGCCACCGGAGAGGATTGAGCATTGTCTTTACAGACCTTTCTAATTTTGTTTCCATGGTCATGGCCATATTCATATCACATGACCATCTGCCATTACGGTACTGATTACTGTTACTGTGAGAAACGATTACTTCCAATGAGTTGATTCTGAATACCAGCGATTATCTCAAGCAGTCTTGTAAACAGAAAAGCTTATGTGAATAGGAAGTGATGTTTTTCAGCAAAACAGGTAAAAATAATTCCAAAAATATAAACGATTAGCACAGTCAGAAACTTAATAAAATGTAACTATAGGCTGATTAAGCTTTCTTCCCATTTATTCCCATTTTAGTGGACCAGATCGAGTCCAGTCCTTAATTTCAGACATGATGAATTACTTTAGAAAAACAATCGTTATCACTGAATGATCATCAAGAGCTGTTTTTGGATATAAATAAAAACTAATCAATGAGACGTTATAGCTGTGAATGCGAAACGCAAAATAGTTCTGACACATGCTCCTGTTATTACAATCCTCAGTCAGTTATGTTCTTTCAGATAAAGCGCACATAACACCTTAAACCTGCACATGATGCCAAGTTTTAGCTGACATGACATGAGAACACTTTAAAGTACTTTAAAATGACCCCTGGATTGAATTACATCCCTACTAACATCTTGGTGCAGTGAGAGGGAGAGGTAATAGTGACTGAGAAACCCAATTATAGAACAGAACGTCACAAGAAAAAAGTTAACTGATTATCATAAAAAAAAGTCAAACGTACACAGTTTGCATGCTCGGTAACCAGGATTAATCAGTACTTTAATGGCTGATGTTATTGCTGAAACCTATCAGCGAGAAGATATCTATGTAAGTGCATGTCCACAGGAAAGGTTTATAGCATACACAACATGTGAATCACTGTTATACTAGCTTATAAGTCTGGTCTAACTGCAAACAACATAAACCCTGATCTACCATTATATAATGCACTGGCACATCAGGGTCTATGTTGTTTGTTCTACTAATTGTTCATAACAAACTGCATAGACCCAAATCTGCCAGTGCATTACGTGATTATAGATCTAAATTTATGCAGTTTGCAGTTGAACCAAGTCCTGACTTAAGTGATTTTATATGGCATCCTCACTAGCAGTTTGGGAATGTACATAATAACATTATTTTTACACCTTTAGTTCAATATACAGGTAATAAAATCAGCTCATGTATGTTCTAATTACACACAAAAACTAATGCAATTTGTTTTAATGGGTACATATGTAGTTTTTTTTATTTCTCTCCAATTTCACAAACCATAATTATGTTCACACCAACAAATAAATTTGCCCTGCGGCAAACACAGGTTAAATTTCTCAAATCCATTGTCCACTACAACTTTCTTATAATGTACATCACAAACATATAATTTACCACAAAAAAACTTTATGATGTACAGAAAATGATGTCATTTGTACTGCTTTCTTTGTATGCCAAAATCATTTTAAAAAACATACAAACAATTCAGTTAATGGCATGCAAACTCATTATAACAGTGAACATTCATCTTCACTGAAAGTTATATGACATCCTTATGGTAACTGAAGGTATGGATATTTAAAATTAGTACTCTGTTTTAAATAATGGTTTTCACAGTTTCTTTCAGAAAATCATGGGGGTGGGGGCCAGCAACCAAGTGGTCTAAGGCACTCACCTTTACAGATCACTCACATTACACCTATGTTCCAATGGGTCAGCACTTCTTTCTCAGTTCTTCCCTGGTTCTTCCTACACAATATACTGGCTGCCATATATAACTTATCAACTGATGAAAAAACAGCATTAAACCCACAAAAGGAAACCAATCAGAAATCATACAGAGCCAATACATTCAGGACTGGGGAAAAAACACATGGTACTTATTCAAGTCCCTCACTTTTATTTTTAAGGTGCAACCTACCAATTGTGGCCATCCATTCCAGCAGTATTTGGTCTGCCAAAACCATGGTTTCTAAAGAAGGAAAAATATTTAAAAAATTGGTCATATATGTATGTACTATCAAGTTCATATTTTTAATTACATTCCTGTAGTATGGAATCTAACACTGATACATAAGCAGCAAGTTAGATCATCAATATCCATATTTTCTCTGGACAAAAAATGAAGATGAATGCATATACCTGAAAGGTGAACAGTGAGACAGATTTTCTGTAAAATGAATGATAACTGAAAAATAATGCATTCCAAAATTACCTGCCACATTATCTATTATTTATGATTTCAGGACATAATGAATTTATATATTCTAACATTTCCATCTAAGCTACTTTGGCAGCTATGAAAGAATTAGTTATTCTCACCAACTTCACTGTTCTAACATAAATAACTTTTCGTATTTGCATCCATCTTCAAACAATGACAAATACAAGTTTTTCCCCCATTTAAAATATACCTTTCTCATGTTGAAAAAGATAATTATTCATATTGTTGTTTGAATGATCTCTATTCTACATCACTTCTTGTCAGCATCAGAAAATCTGGATCATGATTTTTTGCTTTGCATCTCATGAATCCAGATTTTTGGACACTAAACACCTGATGCAATCTAGCAATCAAGACTGAATTGTTACGATAATAATATTTTGTTATATACCTATCAGTCTTAATATAATTGAATAAAATTCATATACATGTACAGGGGTCCATGCTATGGAGAATTTCAGGCAAAATAGTCTCCTCTGTCTGTCCTAAATAAGCCCAAAAGAGAAGTTCCTTTCACTTGCATTCATTAAACAATGTTCCCAAACCCACTCTACCAACCCTTGTTTCAATACAATGCATTAGTAATCAAAGCACATACTAACTTTTGTGCCAATTTTTCCTTCAAAGAGAATGGTGGAAACTTAGAAAAAGAAGTTGTTCGATCTGTAGTCACATTTGATGCTAATGATCATAATTGTCAGAAGTTACATTGCTATCACTAAAGTTCCCACCAAAATTCTGAATTTGATCCTTGAAAAAATTAGTGAAATTTGAATATTTCTTGTCCAATTTAAGTGAATTGTGACTCAGTGAATGCATCCAGCTCCTATACAAAGAAAATCAATAACTGTATCAAATATGTTATCCAACAAACATATCAAAGGATGACTTTTACAACTGAAATGGTTGCCAACTTTTTACAAGTAGCCTATTTTTTTGGTGCAGCTCAACATTACACAACAACTATAGTGGAGCAAAATGAGAAACAATTGAATATTTTCATTAAGTTTTAATAGTATTTCATCAGTGTTTTAATCTGACATAAAAATATGCAAAATGTTTAAAATGAATGATTATTATACATTTTGAATTTTCTACTCTCATATGTCCATATTTAATGTCCCAAGATCAAAGGTCAAGGCCATTAGCAGGGGAAAAGGTACGAAAAAGGTGTATCATGTGAAAAAGAAAAGAAATTGCTTAACATTTCAATATTTAATATAAAATTCATCATATATCATAAACCAAATTACATTATGATCAACTGAGATGTACATGAATATCACAGTTTGTTGACTGAAGTACAACAATCAATAATCATTTTCACTACTATCATTGTTAATAACACAAATTCTTCAATGCAGCAGACCCATATGTGTAATTTACAGTAATTATGTAGCATCAAATTTGATATCACCAGCTGAATCATATTTGACAGATTCTCTTCATGCTCAAACTGATCAGGAAATGTTTCTGGCTTTAGCACTGTGAGGCTCTGATGGGTTTTGGGCTTTAGCACTGTGAGAGGCTCTGATGGGGTTTGGGCTTTAGCACTGTGAGAAGCTCTGATGGGGTCTTGGCTTTAGCACTGTGAGAGGCTCTGATGGGGTCTTGGCTTTAGCACTGTGAGAGGCTCTGATGGGGTCTTGGCATAAGAAAGATACTATTATTTTGATGGTTATTTACAACATGATGGGACAAATTGTTAGAACTTGATGACACAGATATTGTTACAGATAATGTTACACATTTCCTTTTGCCAGTCAAGGGGGGCTATGGCATAGTTGTTCACATTGCTAATGTAACTAAGAAACCTTAAGGAAAAATGAGATTCAGGCACATTTGAGAGTACATGTATGTTGATATGGAATTAGAAAACATCAGCATCATTTTCCAACTTCTAGGAAATGATGTTAAAATTCTTGTTCTCTTATGAGTAATATATATACACCTCTCCCTCGATAACTCGTGCACAACGGGGTCCACAAACAGAGACAGCACTGTAAGTGAGGGCATGAGTTACTGAGGGACCTCCAAAAATTGAAATAATTTGTTGTGACATCAAGAAATGGGGGGGCATTAGGGAACTGGGCTGTTCAATGAATGAATCCTCATTTTAAAATCACATCGATAATAATTTTTAATAACGCGCTTTTTCTAATGAAGTTGTTCGTTATTCTGTTTAAATAACATTTATTTTCAATCTGTCCAACATGTGAAAGATCGTTCCAACTGGTTTCAACAACCATCACGTGGATGCAAAAAATCTGTGTATTACGTCACTGCTTTTTGTTTTCTTGATCAGTCTGGTTCCGGTTGGGGTGTTTAATACTATCATGCCAAACTGGGAGTCCACAGGAGCAGGGAACTAGACTGACTGTTGATACACTACCAAACAAGATTCCTTTTTAAAAAAACATGCGACATTCGTGAGACAATCGTCTACGTCGAACTCAGCTTTGTATTGTTCAATTAGTACAATAGTGATTTCATTGGAAGTAATAATGAAACTTCTCATCATCCTTGAGGATATCTCCAGTTCAAGAATTCTCTGAAACTTGCTTGCCCACAATGGTTGTTGTTGTTGTTGTTTTGGGGCTTAATGCCATTTCTCAGCACACGATAGGCTATACATGGCGGCCAGTATTAATGGTGGAGGAAGAACCCGGGAAAACCCCGGAAAGAACCACCGACCCACGAGAAGCTACTGGCAAGCTTTCTCACATACCCACATTGGCTGAATCCTAGAATCGAAACGCCGCAGACAGAGGTGAGATGGCAGTGATCCGTAACGGAGAGCACTTTAGACCACTCGGCCACTTGCCCACAATGGTCCGTATCTGTGAAATCAAGCTCTTTATTTTACGAAGTATTCATTTCGCTTGGCTGCCTTGCTATCTTTGATCATAGTTATGAAAGAGTCAGTTAATTTAAGGTAGTTTATGTTACATACACAATAACATTTATAACAGTGTTCGACTGATCAAATAAAGGGAGTTTACCCGACATACGACCGGGACTGCTTGATTTTAAATTTGTAGGATTTTCGTGCACTTTAACTTTTCTTTTATTCCACCTCCTTTATTTGATTCAAAAGACATAATTAACACGATAAAACAATGGAGGCCATCTTTTAATTCAGTGCAACAATACAACAAATACTTCCACAAGTCAGTTATCAAAACACAGTGAGCACTTAATTAGGTTCTCAGAGAAACACTCGCGGACATAGCTGTTATGGTAGATTGACACATTTTACATTTAATTACAAGAGGACACATTGCATTTATGATGACTGCACTTAAAAGGAACTAATATATAGAACTAGAACACAAATTTCAAAAGATAAAATTGATTTAATTTGTATTTATTTATTAAAGTACTGCCTCCATTCGGCGTAAGTGACATTTTCATTGATAAAAATTTCCTTACATTTTGTTAATTGAGGTGTACTAGGAATGTTGTTTGGAAAGAAAATGTAAAAAACTGTATGATCTATTTTTTCATTTGATATTTCATAATGCTGATTAAATTGTCCACGTCCTATCTACCGTTTTCAATGACAAAAAAGCGATATATCAAAGTTTCCGTTACCAATTTTGATTGCGATTTTCTTCAAGTTCAACAAATAGGGATCAATTTTGGGATATTTTCTGGTTTAAAAAATGGCATCCATGTCTGACCGGCGTTATAAGCGGGTTTGCGAGTTATCAGGGCGCAAGTTGTCGAGGGAGTTGTGTGTGTGTCTATATATATATATATATATATATATATATATACAGTGGAACCCCGCTATAACGCGATGATCGGGGTCCATAAAATCGGATCGCGTTAAAAGCGGGGTCGCGTTAATGCGGGGTTTTACAATATTTAACTTTTTTTCCGAGAACATATACGTGTATACATGTACAATGATCAAAAGTCGGCTTATCATCAGATGAATATTAACTGGAATGCATTAATTAAGATATATTCAAAATAATTGATGGCTAATATATTTATAGGTTATTACTGTGCATTAAAAACATTTACTAATTTTTATTTGTTTGAACGATATAACAGATTGACCGATAATACCAGACTATCGCTATATCATGAAAAGTGTATCAACACCGTATGCTACCGTGCCGTCGTGGCATGCAGTTCATCCATAATGGATGTAATTTCATTGAAAATCGTACAGATTTAAATATTCAATAATTTTGTAATAGTCTGAATTCGTCGTGTAAAATATAGGATGAACAAAATATTGAAACCATTTACTTGCCGTCTGATATCGTACGGTCATTGCATGCAGCTATTCCCGGGTCTACATACGGTGTCTGTACAAATTTCATACCGCTAAAATTTTATCATAGGCGACAACTGCAAGAATAATTAACAATCAAAGCATGATTTCAGCGTGCAAATAACTTTTATTTCAGATTTTGTGAACATCAAAAGAAACATGTGAAAACTGCTAAATTAATCGTTGCGCAAAGTGCAAAGTCAGTGTGGTTCCAAATTTAAATTTCATCATTTCTTGAAAAATATATCCAATGACGTTTGCTTCTTTGCCGCGAACTGTTGGGTTCTAGCAAAGTCAAGAATGTTTCTTAATTGAAGGACTTTGACGCTGTCAACATCTTGTGTTTCCAGCCACCTTAAACTTGCTTCTAAATGTACTACTGCTTCAGACACTTTTGGTGGGGGAGTTGGGGTGCCATCGTCATCGTTATCATTATCGTCACTGGTTTCAGGTTCTGATTGTGCAGCTTCATTCTTCCTGCTGACATTTGTAACAATTTCGTCATCTGATATGTGTTCGTATATAGGGCAGATGTCATCTACTGAATACCAGTTAAGGATATCATGATGACTGTGCTCGTATTTTTTGAGTGCTTCTTCTGCTAAACGTACGTCGTCTTCAGTGAATCCTGTAAATTCAAGCTCATCGTCGCTATCATTTTGTATCGAGGGCGTAAAAGCTGGCCCAAGACCCTTTATCCAGCATCGTTCAATGCAGCGTGCAGTGATAGCATCCCAGGCTTTACCTCCAAGGTGACATACTTCTTTTAAGTTGAGTAATGTCAATGATGTGTCGACGGATGCGTTATTATCTGCTACCATTCCCTTTATCATTTCACGGCGATAATTTTGTTTAAATACGGAAATTATGCCTTGGTCAAGTGGCTGGATTTCTGACGTAGTGTTTTTCGGGAGGTACGAAACTTTGATCTTGCCATCACTGCTGACAAGATTTTCCGCTGGGGGGTGGGCAGGGCAATTATCCAGCAGGAGGAGAGCTTTTTCCTCCAGCTTGAGTTTTCGTAATTGAGCCCGAACATCTGGAACGAATGTTTTGTGAAACCAGTCGTCAAATATGGAGCTATTCATCCAAGCATTCTTGCTGTTAGTGTACTGAAATGGAAGTGCCTTCATATTTACATGATGAAAACATCTGGGAGCTTTCGATTTTCCAATCATCAGAGGTCTGACTTTGTGGCTGCCAGACTTGTTAACACAAGATAAGAGAGTCACTCTGTCCTTCCTCTTCTTGAAACCTTCTCGTTTGTGACTGTCAGTCTTGGTTGCAAGGGTGCGATCGGGTAACATTTTATAACATAAACCAGTCTCATCGCAGTTGTAAACTTGGTCGGCTGTGTAGCAACCGTCCTCCAGCAACTTTTTAAGCCCAATCGGGTAGGAATTGGCAGCCTCTTTGTCAGCGGAGCGGATTTCCCCAGACACAAGAACTTGGCTGATAGCGTGCCTTTTCTTGAATCTGTCTAGCCAGCCATTACTCGCCTTAAATTTGGAATCATCTCCATTGATACGGCAATCAAATTTCTCTGCTTGGGCTTTCAGAATTGGGCCAGAAATTGGAACACCTTCTGAGCGAGCTTGTACAAACCATTGGTACAAAGCTGAATCTAGGACATTGTCATTAGCTAACTTAACCCTTTTACGCTGTAAACCAGTTTCCTCTTCAAGAATGTTGGGTAGACTACGGAGCTTTCCTTCATCTGTTTTCCACCCTCGCAAAGTGGACTCACTGATTCCTAGATCTCTGGCAAGCTGAGTTTGTTGTTTGCCCTTCTTTAGTTGATCTAGGGCATACAGTTTCTCTTTAGCAGAAAACGACTTGCGTTTTTGAACTTGCTTTTCCATAACAGTAAAATATTTTTTTATATAAGCAAACAACGTACACAGATAAAGCTCGATAACTAAGTAATGAAGGCCTGCAATGGTTACGAATCACTTTTTATATAAAACAAAATTAAGCTGAATGGATGTACAATTTCATACCCTTTTAATTTACAGATAATAAAGTGGATATTATTTACTTTCAACTGTTTGTTGTTTGATCACACCGCCAAGCACAGCATACATGTTGGCGGCTTTCGTCCTTTGATGTTTATTAAATTGTGCGACTCTTGTATCAACCACAGCTTTGTCTGCTGCTTGGCTGTGATTGCAGTTAAATAAGAAGCCCATGTCGGCTATTGTTTGAGCAACGACTGTATACAGAATTCATGGAAGACAATCACAAAGACGATTTACTGGCTTTACTCATGGATCCGTAATAAGTAACACTTCCGATAATGTTTACTTCGGCTTAACAATTCAAAAACCTAATGAAACCAGTTTTCTCTTCTAGAGTAGAATACGGAGCTTCACCACAACCTGTTCAAATTGATAAATTTCAGAAGCCAAGCGTTGTACACACTATTTCTCGTACGTTATATATATCGTATTATTTTAGAATTCATACACGATCACTTCTCCAAAATCACTTAAAGAACCTGGATAAATTGTTAAGTTCCGATCGTTTATTATTAAAAGTCATACGCGAATTCTTCCACCAAATTATAATAAACGTTTTACACACTATTTCTCGTACGTTAAACAAATATTTTCACGGTCCGATAAAAATACACGTAAATGAATTTCAAATTTCAGGAACCATGCCATGATCATATTATTTTAAAAGTCACAACTAATCTCATGCCCAAAATGAAGTTAATTTCTTGTTTTGTTTTTTTTTACTTTTCTCCAAATTTTTTTTCTCCATGTGTGAATGAATATACGAAATTTCGGGAGCCATGCTACGACTGTGTTATATCCGAATTTGCGTTATGGCGGGGCGCGTTATAGCGGGGTTCCACTGTATATATATATATGTATATATATAGTTATGGCGGGGCGCGTTATAGCGGGGTTCCACTGTATATATATATATATATATATATATATATATATATATATATATATATATATATATATATATATATATATATATATATATATATATATTCAAGTTACAATTTTTACAATATGTAAACCCAATACTCACATCCCACAGGATAACTAAACCAGCAATAAAGGATGACAAGTAGAATGTAAAATGCCAGCTGAAAAAAGAAACATCAATATCTATAGATAAAATATTCATATGAGGGCTTGTGACAGATAAAATAGCCAAAATTATGAATATTAAATTTCATTTTACTGATATTTCCATATTTAGATATGAAGATGATAAAGTATAAATACACAGAAGATGATAAAATATAAATACATTGAAAAGTAGATAACTTTTCAAACTATAATTACATTAAAGAAACAAGAGGCACAAGTAGGCCAGAGACTGTTCAACTGGCTTACATCTTTCTAATATCCAATGAGAGAGCAGCTAATAAAGAAATATTGATCAGTAGGATGTTTTCTGTTGAATTTCTCCAAATGCATATGTTATGGAAACAAACGAATCAAGGTTTTTTCTATTCCTTGTAATTCTATTTACAAATGATGCCACATCAGCATCATTGTTCCAGTATTGAAATGCTTTACAGAGTTCCAACTTGGTTAAACTGGGTAGGGGGGGCTGAGGACACTTATTTTCCCTTCCTGTGACCTAATTTGGTTCCCTGGTTTGCACTCGGCTATTTGACACCATATTGTTACATGAGCAACACAAATTAACTCATATGGAGAAACCTAGTTAATCTAACTGCAGCACATTTATTCCCTTAATATTCTTTTTGTTAGTGACACAATGTGAACTTCACTAATACAGCAGTTATTATCTTGTGTTCAAGCTTAACCACCAATTCGGTCATATAATTATTATTACAAATATAACTATTATAACAAATATTTTTAATAGTTGGCGAAGATGAAGGAAAAGGGTACACATGATATTTTGTTAATGTTGCAATTTTACACAGCGTCATTAAAAAAATTCATTCTCCAATCAACTTCTTAATAAATTTTACGTCAAAATTGATATGAGGTTATGTATGCCAGCCTAAATATAGCCAAAGATTAAGATGAAAATATCACCCCTCTTTTAGAAGGGGGTGAAGGTAACGATTGTTTTGCAAATATTGTACATGTGTCAAGCACCAAAAATAAGTCCATCTGACCAACTTGCCTGATTCTGGTATTTCATGATATCATGTTGGTCATCCCTGGCTATCATTCTTTTACTATTTCACCTACCAACATCAAACTGATATTATGATAGTCAACTTCCAATTCCTCAGGAACCAGATCCTGCCTTCATGTCTCCAAAAGTATTTACCCTGAACAATCACAATCTGAAAATTATTTAAACCCTTCATGATGTACAAGTTTCAAACCATGCTTTGATTGATCCACAAAATTTTTTGTAATTTGAAAAAATATACTCATTACCAGCAAGTGACATGTTAAATGATAAAAACTGTCTTAAGCAGATTTACATAATAGGCTGCAGGGACAAGAGTCAGAATGTAAAAGAGTAGACTACTCAGTAGTCATTGTGGGATGCTTGGTATATAAATTAAAAAAAGATGCAAAGAGTCCAAAAGACATTTATATGATTCAATGAGTTTTGTCAATGTGGTTTCATCTCCTTTTACTGTAAATTAATCGTAGCCATTACCTGACAGAGTTCTATCCACAATTATGTAGCTTATCATGTATATTAGGCTGCTCCATCTTCTAAACTAGCATGGAGCACATGCTGTTGATTATTACATTTGTCAAAGTATAGAAGTGTTTGCAAGTGGCACAAGGCATGGTTGAAATTTGTATGGCATGAAGAGATTACAAACTTTTCAGCAAGATTGTAATTATGCCAAGTAAATATTTTCAAAGAGAAAAGGTGAGGTATGATACATAATGGATTGAAAGCTAACTATAATGTATCTTGGGATAAATGTATGATGTATAAAAACTGTTTTGCTGAGACCTAGTTTTAAACACCTAGTTTCATTCTCCTAATCTAGTGATTTTACCCAAGATGGCTTTTGTCACATACAACTGAAACTGGTGTATATGTGAGTACCAACAGTTCTAGTTTAACATGATGGTGATAACAATGATCATTGTGGTCAATATTTAAAAAAAGAATAATGTGAGGTTATTCACTTGAAATGAGTGAATAATGGATATATGTCAAGCGGGTGAAAATACTTCAATTATTCATCGAAGAGATGAAATATATCTTATTCAGTCAGAGAAAGCAAATTTTATTTTTATGCTCAAAACTATTGGCTTGCAATATTTATAAGAAGACAAATTAGCAGATTTATCCGTTGCGGTGATTTATCACTATGTTCCGCTGTGATTTGTGCATATTCACAAAGAAAATATAAGTAGTAACTTCACCTTCCTGATTTGAAGTTAAAACAATTGAAGAAAAAAGTGTTTGCACATTGTAGGATTTGAACTTTAACAATAACTTAAAATTTCTTGGTCAAAATGTTATCACTGTCTACTGACTGGCAGTGACAATATATTTACTGTGTTTCACTCAAGTGAACTATCAAGATTATCTCTCAAAAAATCCAGTAATTCATGGTCAGGCCTAAAATAAAATATTAATAATAAAAGTTTAAGCTAGTAACTAAATGTGTTACAATTTATTGTTTAATCAGTCACTTCCAATGCATATGTTCTGCTTAATCATTTTTCACTTACCAGTATAAGCCATTTCCTGTGGCAGTATAGTATGTAACATGACTTAAGGACACACTTTTATACACCCCCTCTAATGCTAGGCCTATTAGGTTGTCATCTCATCTATCCATACAGAAGAACTAGCTTTGTCTGGCACATAACTTTATACCAGTCTGAGAGACTTTCATGAACTTTCTCCGAGTATATAATCTGACTAGAAGAGTGTGTGACATACCAAAGCCACACCCCACGGTGTATAAATATAAATCAATGAACTCTATCTATTTATGAGTATCACTTTTTAGCAATGAAGTAATTTTAATAAAATATTGCCTTTTATATCTATTGTCTTGACAGTGTCTTGCATATTCACAGTCATACTCCCTGCCCTCAAGGTCAAAGTCACAACAATAGATAACATACAACACTTGCCAGTTTACTTAATCGCAATGTCATTTCATAAACAGAATATATATTCTAATGAAACTTTACCAAGGTCCAAACCTCTTCATACAATACTATCACTGACCCCGATACCCAGACACTAGGTCCAAACCTCTTCATACAATACCATCATTGATCCCAATACCCAGACACTAGGTCCAAACCTCTTCATACAATACTGTCATTGACCCCGATACCCAGACACTAGGTCCAAACCTCTTCATACAATACTATCAGTGACCCCGATACCCAGACACTAGGTCCAAACCTCTTCATACAATACTGTCATTGACCCCAATACCCAGACACTAGGTCCAAACCTCTTCATACAATACTGTCATTGACCCCGATACCCAGACACTAGGTCCAAACCTCTTCATACAATATTATCATTGACCCTGATACCCAGACACTAGGTTCAAACCTCTACATACAATACTGTCATTGACCCTGATATCCAGACACTAAAAAGTAACTACATTTCCCTCTGTCTGGTACTAATGAAAATTATAAATTTTCCTGAATATTGTCTAGAAAATTAATATCTATATTTTCAAGAATGTGTGTTGATGAGCCCAGCAAATACATTATTTAGGTAGGTAAACCAGATTGCATTATTCTTGCTTGCTATAACCAGTCTTGCCAACTTCTGTTTTTTTGTATCGATGCATCACTCAATGTGAAAACAAAAGATACAGTGCAACTCCTCAAAACTGAAACCTCAGTATACCAGAATCCCCTCATGACTAAATAATTTTAGCCCGGAATTTTCTTTCTTTAATAATTATCATCTTTTCACCAGTAAACCAAAACCTCACAGCTCTAAACCAAAACCTCACAGCTCCAAATACTGAAATAAATATCAATCCGAATTTCAATTTTATGCTTTAAAATCCAACATAAAACTGACATTCAATTTAAAATTGGAAATATATTGTACCCGCAAAATTCTTGACACACTCATGAACAGATTAAGTATTGTAATCAAATACTGTAGTGGACTGATCTGTGTGACAAAGACCTGAAAAATGTCCCAAGGGCACATGAAGTTAAAACAATACTTGACACACACCAATGTGGATTAAGGCTGACAATAGACTTATCTTAAGTTTCTGCACCATACAAAAAAGCCAGCTTTTAAGGCAAATTATTTTTCATATCTGTCTGTAGGTAAACCATTTCAGAAAAACTATGTTTATCTGTGTAGCAGCTAATTATGATATAGGCTATTCATTTTGTATACAAAGTTAACAGAACACTGTTTGAAATTTCATGGCTTTATTAACCAGACAATGGGCCTCACTTTTGATGCTTTGCTGATGGAGACCAACAAAGCAGCTACATTAGTTAAAGAAAAATTAAGAAAAAAACAGACAATGCTCCAAGCATTCTTTAAGCCAGGCTCTTGAAATGTGAACATTATGAATCATATGGAGTATTTAAAATTGTGGAGTGTCATTCATAATTCCAATGGACTTATAGTACAGTTAAAAAAAGTATCTCATTCCTAAGATGTTGTTATTGTTGTTGTTGTTGTTATAGAGTTTAATGCCATTTTTCAGCACAAGATAGGCTATACATGGCAGCCAGTATAAATAGTGGAGGAAGAACTTGGGAAAACCCCAGAAAGAACCACCAACCCACGAGAAGCTACCAGCAAGCTTTCTCACATACCCACGCTGGTCGAGCCCAAGCAGACAGAGGTGAGATGACAGTGATCTGTAACGGTGAGCACTTTAGACCACTTGGCCACTCCAGGCCCCTTCCTCAGATGTTTCTTGTGATAAGACTGTATATTTATGCAAAACAACTATATATTTATGTGACAGGTTGTAATTTTCAGGACGAATGTATACCATGCAGCTGTTCTTCATTAAATACATTTTTGTTAAAAATAGCAGCTTTTTTTAATTTTGTGCACACTTACACACACAGACCCCACCTCTCTCTCTCACCACATAAGCGCTTAGAAAAAACTTCTGATGTGGAAATACATAACTGAATTGAAATGGGTAGTCAATGACAACCATATGCATTTTCATTCACATGTCTATCAATTTTATAAACATTTACAGGCAGTAATCTAAGGTAAACCATCTACACATGTAAACACTGCTGTGGTAACTCCTAATACTCCATTTCATTTTAAACTGGATGAAGAGTAGGTTAATGAATCATTCTCTGGATGGAAAAAAATATTAATCAGGAGCATACCTGCATTCTCTGAACTTTTGCATTGAATCTGGAACGTCCTGTTGCCTGCGATGTAAGAACCATTTCTCCACTTCTCGCTTACTCATGTCTGTTTGTTTGACAAGAACCTGAAAACATGATTTAAAAACACTATTTGAGATAAAGAAAAGCCAATTTTTCCAGTAAAATGTTTCTTCACTAATATTTACCAGATCATAATACCTTAAGAGAACTACTACTACCTCGCAAATCCAGCCCTCCCAGGCTAAAACGTTTTAGAGAAAAGACTAAAAGTTATCTGACCACCTAGGTGACAGTTAGAGTGACCTACCCTTCATACACGGATTAGTGCCAAATCCTGCAAATACTTCAGTTACTGATGGAGTGGAAGGCATGAACTCTATATGGATATAACTGTGGGGAGGCTTGGAGGGTGAATGTGTATTATGATTGGATAGTATTGTTGACAAAACATGCTGGTAGATACAAATTGGAAGAGATACATCCATTTACCCTGACAGACAACCTCTGGTCCCCTAAGGTATGTGAGACATCTTCTAGATAACCTGACAGGAAAACAGATTCCATATGCTGGGTAGCAACATCGAAAGGGAAACATTTTCCCTCTCATAAATCCAGCGGAAGTTTTGAAGCCAGATCTTTATGAAACAGTCAAACAACCCATGAAGGTAACCCTACAGCTACAGGTCCCACCAAGTCAAGTTGAGCTTTTGGAGAATAAAGATCTTCATGATAAAACCTGGATAACTGTGGACTCACATCGTAATGCCATGACATGGATAATGTCAGTTAGCGATGTTTTGCACAGCTTAAATAATGATTGTGGTGACAGTCCTAACTTTGCAAGTCAAAATGTGTTACAAATTCATTCAGTTTTCTATATCACTCACAAGATCTGCACCTATTAAATACAGGTATAGTAATGTGTGGGCACACCATCTCGACCCATGCAGGTGTGCTAGGACTGCAAAGCGATTACACTGAAAATTCAGAACCTTTATTATTAATGAAAAAAAAGAACAGAAAAGTTATAAATTTATAGATAGAGTATACTTCCCTATCAGGATGAACTCCTTCAACTTGCTTTAAGGCAGAAAACTTCCAAAATGCTTGTATGGATTTTGCAAGGCCTCTCTGCCTGTAGAAAGTGTGTTACTCAGCATGAGCAGAAGTAATAACTGAAGAATTCATGGGATTTGTCGAAATCCCAATGTCAAGGGGAGATCACTCTAACTGCCACCTAGGTGGGCAGATAATGTTTAGCTTTTTAGCTAAAACGTTTTAGCCTTGGAGGGCTGGACTTGCAAGGTAGTACTAATTCTCCTATGGTATTATGATTGGGTCATATATTTGAAGAAGAAAATGTGTTCTTCTCTCTCCCCTCACAACCTACCTGCAAAAATAGGACCATATGCCCTATTATTGCTGACAACCACCATGGCAAATTCTCTGGAAGCATTCGCCCCTTCTCATATACATTCCTAAACAGGGTCATGCTGAGATACTAGATTGCACTGAAAGATAAAGGCAACTCTTGTGTCTCTTGCTTTCTCACCTCTTCAAATTGATGCCATAACAGAACTGCAGAACCAATAGGTTGGAAGGTTTGCATGCAACTGATTTGTATAAAGAAGCTCTTGCCTTACTGAGATCACAAATGCTCTAAGAGATACCCAGGAACTTTTGCAACCTTTAAGCATTGTCGCAAGATTCTGAATGATGAAATGTCATCATCATCGTCTAGTCTAATAAGACATTGACCTTGCAGGTAGAATATATTGAAGGTGGAGGACCACATTCCAACTGAGACAAAATCTTATAAATTTGCTCTGTCACTGGCATGAACTAAACTATGTCTGTTTCACTATTGGATTGGCATATTCTGGCATTTCTCTCTCATCACCTTCATCAATGGGAAATGATGATGTAGTAATATCAGTATGCATCATCATTTTCCACACACACACACACACACACACACACACACAGATATATATATATATATATATATATATATATATATATATATATATATATATATATATATATATATACTGCTTCCTTGATAACTCGCGCCCGGATAACTCGCGATCCCGCTTATAATGCGGTGTCCGTCTTGGCTCCCGATTTTTTCCAGTATTTAAAATATCTTTAAAATATGCTGAACATGAAAAAATTACGATAAGAATTGATAAATTAAACCTTGATACATTGCTCGTTTTATCATCGAAAATGGTGATTAATGCCCGTAAAAATATAATCCATATTTTGAAATTTGCAAGTTCTAAAGAAGAATTAATTTCAGAGATCTCGAAAACGCTTAATTACACGTATTTAGACGTCAATTTTTGATCTGGGACGCAGAAAATCACTGAGGCGGGAGTCCTCCGTACGCATGATATAGGTGCACGGGAAAATTCAAAGATTTGCCGGTCCTGTTTCAGCCACCTGCTTTGTGGGAAAATGTGTTGATCAGTTAACTGTGCTGATATTTACAATGACAGAATTCAGTGACTGAAAGACTCTTTGATGTACTGTTGCCATTTTATAAGAGTACATTAAAAAAAAAAAAAAGAACATGATGCAACAGCTAGGCGGCTAGTTCAAAGGCTTTGACTAGCGGCCGAGTGAGAAAATGTACTGATATTTAGTGATTGACTTCAGAGGCAGAAAGACCCAGTTTTAAAATCCTAGCGAAACCTCTGTTTAAAGATATCATATATTATGTAAGTTTTTATGATAAATAGTTATCAGTATACTGTAAATAAACAGTCTGGTGAAATAGCGATCAATGAAAACTTCTGGTAAATGCTAACAGGTGGCAACAGAGAATGAAATAAACACCAATTAAACATCTTCCTGTGTGAAAGTCACGTTCTAATCCTTTAATTCCGTTTCATTGTAAACATTATAATCACAACATATTCTGTTCATTGAAAACATGAAAAGAGTCAATCGACCGTCACATCGAAACCTGTGAGTACTTCTGTGAGAACCTAATTACATGTACATGCCGGCTTTGTTTTGATCAACAACTTAGGAAAGTGTTTGTTGCATTAAAAAAAAAAATCGATTACAAGAGACCTGGGGTGCTGGATTAAGGGTCTTGGAGCTGCCTTTGACATAAAGCAAAACAGTAACAGAGACAACGACGATGATAGTGACTTCGAATGTTTCAGTGAAACTGATGGCATTAATGCCGAGGCTGTTTGGGAGAAATTCGTACAGACACATGGTCCTGAGATGGGCGTTTCTCTTGATGATATGGAGGAGTGGATTTGTGCTGACAATGATTGCCCCACAGCCGAATACATGTCAGATGAAACTATAATTATTTCTATAGCGAACAAATTTGCAGCAGAAGGTGATTCTAACTGGAGTAACACAAGTGTTGAAAGTGATGCAGACGCAGATGTTGCACCCCCCACCAATCTGCACGGGAAGCAATCAAATATTTTGATATTGCCATAAGGTGGCTGGAGACACAAAATGTTGACTACGTAAAGCTCATGCATTTGAGAAATCTGAGGGATTTTGCTTGGCAGCAGAGAAACCAAGGAGTAACACACACTCAAAAAAATAACTGATTTTTTTCAAAAAGTGAATTGATATTTGTCAAGCGTGGCACAAACGGCAAGTAGTAACTTGTTCTAATTTACGTTGTTTTAAATTTGTAGACCAATTAAATACGTCTGTACTGATTAACCCTTGTTTTTTTTGTTTTCCATTTACTTCTATCGCATTCAAAAATATTTATCTATCTATCGTTCGATCGACACTGTTTCTCGAAAAGAGTCAATCTTTTGTATATAAAAAAACGTCTAATTTGGATCAAACAATAAAACTAGAATGTATCCAATTCAACATAAAAATTAGTGACGTAGTACACAATGTGTGCAGTGGTACACATGTTAAGTGAACGGAAACCACGTGGAATAATGTTTTCGATGATCGTCTCAATATACTGTAATTTATCCTGAAATTAATGTTGTCCTATGAGGAAATAATAAAGTACACCATTATGAAGAGATATTTATTAACATTTAATCTCAGAACGATTATAAAATGAGTATTCAACAGTATAATCTGCCTACCCCATCCCCCCTTATTTCTCCGTTATGTCGTCAATCACTTTATTGGTTTTGGGCTTATTTTATAGGTCCCTCGATAACTTGCGCCTCACTTATAGTGCGGTCGATATTTCTGGACCCCAATGTGCGCGAATTATCGAGGGAGTGGTGTGTGTATATATATATATATATATATATATATATATATATATATATATATATATATATATATATATATATATATATATATATATATACATACATACATACAGTGGAGCCTCGTTAATCCGGACTCCGTTTATCCGGAAACCTCGCTATCCGGACATAATTCAACAGGAACGGAATTCCTAAATGTTAATTTGCTCCATTAATCAAGAAATCCATGTTCCAGATCCGGAAATCAAAATCGGGGACCAAAGTGTAAAATTACATTAAAACTTGTCTCGATAATCCGGAAATAATCTGTCCAAAAATAAGAAAATTCGAAAAATCGTATGTGAAAATACAATCAGAAGAATAATACATAAAACACAGTAGTGAAGCCCTTGAGAATCTATGGCTACTATCAATAACTAAGTAGCGGACCATATTGTAACCAGCGATTGTTTAAACAATGTCTGTTTTAGCTAGTCGCCGATGGGGGTGTTAATAATTAAATAAACACACTGGGATCAAATCGTCCACGCTTTTTGACATAACATATGGTAAATAAATTAAAAGTGTCATTAAGCCTTTTTGTTGTTTACCAATTGTATGTAACAATCACAGTTTATTGTTTGCTGTGCAAATACAGTTGACATTTTTAAGCTGTGCACAGTATAGGGCTTCAAAGAATCCAGGCAAACAAAGGTTACAGACTTTGTCAGGAAATTGATATAATAAATGTATGTACAGTACATACATGTACATGAACATAGTGTGATGTGTTCGATGTGTTAATTGTCTAAACTTCTATTTACTGTATATGTACGTACAAGCACATGTCATAATAATGTGAAATAAACACAAATTAATAAATGTATTCATTAATTTATTTCAACCATTATTGAATATACAGTACATTACATTTAAAGCTAGCATATACATGTACATATATACGGTGTGATGATATCGTAAAATAAAAAATGTGCATGATTCAATTATCCGGAAAACTCGTTAATCCGGACATATTCGCTGGGAACGAATGTGTCCGGATTAACGAGGCTCCACTGTATATATATATATATATATATATATATATATATATATATATATATATATATATATATATATATATACACACACACACACACACACACACACACATATCTGGTGACTGCATTGTGGATTGTGGAATGATGGTCTGCAAGGCTAGTGTGGCTCGCTCAGATGAATTCATAAATAAAGCCAGATCGTAATGAATTTCATAGAAATGGTTAGTACAGTGAGTCAGTTTGCTGGCCCACCAGGTGGGGAAAATGAACTCCTGACAACTATAAATGTACATAACTGGTTGGTCAGCAGTCAGAACAACATAACAAAGACAATATAAGCTTTGTGGTCCAGCATGGTCAGTACAGATGGATGTAATAGTATGTGCAATATTGGTATGGACTGTCCATCTGTACCATACTGGTACAGACTGTCTGCCCATACCCAATTGGTACAGACCGTCTGCCCATACCAAATTGGTACAGACCGTCTGCCCATACTATAGTGGTACAGACGGTCTGCCCATACCATACTGGTACAGACCATCTACCCATACCAAACTGGTACAGACCGTCTGCCCATACCATACTGGTACAGACTGTCTGCCCACACCCAATTGGTACAGACCGTCTGCCCATACCATACTGGTACAGACTGTCTGCCCATACCATACTGGTACAGACTGTCCTTTTGGACCATAATGGAAAAAATTGCAAATCTTCATTCCTGGCTTGTTTTCTCAATATTGTCATGCACAGACGAGTAACACTGCAAGCCCTCATGCCTCATGCATGAGTGTTGTCACTTTTGTTTGGGAGCCATCATGCCTCAATGACGGGGTCCCAGGCTTATACCCAGTAGGACTACAAGAATATAAATGCCATTTCTACTTGTTGACATTATTAATCATATGTGATTCCAAGGCTTAAATTGAATCAGCTGTGCTTTCTACTGTATTCATAGACACAGTATGTTTTGGTACTGTTTCTGCATCTGCATGGGGGAAGAAAGTGCATCTCAACATCACCCATGAGACTACTCAGCAATTCTACTGTATTCATGGATACAGTTTCTTGTGGCAATATTCTGCATCTTTATGGGTGGTTGAGTGGGCATCTCGATATCACCCATGAAACTAATCAACAATTACACACTGCATTCACTGCTACAGTATGTTCTGGTGCTATTTCTGCATCTGCATGAGGGATGGAGAGAGTATCTCTACATTGCCCATGACACTAATCAAGGACTCAGGCATGAGGTACTGTTAAACGTGCAAGTTTTTTGCAGCCAGGCCTGGCACGAGGGCAAAGTGAACGAGGCAACCACCTTGGGCCCTGCACTTTCAGGAAATCAACTCCACAACGTCATTCTTTTGCTTGGGGCCCTGCTCATCACTAGCTGCCTTGGGGCCCCACATGCTGCCTTGGGAATCGCACATGCTAGGGTCGGCCTGTTTGTAACCCTTTAGCTACTTTTCCAAAACGCCCAACGAAGTGTAACAACAAAGAACTACACGTGTGTCACTCCTACACAACTTTAAACTTATTTACACTTCTCGCACTTGGCTGTCTACTCTGTGAGGAAGAGGAGGAACAAACAACTGCATACAACAAATGAACAAATAATGTAAACCATGTTACTGAAATGACTTGGAAGAATAATAGTACAATTCACATAAAATTCTCCCATTAAACCGAATGTTACTGATTGAAATTACATGTGACAACAGCTAACAGTACAATAATTGCAAAAATATTAATAAATTCACCAGATTTTACAAAAATCTTGTATGAACAATATATAAAACATTCTGACTTGAAAAATAAATGTGGGTCATTACATTTAAGTTATAAATTTATAGAATTTAGCTGGAGTATCTATCGAAGTAAAACTGGTTTAGGTGGCAGGGGACAGTTTCATAAATTGGATCCTGGCCAATTTCTTAACTTGAGGCTATGGTGCAACTTTTGAGCTATTACTGTGTAATAATTAAAGATATGGATATATTTGTGAATTTGGTCTGTCCGGCTTGTGTTGTTCTTGAAACTGATGTGAGGTATGTACACCTTGTATAGCCACTGCAAAGTATGTAGCCAGTGAAATACTAATAGTCTGCTAGAAAGCACAGCTAGCCTCTTATAGCAGTAGACACGTTGGTTCAAGGCAAGAAGTATATCTCAAAAACTGCCTCGATGACAACTATTTTGAACTGCATCTAGCTATTAAGTACAATGTTTTTCCAAATTATCACCCACGGAAAGGGCATGTATTTGCACTGTGAGCATCACCTGCTCTAAAAAATGGCCTTTGGGCATGTAAACTGCATGTATAAATTTTGGGGGTAAGGTGCACCAACCTTTTATTCCATGAATTTCCACTGACTTGCTAGATCATGTGAATGATATTCTTATGTTTTGCTTTATTATACCTAAACAAAATTTTTGACCTTTTCGATCTCACTCATGTATTTTATTTTATATGAATTTTTACATTAGGCAGGTGTATGCAACATTAAATTTGTGCATAAAAATTGTCTCCTGCACCCTTAAACCATATACCAGTAGCCACCTAGCAGGGTGCACAGGGAGTTAACCTGCAAGAGTTACTTCCCTTTTTCTATATACTCTATCTGACTAAGTTTTCCATCGTTCATCTCATCACCTCAAACATCTTTTATAATGAAAAGCTGAAATGAAAAATCGAGTACTGATCAGTGATTTTGATCTAGAGGATAAGGCCTCAAACAGGCCATGCAACACATCTTCTTGGGACAATAAATATGACCTAACCTTGAAGGTAATACTCCCCCACGTGGTACACAACACCCACCTCCTATTGATGATGTACAAGTGTACCAAATTTCTTCCCTTAATCTCAAATGACTTTAAATTCTAAAGCAGGGTGAAAGCGATGGAAAACAAAATACTGAACAATGACCTTGACCCTGATGATAACATCTCCAATATGGTAAACAAATTACCTTCTAATGACAATATACAAGTATACTATGTCTCATCACTTAATCTCAAATGACTCTGAAGTTATAAAGTATATGAGTAAGTATGACGGAAGATAGGACACCCACTCTGATGTTATAGATGCTTCCTGATAAGGTCACTAGCAGATGATATCCTGCCCATTTTACCTGGATGACAGGCAATCTGGCAGTTTCTCCATCATGCAATCACCTACATTTATCATTTTTAACAAGGCACACAGTAGCAAAGTCAACTTACAAATCATAAATCTAGATACTAACAGAAAGCTTGATTTGCAATCTGTTTATGTATGTAATGTTCGTAAAAGTATCTTGATATTCAATGAATTTATATCAACTTCCAAACACCATATAAAGTCAACTGTAAATCTGCCAGCTAACCACAAATATGGGAACTGATGACATCATTCAGGAACCATCTATAGAGCAAAAGAGTAAGTCTGATAGAAGATAGGACACCCACTCTGAAGTTATAGAGCAAAAGTGTAAGTCTGATGGAAGATATGACACCCACTCTGAAGTTATAAAGCAAAAGAGTAAGTTCGATGGAAAATAGGATTATAGAGCAAAAGAGTAAGTGTGATGGAAGACAGGACACCCACTCTGAAACTTATAGAGCAAAGGACACCCGCTCAGAAGTTATTGAGCAAAAGAAATGTGATGGAAGGTAGGACACCCACTCTAAAGTTGGACAGCAAATGGGTAAGTGTGATGGAAGATAGGACACCCACTTTGAAGTTAGACAGCAAATATGTAGGTGTGAAGGAAGATAGGGCACCTAATGTTGTATGTAACATACCTTCTAGTGATGAAGTGCATATTTACAATGATTCATCACTCCAATGGCTTAAAAGCTATAAAGCAAATGGGAAAATGTGACCAATGTAGAAATGGACAGAACATCTGGATGGACAGCAGCACTGATGCTGCTTTTCTTGTAATAGGAAGAGTACAATCAAAATAAAACATATTCATTTATGTTTAAAAAGACTTTAACAAGACAGAAAAAAACATACAGTTGGCCAATTGAACTTGGTTTTTCACTGAGAAAGGTTTTATCATCAGAAAATAATGCAAAAAAAGAGAATTATGAAATCGATGTTCATGTGTAATCTTGGTAAGTTAGAAAATAAGAGACTGCATAATGAACAAGAATATTACTAAGAATGATACTTACCACAATTTGTACCATAAACTTACCTTCACATTGTCATTAACTGTCAATCCATATTTTTGGTAGGCAGCTTCAAGAATGATATTTGGTACAACTTTCACTCGCCTTCTCTCTTTCACACCAAAATATCGACCCACAGGAATAACAACCAGTCTGCAGAAAATTGAGAATACACACTGATAAATCAAACCTGATTAAAACATGCTTAATGCATTCATTCATCATGAAACACTCCATAATATGTATTTTTAATTTGACTTGTGTTTTGGCTTTTCTCCACGATTACGTACATCTATATTGTGAGGTTGACCTTAGTCTGTGATTGAGTTTTGGGCCTACATGACTAATAACTAGCTTCTCGTGGGTCGGTGGTTCTTCACTGGGTTTTCCTGGGTTCTTCCTCCACCATTAATAATGGCCACCATGCATAGCCTGTCATAAGCTGAAAAATGGTGCTAAACCCCACAACAACAACAACAACAAATGTCTTGTTATTTTGTAAACAACATATTACATAGCTAATACTTGTCTATGATTTTAGGTTATATTTTAAGATCATTATTACATGGAGGTAAACATGTTTATAAATATTGAGTTCAAAAAGTCTTGTTTTTTTAAATGGAAATTATAAAATGTTCTAGAAACAAACTGCTTACAAATTTGATGGAAAATTCCACTGTAAATGTCCTGGGTCTAGAGCATTTTCTTGTGTCATAAGTCAGGTGACAGTCTGTATATAAGTTTGAAGTAAACAGAATTACTCATTCCATATCTTAACATCAGTCCCTGTGGAATCAATTCTAGTAGTGTTCAGCTGAGAGGATTTAATTTATTTTATTACATCATCCACTATTTTGGGATTACTGTGAATTCATTCAAGGACATTTTGGGTTATATCATTGTGATACATCAAGACAGTTGGCACATCAGCTCATTCAAAACTGTGATTTTTTCAGAACACTTTACTCTTGGACTTGTTATAGGACTTTTAGGACTTATTCCAATTTAATTCACAACACTGTTAGTTCTTTTTAAATTTTCACTTTGTATTTGACGGACGTAAACTATTTGTTGAAATTTACAAATCTAGGGATTTCCATCTTTTCCATTACTTGGTTTAAGACCACAGAGTAGTACAGTCCATGTTAAAATACCCTAAACTACCACTCCCACCTCCAAAGTTCTGTCATGAATTTCTTTTTATTAAAACCCAGAAAAATTGTTTTCAGCCATAAAGCATTCAAAAAACAAATTCTAATTTCATTAAGTGTTGTGATTGCAAATGACCAGCAACTGACTGACTATTATCAATAATTAGGTATAACAAACATTGTGTCAGTTTTGTACTAATCAGGCGAAAAATACCACAATGCTACAAGTTACTTCAAGGTTACAAATAAGTGAATGTACAACAATAAGTTGTTTGTGTCATTAAAAACTGCTTGCCAAGTTCGATAACTAAAGCATGTACAGTCAAACCTGTCAATGGTGACCACTCGTGGGAAAAGACCCAACTGGCCTTTGTACACATGTGATGTCTGTATGCAGTTTCACAAAACAAATACTATGTAATAAATAAGAATGTCATTATTACTGTTATTATTACTATTATTATTGATATTATTATTACTATTTATGTTATGATTATGATTATTATGATTATAAACAGGCTGAGTTTAGTGCAATATTCAAGAAAATCATACAATACATGTATATGTTGTTATCTCCAAAAATCTATGTTTAATACAAGATTACAATATCCTACTCACTTCAATCAATCCTATATATTACATCACACTCGTTCAAAAATAATCTTATCAGTGATCTCAAGTTTTACAGAACACCAAAACAAAACAAAAAATTTCACTACTAATTGGTAGCTTGCATGATATGATTCTGAAAGAGGACAGACTCTTGTCTAGCCAACTTATATAATTAGGCATAGGAACAGCTGTTCACACTTCAAAACAATATCTGCATCAACCAGTTGCAAAGGTCTCTTAGATGAAAAGTGTTGGCGGACATGAGGCTGATCCTAAAAAGGGAATGAAAGGAGACTTGGTATGGCTATTGTTAATAACGCATGAAGCCAAACTTTGAAAGCCTTTAGTTTTGTAAATACTGAATGACCTCTGACCAAAATGAAATTGGATAAATTCATATCTTTCCTCTTTCTTCACTTATCGTTTTTAATCAGATACAGCTTGAAACGCTTTCTTTTCAAAAATAAAATTTTAAAAAAGTATAATAACTCATCTAAACTATTACTAAGCAACTACTTTTCCTACCATCCAGGTAAAAAAATCAACAATGACAAAAAAAAACTCTCACTTTTGAATTTGACATAGTGACACTGTTGAGTTATAATGACAGTGTGACTTGATTAGGAAGAGTCAAGATGCTAAATGTTTACATATCATTTTACATTCTGTTCTTTAAACTAACAATACCTACCCCATCAAAACAAAAGTGTAATGTTCATATATACAGCAGCTGCTACTGTTATCCTCAAGTGACCACTTAAAGCAGGAAGAAACCAACATTTGGTTTAGAAGCATTGACCATGACCTTTATGTAGGAAATTTGCCAGGTTATATTAAAATGGCAAGTGTGATCAGGTGAACTGTTAGGACAAATTTGACTGCATATTATGAGAAGGATTAGTCGCAATGTAAACAGGAAGCAATTTGAGCTAGAACATCAACTTTTCTATGACCTATTTTTTACGTAAGTGGAGAAAATATCAATTTGCACAATTCTATTACTATCGGCAAGTTATTTTTACAAGTTATCTTGATTAATCTATCAAGTCAGTCTGTGATTTAGGAGTATGAAGGAACAATATATTTCTACCACTTTAAACTGTAATTTTCTTTACCATTTGAATTTTATTAAATTAGATTTACAATTGAAGTAGTCTTTTTTTTCTTCTTCTTTATAACTTAAGTCTGATTTTGGATCAAGATGAAAATGGGGTATGCAATCCTAACCCCAAAAATGAATATAAATGCAAACGACCTAAAACAATTCTAGGTATTTCCTTCTTTAAAATATCTGAACCATACAAATCATTCAGGCACCAGTAACCAGTTATCTGTAAGGGAACCTTCCCATTCTGGAAATATGGACCAAAACAAATTGTATTTTAGGCCTATTAAGCAATAATTTACAAGCTGACCACAAAGTCAAAATGTGAATGAATAATCTTTTGACAGTTTAATAATACCTATTTTAGAATGTGTTGCACATTCAAAAGTATTACTAAATTAACCTGAACAAATTTGAAAATTGGAAAACAGCAATTTTTAAAGAAAATGTTTTTCAGACATAGGTCCATAGCAAATAGCTTTAAAAAATAAGTCACTAGTCATGACTCAAATGCCACTTGCCCTAAAGGACCATACTCTTTACTATTATTTTGGGGGCCCCGAGTGGCCGAGTGGTCTAAAGCGCTCTTCGTTACGGATCACTGCCATCTCACCTCTGTCTGCGGCGGTTCGAGTCTAAGATTCAGCCAATGTGGGCATGTGAGAAAGCTTGCCAGTAGCTTCTCGTGGGTCGGTGGTTCTTTCCGGGGTTTTCCGGGTTCTTCTTCCACCATTAATACTGGCCGCCATGTATAGCCTATCGTGCTGAAAAATGGCGTTAAACCCCACAACAACAACAACAACTATTATTTTGACACAGCCTTAAAATTACTATACTTTTTTTAAAAATCAAATGTAAAAAAAAATTTTATTTGCACCTTAAAACAGTGTAAATCAGAAAAAATACAGTGTGACTTTGTTTTCTACAATTCTTCTTTTCTGTGATTTCATGCAGTGTTTTCTCCATGTCCTGATGTACTCCATGTCAGTGGATTTATCACAATTAGAGAAAACACCAGCTAACAACTATCTAAACTAAATATATTAGAATACAATATGAGTATATGTATCTTTAAACTGAAAGACATCTTGAATCCTTTTATAAACATCTAATCACCTCGCTTAGATTAACTGTCCAACTATTGCTTATGCAGCACTCAGAACATTTAGCCAGTGATGCTTTAACCTATATGCAATAGCAAGGGATGGCTTATTATTATTCATGAAGGACAAGCGAGAGCTGATTATAAATAACCAATGAAATATGAAGAACACAAATAGTATTCTTTCCCATTCATAGGCCATATGCTTCACTTCAGCTTTTTATATAAGCAGAAGATCTTCATAAGGTAGATGACCTTCAGATGGACCCCCTGCTGAGGAATGAATATTAATAATTTACTAGTGTCTTTCAAAAACTTCAAAACGAAAATGCCACATGTTGTCAGTACACTCTGGATTTTGTATGGGAAATTATGCTTTTACACTTTTAGTTCATACTGACAAGCCCAATGGGTAACTCACTTAGAATTCTGGAATTCAGTGGAGATCTGGGCATCAGGCAATCCAATTATTTTAGGACTGAAAGATCAATACATTTTTTTTTACGCAGCTTTAAAAAACTTTGCAAAAGAATCAAGGAAAGATTTGCATGAAAATATCCATTGCCAAACAGGGTAGTAACAAATTTAGTTATTTCTAAAGAACTATAAAAGACTGAAAGTTTTTACGACTAGTGATCAGAGAGCTGATACCTGATAAAACCAAACTGATCCAAATTCAAGTATAGTAAAACCTGTCTTGAGAGATCACTGTTATGAGACCACCTGTCTTAAGAGACCAGGTTCTCCATGAAGAGATTTACTGATTAAATAGTGTCATGATCTGTCATGAGAGACCACCTGTTATTAGAGACCATTATGTTTTGGCAGAAGTGGTGGTCTTTCACGACGGGTTCCACTGTACAGTCACAAATTTTCAACATTGGGAGATGCATTTGTCATCATAGTATAGCACAACACTATCAAGATCACAACATCATACATCCAAAATTTGTATTATTGCACCTTTCATAAACAATTCACCTCACAAGACTTAACACGAATAGTAACATTCCATTTTTGGGGATAATATAATATGTGACAAATATGTGATTGGCCATCCTACAAATAATACAATGTATTAACTGATCAAGTCATTAAGAGACAAATTAACACACTTTACTTAACTGAACAAGTCATTAAAGTTGACATATTAACAAGCCTAACTTAAATGTTCGTGTTACTTCTATTCCACTAAAAATCACGAACATGTATTTTTTATAAAGCGTTCTGCCTTGATGTAGTCGTTTCAATTGTATGCATTCTTAAATTTTCACCAGTTTCCATTATATATGAAATTCTTTGATCCTTCTGCCTCCCTTAAAACTCTTTATACTAGCAACAGTCTCTTTACGCAATGTTTTCCTTGGCAAACTAACATCACATATACATGCCACGTATCGTAAATATACAACGATTATTGCATGTTGAATCTTGACGCAATCGTCCTTTTGTCTCCTGGATAAATCGAAAATTAAACTTGAATAGAAGCAAACGGCCAAACATGTATCTTTATGAAGCAACTGAAGTGCTACTTGTCAGGCTCATTAAATATGAATAATGCAACTGATAAAGATTATGTTACTTTAATCAAAAGACGCCTTTGTAAACACATCGAAAATACATGACATTACAAACGAACACTCACTTTTCATACAAATAGCGTACAAAGAGAAAAATCACACCAACAACGATTGACCAGTGCATGTCATTAAGCTGCGGTAGTCTAACATCTGAATGGTCATGGTTTTTTAGGTCTTCCCACGATAAACCATGGGGAAACCAAAACTTCTCACTCCAAAACCACGAAACCAATGCCGCCATATTTAATTTACTTCGCCTTTATGTTTACATGAATCTGAGCTTTTTACAGAGTGTCTCGATTTCTCGTAGAGTATTTCTCTACTTGTATAACAAAACCATATTTCCAATTCGACAACACACTTTTTTAATTATAGTTAGATTCCAATCAGCAAGTTTATCAAACACCCTTCAATCATGCATGATAATAAAAAAAAAAAATAATAAACAACGGGGATAGGGTAACTCAGTTTCACACAACAATGTATATGAAGCAAAAAAAAAGATGAATATGAATAATTCATATACATGATACTGTAATGGGTTCCCTCCCCTCGAAAAATAGGTTATAATTCAAACAAGTTAACACCATTTTTAATATTATATTATAGATCTAACTGAATTTTGTTTTGTGTAACCTAGGTAAGCACATTTAGGCATGTACGTTTCTATAGACTTGGGGCAAATGAACTCTGACAAGGTTCGACTTCACTGCTCAAACAACACTGATCGCCTAGTTTGCCTTCGGACAGCAATGGGAACCGGCAATAAATACATCGCAGCAGCGTTCTGAGTCCTTTTAATCACAGTGTTATTACTGCTTCTGTAGATGTTGAGTAAACTATATTCAGTCTACAAGAAAAGTCCCCTTACCAAGTAGAATATTTATTATTCAAGTTTTCTATTGATAAAATCTTTACAGTAAAATTCTACATGTCATGCATGCCCATTTACTCATCTTGAATTAATTATAAACTTTTGTTTTAAAATATAAGAGCACAGTACTAATTTCGGGGCTACTACAAACACTGCAATACGCTCAAAACCGAAATACACACCGAAATACGAATATTTATTTTTACCATAATACGCACGAAGATAAATGTATTATAATTTGTTTGAGTTTGAATAATGAATTCATCAAAAAGCAAAATACAATTTGACTTTACTGATTTGTATAAGTATTATTTACTTATAATTCCATTCGTGTAATGAAGTCACTCAGTAGTGCTTGATTGGACAGCTTTTACCTCATTTTGTATGTTCGTCAGGCCTTTATTTACTTTAAACACATAAGCATATGATAATTCCACGGAATATATGTATAAAAAAAATACACATTCTGGTTTAACAATATCCACAAACTGTATCCGCTTCGGTAGATGCCACTGAATCATAACAATTTAGAACTTTAATTTGTGAAATACAGTATGCAGTCGTTAATGGAGCTGTTTCAAACATTTAAAATCAATACTTTTATCCTCTCTTTGACTTTATTGGTGTATATTTCTTAAAGTTGTAAACCCATAAGAGTCTATAACGGTCTTTGTTTCATTCTTGTTGTTTTTGTTGTACATGATGTTGTTTTAAGTTCGACATAATATTTTGATAACCATCAACAAAACATATTCAGTACCGGATTATCCTTTTAGCAAAATTAGCATTTGCTACGGGCCCCGCACTTTCAAAGGCCCCCGCGATAAATGCTTTCAAGTTATAAATTACCTACATGTAAATAATACTATTACTGAAATGTCAGACATATTTGTCGTATTATCTGGCTGTATAAGCAATTTAGAAATACAATTATTTTACAGTGCAAGTTAAAAATTTATGCGTTTTAATATTTATGTGTTGTTTTTTTGTTTTTTTTATAGATTTAGGGCCCCATTAAAACATATTCTACAGGCCCCGCACTAACTTAATCCGGCACTGAACATATTCTGTAATAAAATGGTTAGCTACAATGTTAAGTACATTGTTACCATACAACGGCCACCGTAGATGAGGTAATTCTTAGTATGGTGAATTCTAATGCAACTTTTCACTTATTGTAGCCGTACGTTTGGCTATTTATTAGTCTCGATAATGACCACTAAAGTGAATACGTTATACTTCTAAGGATACCCTAATGTATGGGAGAAATTCAAACAGCTTCAAGTTGTTTTTCGGTTTTAAATTTAATCAGTTGCCGTTAACTTTCCCAAAATTGAACACCATTTTAAAGCTTTGCGAATCATTTGTCTTTGAATTTCTGTATATCTCTTTTTTCTGTGTTGTTTATTTATTACTTACTGAATTTTTTTGTTATCTCTTTGTATATGCTGAACACGTTAATGATTACTTCGTTTTCAATTATTGCTTTGCATTATCAGTGCTTGTTGTTGTTATGGGGTTTAACGACATTTTCAGCACATTATGGGCTATACATGGCGGCCATTATAATTAGTGGAGAAGAAAATCCACCATCTCTAAAGAAGCTACTAGCAAACTTTCTCACGTACCCAGATTAGTTGAGCCCGATACTCGAACCCTATCAACAAAGCAATGGATCAGCATTAATGCCTCATTACTCACTGTGCACAGTCGCCAAAATACAAACTGTCAATCACAACTTAATACTCATATTCTAAAAGAATAAACAATTACATTTAAAGCATTACCAAGAATGGCCTAAATCTAACTCTTGTTTCACCACCCAAATGAGAGAGAGAAATAATTTCTCTAAAAATAGACTGGAACTACATTTTATAGAGTCCAGCAGGTGTTTTACCATGGTACCGATCAACTTCCGCAGCTGAGTGTGGGGTGAAAAAATTCCCATTAAACAACATTTTTAATTGTTAATTGGGAGGGGGACCCAGGAATACGTTGCTGGTAGGGGACATGATTTCTTGCTCCGCCACTGCCACCTTCTATCCCGTTTTAAACTATATGTGCTACCTTATATTCTTTTCTAAATCCTTTTTTTGCAGTGTTCGATGACTTCTTTTACCAAATCATTATTAATCTCGTTATTTTATTTTTGTTGAAAAGTAATACCCACGTTAATTGGTAGTGTGGGCAATAACAGTGTTGCAGATAAAGTACACTTCTCCGGACATTCCAGCTCCGTAAGCTTCGTGTCTTTTCACTCATTTATCCGATGATAAAAGATGTGCAAATGGATGAGGCAACTTTGACTTTTGATCTGCAGTATGTTCTATTAACTATGAAGATGCTTCTGGTTTTCTATTTTCTCATTCTTCTTCAGAGATTATAGTCACTTCTGATTTTCTGTGGCCGTTCTGCTTTACAGATGCTACGTTATATTTCTTTATCCTGCTCTTTTATAAATAAAAAAAATAGAAATGTTACTATTCTTAAGGTTTTGGCGCATTAATACTCATTTAATGAGCAGAAAAGTCCATAGTAAATGTTGAAGCAAAAGGTGTAGCCATTCTCTTTCAGAAATTATACTCTCGCGCAGGTAGTCAAACGTGAACTGACTAAGGCAAACTGGAACGATATGCTATACAATATTTTAAATATCTATGCTTGACCGTGGGTCAGATGTAAACATCAATAGCTTTTCAAAAGCATGATGTAATCTACCGTAAGGATTTTATTTAAGGTGATGTATTGTTATTTTTCGTCGCAGTCGACATTTGTCTGCAGGGTAAGCTATTATTTAGATGAAAAAGGCAAAGCACTTCATGGGTCCGATTTACTTTGTACATGGTTTGTTATCTCGTCAATATTATGAACAAAAACGATTTTATATTTTAACCAAATGAATAAAGACAAATAATATGTATTATTGAAGCTCTGTGATCTTGTATTATTCCTTTTATCTACAGATGTTTTAGCTCTTCCTGTTAATTCTTTAAACGTGCAGCTTTGGCTGTTTCGAATTCTTGTGAATGTTATCCAGTTTGCCTGGAATGTTCAACTTTCCTCTGTGAAGTAACTAACATTAGATTATTCTGCCTTTTGTCTTCTCCATTTAATTTACAGGGAAATTTGGAAAGTTATTTCATAATAATTTAAATGTGATAATACCTTAGCGATGATTCTGCAATGTTATTTACAAGTAGCTAAGGCTAATTTGAAATGTAAATGCACACATAAATCCGGATTTCAAGATTGGACGCAGATGCGAAATAGAAAGAGACAATGGGTTTTACAGAACTTGCAGATATTGTAGACCTTGTCAAAAAGCATACAGCAATAAGCAATCTAAAATGGCAGAATAGGAACAGAGATAGGTATAATGAATACATGAATATATACATAAGACCAACGTATCAGAATGATACAAAATTCAGATTAATGCAAAATACAAGTATAATTTAACAGCGGAAAAACAAAACATTGAATCAAATACTACTTTAGAAATACTTGGTGTTCCATCTATTGACTTATACCTAGAGTTCTAGGGTTGCCAAATATTGACAAATCTGAAGGTGTTTGTGAAGATGACCTTCATTTTTGATTATTTTTCATTCCATATGCATCATTGGACCTTTCTGATCTTTCGGCATCCGACCAACAGAGATACTATTTCTACTTGTAAAGTTCAAGATATAAAAAAACAAATGTGTGTGTGTGTGTGTGTGTGTGTGTGTCTCTCTCTCTCTCTCTCTCTCTTAATTATTAAGGAGACTGTGCGAGTACAATTCTACTCTACCTAGACCTTTGACAGCATTGCTTAATCTGTTATTAGAACAGTTGTACATTAAAGTACAGATGCGTTAAGAAAAAAACAATATTTTCGAGTTTTATTTATCAAGCATTTGTCAATATTTTGTATACCCCTTCTTAGTCCGTATGCCGTTTTAAAATTAATGTGTTTAAATGTTATCTAAATGTTATCAATCGAGCACTAAGTGTAGACGGGTAATTCTAATTTAATGTAAAAAAATCCTGCAAAGTATTTGATACGTTCTACTATCAATATCTATTACAACTTGCAATATCTATATTTAAAAGCCTGTTTGTATTCTTCAGATTAAGTGGAAATGGAGTTATTCCTAAGTTTTATTCTTCGATAAATCCGAATACATTTTCCAGCGGATTTTGCCCTTCCTATATATTTAAATAAGCTAGAAATGTCTGAGGGTGATGGTAATAGTTCATTCGAAAATCATTTGTTTCAAAATGATAGTTAATTATATGCATACCGTCTAATGCAAGTTGATGATACCTTAAATCTTGATAGTGGTTTTTCAGAATAATGTATAGGACATTTTGAAGATGTTATGTCATGTAAAGGTGGTTATTGTTTCACGCAAAAATCTTGAGCTGTACAAATAGGACATAAAGGAAAGTATTTATGTCTATGTTCGGGTCTAATGGCATCTCAGCACAATAATGGTTATATGGTACCAATTAAAAATAAAGCCAAAAAAATTGAAAAAGGAAGATCTGAGCAACAATGTTAATCCCTTCGAAATAAATGAAGACATGATGCCACAAAGGAATGCCTTGAAAAGAGTTACATTACAAAATTGAATTTGAAATCAACAATGACTTTAGAATAATCATAAAACATCTTTTATTCATTTAAAAGTGTTTGTTTACGAGACTATGCTCTTAAAATAAGTAACAGAAAAGAGTGAAAAGCAACAAGCTTTGTAAAATTCAAGAAACAATTTATTCCCCTAGAATACAAGGTGAAAATGAGAAGAAGAAGAAAAAAAAAAGAACTTACGGTATTGCAAATTAGAGGAGTAACAGAAAGCAAACGGACTTTTTCAGGGTCACCCAGATTATTAGAAAAGGGAGATACTAAGCATATGTGTAAATAAATTGTTTTTGTTTGTTTTTCTGGAACGCCATGGATGTAGTGTCCATCAAAGTCTAGTTGTCTAATTGGGCTGTTCCCTACAACCAATTGTGTGTAAGCATTTCGTTATAATTAGGATCAAGCTAACCAGTTGAAAATTTTTCCCTACTTTGCACTCTTTTAGAATTTCGTGTATGTAGTATCTTTTAGTTTTCCAAAAAGAGGATAAAACAGAATACCAGATAATTTTGACCCATTAATTTTTGTGATGCTAATTTAGTAATATTCGAGTGCTCTGTTATATCAGTAGGTGAATGAATTATATTTGTGTAGTAAATTAGTTTTGATCAAAATTGGTTTTCAAGTTAAAGTAAAAACTCTTAGGCAATTGAGGTGCGTTGGTCTAACACCCGGTACTGGAAGCAGGTACGGCCTTAGCTGTTTGGGCGATGTCAACATGCTAATGGCAAGACGTAATGGATTAAAGTCACGTTCGACCAATCGGCCAGTTTCCAAATATTAAAAATGGGGTGGCAAGGGTCAAAGGAAACTCAAATTATTGGTGCTATTGCTTACCTTTGTGTTATGGGAATGGTGAACACGTACTAAACTAGGTCAATAAAAGAGCACGTAGAGTCTATTCGTCACAATATAGGGTAGTACGAATTTGTTTATCGACTTGTGTAGCTTTCATTGTGACATCACAGCTCATGGCATTCAATCCAGATTGTACTGGAATCACACCTTTAGGTTGATCTCGTCCAAAAATGTCCGCGTACTTTAACATTGATTTCGCCGTAAGTACTTCTCGGAACATCACGCCGGTGGCCTAGTGGTTAGAGAGTCCGCCTCGGATGCGGGAGGTCGCGGTTTCAAACCCCGGCCGAGTCATACCAAAGACTTATCAAAACGGTACCTACAGCTGCCTCGCTAGGCTCTCAGCATTAAGAGGTTAGTGTTAGTATTGGTCAGCCTGGTGTCAGGATAATTTGACTGGATGGGACATCAAGCTACATGTCTGCAACATGATGTCTCAGTGCTAGACGTCATTATAAACTGCCAAACTGCAGACATCGTAGCGAAATGACGGATTGTTTTTAAAAGCTACGTTAAAAATCAACATCACACACACACACTTCTCGGGACGTGTAAATTCTGACCTTCCAAAGGAATATGGATGTATGAGGATACAAATAAAGTTACTAATTTAAAGGTATGTTTAATTAAATTCTTAAATACTTCACCCATTGCTGATATTATCGGTGTTGAACACCTACATGACGTATCTGGCTTTTACTACTGTGTTGTATGCTTACCGAAATTGTGTAGCACGCGAAAATTGGACACAGTATCAGCTACAGAGCTAAACTGCGAGCTTGCCAAGGCCACACACAACTTTACGTTTGAATGTAAACGAAGAACGAAAATCCTTACAATCATTACTAGAGGTCTATCAGCTACCACCGCTCTGTTGTTTCTATGACAAAATACGCAGTCTAAAGCACATGTACAGCTAATTTTAAAAAACTTCGCTGTCCTAAAATTATGGTAAACTGTAGAAACTTTCCTTTATCGATGGATTAATCGAATTAACACAGAATGGAAATATAAGACACGCAAATCGACTGTTTTTGCCTTTAAAATTGCATGATCGAAAATCTGCGTTACTTTATAAATATACAGAAATATTCCACTCGTGAAGTGGAAAAACTTTGTAATGTCCCTAGTGGCATCGCTACTCATGACAATGTTTCCACCTGTGAAATATTTCCACATATCTACTCAAAAAAGTAGATATTCTCTATTTATTTTTTCCTTTGATATGCCTTCAGCGTTCATGTGGTTTAATATTAAAATTGTTGTGGATCATTTAAATTATTTCGTATTTATTCCATTATAGATATGAATAACTGCATCTTAGCCGCTAACAATCATTAATTTCCTAATATGGAAGTAAATGTGAAATCTATAAACAGAATAAATTAACCACATATCACATAGCTTGTTAAATGGCAGCTTGAAATCTCACAGCCAGATGTTGTCATTCACGCCGCTCAGGTTAGATCGTGGTACCAAAATCTAAAGCTACACAGTAATATGTAAATAGAGACATCACTGACAAGCTTCAAATTGGTGTTTGCATATTTGTAAGGGTTTTTATGTGAAAAATTGAGTTTTAGTATTGTAATTTGTATTCCATTATCAACTACCTTGTCAATGTCAATGCAGTCGAACGTAGAGTAGCGGGTACAGATAAGTTGCAGCATTCATCCGTTGTTAAATCTAGAATCCGTTTAAAGAGATGTCACTGGTTATAATAATGGTGGTGGTAACTGACAATCAAGAGGTTTTGCATTTCCGTTTAAACATTGCTTCTTACCACTCAATTTAAAACCACTCAGTTTAAAACCATGTAAATGATCTTCATCATCAACATATATCCCTTTTGTTCTAATATCTCTTTTGTTCGAAATCATTTATGTCTTTCATCATCAATCTGTACTAAAATGTATGTATTGTTTTCTTGGACTGATGCGGAATTCAAGTGACTTCTCATCCTATCATGTTTTTCTGTCTTTCTTATGTATCCTTCACTGTAATCCCATTGAGTTTTCATTAATTTAACATATTTACACTTCAGATATATGTTATTCGTTTCCTCTATCAGTTTTTCTTTGTTGCATAAGTAACATTTAACAACTGGGTGCCACATCCTATTAGTTTCCACATTATCTTTTACAAACTCAAAGTTTTCGTATTCCTTAAATCTGAAATCTTTTAATTGTGCTTCCTCCAGTTATTTTAATGTCATAATGCTTTTCTCAGCTTAAATCCAACTGTTAAATTAATTAACATATCCTTTCCACTTTACTATTACTTAACTTTTACTGTTGCTGTATTTTGCTTCTTTTAAAATCTCTTCAACTTTGTATACGTCATCTGGTTTTCGTCCAATAGAGATAACTCTTAACTCGTAAACCATGCCCTCTGTGTCTTCTCCCTATAAGTCTTATAGCTTTTTAAAATTACTGCTTCACCTAAAATTACGTAGCTGATTTTAAATATTTCTTCAGTAAAGTTATGGAGATAGCTCTCTCCAAAAATTATTTTGTACTTTTAAATTCTATTTCACCTTTTTTAAATATATGTTCTAAATGTATCAGCTGTTATATAACCGAATAGATTCATCTGTACGTTTTATCCCTTTTCTTCCTCATATGATACAATACGAGTCATATGTATTAGTGGTATTGCATCCACGAATTAGTTTTTTAACCACTCCATCTCCAACACAAACACACACATACGTACACACATACAATAATAATCCATTTTCTGGTTTTAATATTAGTGAAATACTTATACATTGTAGTTTTTAAAATTGTTACACTTTTCCACAAAAGATGCTTTTTTTTGTAGGAGCAAGTTGAAATGCAGTGTTTCCCTTTTCTAGCTTATCCAATTCCATTTGCTCTTTTGCCTCATCAGATGGTATCTTGTAAGGTTTTTGCTCACTGAATATTTCTGCAAATGAATCATGTATATCATCTCCCACATTTTGTATGAATTTTTGTTTTCAACCATGTGATTTGCAGTGGTCATCCTTGTGACCAGGACATAACTTTTTTTGTATGGAAATCATTTTCAAACTTGCTTGTGTAATATGAAACTTGCTTGTGTAATATGAAAGTAGATTGTTCAGTTAACCATTGTCTATTCAATGTATTAATTTTATTATTCTCACAAATGATTGACATTTGAAGAAGCAACTTGACTTTCTCGATTGTATTTCAAGATATCTTAAACGGTGTTCTTTGTTGGTCATTTAAAACTATAAAAATAGAGCAAACTCCTTGATCGATAAATTGTCTTTAGGTGCTATACAAGCCAACGGTATTACCATCTAAAACAGGGTTTTTTTTTTATTTTCACCATTGTGCAACTTGTCTTCAGTCTTTTTAAGCATATGATTGATTCAAGATTTATGTCAGCATTTGCCGTTCGTGCATATTGAGTCACCATGTGCTGTCTTGAAGTGAACTTGTTCTCCAAAAATCCTATTTTTGCTGAATCGCTGTAGATTGTCTTTGTAATGTTTAAAAAATCTTAACATTTTACTATAAATGTAGATGAATACTAGATTGTTTACATCCATGACAAAATGTATTCCTTCTTCGTACTGCACAGTTTTAACCATTTTGCTGCTGTCAGGGTTGATGCTGGTTATTTCCATACTATCGTCATTAAAAGTAACCTGTACATCTTCTCGAAAACATTGGATGACATTCTTTTTTATGGGATATCAAGAAAGCAACACGTTTATTCCGTTTAATGTTTTTCTTCAACACAGGTTTGGGCTCACTTTGATGCCATCCAAGTTTGTATATAGACATTATCTCTTGATATAGACATTCTTCCAGCACCTTACACTTGTGAATTATTTTTGTCACCTCTTTAAAATATACAAAATTTAATACAATGTAGCATTGAGTCACTATTTATATTTTGTATTTTAAAAAACCAGCTTAGAGTTGGCATTGCTGATAGCGTTATATTCTGTAGGAAATCATTATCACTACACGGTTACTAGTAGCAGATGCAAAGATTATACCGTGCTTGAGGGCATAAATGTTTTATCTTTTTATTTTAGTGTTATCTTATTTCTACACGAACTGTGTAAAGAATCTGTTGAGATGATGATGGTTAATAAAACAAGAGTCCCCCAAAGTCCTTAGGCTCTTTCGTGGCTGAACAGACTTTCCAGGGATTCAAAATAAGACTATTTCGTCTTTAAATTGTTCAAGTGTTGACGCCATCTTTGACATTCTTCAGCGATAGAAACATTTTCAAATTAGCTGCTGTGGTGGAGATATTTGGTGTCAACTTGGCACAATTTTCATTTAGGCCCAACATGGCATGAAAAGAACTCTTCTAATGGAAACCCCGTGTTCATACGACTTTCTGTTTCGGAATAGCAAGAACATGATTTTCAAGATGGATGCCATTGTGGCCACATTCGAAATCAGACTGGTACGTTTCGTACCAACTAGACATTATAATAATTCTTTTGGTTAAAGCACAATATCGATATGACCAGACCGCTCCGGTGGCCTAGTAGTTAGAGCGTCCGCATCGGATGCGGGAGGTCGCGGGTTCGAACCCCGGCCAAGTCATACCAAAGACATACAAATGGTGCCAGCAGCTGCCTCGCTAGGCGCTAAGCATTAAGAGGTTAGTATTAGGACTAGTCGGCCTGGTGTCAGGATAATGTAACGGAGTGGGACATGATGCTACATGTCTGCGGCATGATGTCCCAGTGCTAGACGTCACTGTAGGTTGTTACACTGCAGACATCGTAGCAATATGGCTGAAAAATTGTTAAAACTACGTTAAAAATCCAAATCACACACGCACGCATACACACTCGATATGAGCAGCAATCTTGAAGAAGTAACGGTAAAAAAAATTCAAGATGGTCATTGTGGTAGTTATATTAGAAGTCAGATCACATACTTTTAATTTACAACCAACCTGACATCATAAGACGTGTTTCGCGTCTTGATTTTGCTATCACTGTAAAGAAATAGTGATTAGAAGATTTTCAAGATGGCCACTGTGACGGGCACAGTGAATGTCTGAACGGCACCATTAGGACCAACTAGACAGCATAAGAAGTTGTTTGGTAAAAACAACTATGTTGATACGACCATCCATTCTGGAGGAGTAGTAATACAAATATTTTAAAGCTGGTCATTATTGTGGCTACATTGGACATCAGATCATCACCATTTTCGTTTAAGATCATCTTGACATTTTAAGGAATCTTCTGGTGAAAACCCCATGTTAATACCACGTTTTGTTGAAAGGTTTGGAGATCAGATTGATAACATTTCCATTTAGGACCAGCTAGACATCATACGAAGTCTACAGGTGAAAACCCTTTGTCAACAGTATTTCCTTTCAGGAGGAGTAGCGATGACAAGATCTTTAAGATGGCCAATGTGTCAACCATATTTGATGCAAGAGAAGCATCCTTTTTATTCAGGAACTATTAAATCATAGGATGAATGTGTTTTTTAAATTTCATGGCAATCCTACAGGTAATTTAGGAGGAGTATTGATAACAAAGCTGTGCTAACAGAGAGGCAGAGGGCAGACAACAAACCATCCCAAAAGCTCTTCTGGACAATGAGCAGTAGGGCCATAAAATAATTAAATAATGCCTCAGCAATGACACATCTATAATACTTATGCTAGTTGCCATATTTTCACAAAATATGTTTAATACGTTAGAACGGGAAGGGGGAGTAGGGAAAATCAAGTTATTTTTTGGGGAATAAGAGAAGAATAATTATTGTTTTCATGAGTAAGATAACAAAATGCAGATCGTAGGAAACATTCTGGAGAACATATTGTTTTAAGGAAACAAAACAAATAGCAATAGCAGAAAACAAGGGAGCATTATGGTGGTAAGACAAGTGGTGGGGTGGGTGTGAGTACATGAACATATACTATTTTGTACAAACTTTGGCGTCTTATTCCTGTTGTCCTTTTGGCACAATCACAATTACACACACACACACACACACATACACACACACACACACACACATTTATGTCATTTAAAGTGCAAAAGTATTTGTCAGACTCATGGGCATCAAGTTTCATCGGATAACTGTTCCAAATTATTTATCAAGGTCCACAATTGTCCTTTATTGTCGAGTCTATGTTATTGGAATGAGAGACTAATAACAGTTTTGTCAGTGAGTAGGGTTGTGCCTAAGCACTTTTAAGATTTTTTCATGTAAGTGTTGGCTCAACATGCATCCCTGGCCAGCTCTTCAATGCTAAGTTGCTAGCATCAGAGTTTCACAAATAAATAAATTAAAAGAAATGGAAAAGGGACGTAAGGGAGAGTGCGGAAAATATTGAGAATCAAAACAGAGGACGTCTGATCTTGGCTAAAAGTGTGTCAATACTATTGACGCCCGTCCAGTGTCTCAGCGTTTCTAATGTGATATTTTATCCCTCGATTCTACAAGTTAATTTTATAATATCTTGCTTTAGAAAAATGTGTCTTGCCTAAATATTCTTTGCAACTATTGTGGGACGAAGTAAGCGGTACGGCCCTTGATTATCTACCCTGATATAAGAAAAATAAAATACTCTGAATATAATTTTCAGGAGGAAACCACTTTAAAGTTTTACCTTTCTTTCCCCTGTTCCAGTCATACAACCTTTTAGCAATTCTGTCATATCTGGTTGATAGCATTTCATTTCACTAAAAAACCAGTTTGCATTCATATCTGTAGTGGTGGACTTGAGCACTGGGCTCGAAATCCAAGGGTATCAGGTTTTACACCCTGTCATAGTGTTCTTGAGAGGAGCACTTAGTTCGTGTTTCCTCGGCATGATATAGCCAAACAAAAGTGCCGTTAAAAACCAACCACAATGACAACTCATCCAAGCTGGCTCTTATAAGAGGCTTATGGAACAAACAAACAGAAGTTCAATTTAAAACCTCAGTTTTTTTGTAACAGTTCTACACATAATTAAATATATGCTTGAATATTCTCTTGTTATTACGGAATAATTACATATCAATATATCTTTAGAACATGTCATGCATACGACATATACATTGGTAACTCGCACTGTCATACTGCCCCTTTGATTTTCAGTTCATCAAAGGCTTCTCCCATAAGCCGACTGTCCGTTGAGCTTGGGGAATTGAGTAACTGACAAATCCCAAGATCGGTGTATATTTTTTAAGGCGTCGATGATACCGAATGTATTAAAGTAAGCAGCGTACAGTAATCTTGTGTAGAACATAAATTTGGGAGAGAACAACATATACGCATACTTATGATTTTGTTATATAGTGCACATAAAACAATATAGATAATATTATAATACTAGGTACATGGTATTTCTTATTTAAAAACATCAACAACAACAAAAAACAACAATATTAACAAGTTAAACTTTGCAGAGCGGTCACATGTGTTCAGCGGCCAGTTTTGCGTTTTCCCACTGAGTGGTCGCTGGTGACAGATCTCTCTCTCTCTCTCTCTCTCTCTCTCCAGTATCCCAAAGCTGCAGGTTCCATTTACTGGCTTTAATCAATATGTAAGATCAGCGAAAAAGAGAGAGCATAGAGCACTGAACGCTTATTTACATCATTCGTTCATTAATGAGTTACTGCTGTTGAAAACACTTGAATAAAAAAAATTGCACTTATTTTCTATTTTCTGTGATATATTGTTTACCCCCAGTTATAATTCATCTGAATAGAATAATCTACATTAAACACAGTTATACTTCATCCGAATGAAATATACTACAATAAGCACAGCTAAATGCAAGCATTTATACCTCTAATTACAGGTATGGAGCTTCCCGTTCAAATTTCAATCCACGTGAAAGCACAATCTCAGTTTATCCACGCATATTATTCCATTGTAGACCGTAAAATATTAAAACTGTATACTGATTATATATAGCCCAGCACAAAAGATCTCACAGCACTGATTTTTTTTAACAAAACACCACTAAATAAACATTGCGTCAATTAAGTCTCTTAGTACAATGACAAGTTTCGCCATACAGATAATTCTGAAATCGCAGACTTTCACTTTTATCTAAACCACAAGGGGGACGCTACTTGGTGACTAAGTGGTTAGAGCGTCCGCTTCAGACGCGGGAGGTCGCGGGTTCAAACCCCAGCCGAGTCATACCAAAGACTTATAAAAATGGTACTAACAGCTGCCTCGCTAGGCGCTCAGCATTAAGAGGTTAGTGTTAGAACTGGTCGGCCTGGTGTCAGGATAATGTGACTGGGTGGGACATGATGCTACATGTTGGCGGCGTGATGCCCCAGTGCTAGACATGTGATTTTTAAGTGTATATTGAGTGACAGTAGGTTATGACTTTTGAGATGCTCCCTCAACCGAGCCAGGTAGTTCCAGTGTTGTGTATGTTAAATGTGTTACAGCCCAAGGCAAAATGGGTTGCAAACATCAAATAGCTGCTTAGATATCTATCGCACTAACAAATCTTGCACATTCACAGGTATGTGTTTGTTTTAATAGCTACAGACTGACCATAAACATTTTCCCAAGCAACTTTTATCACTGACCGATTTCAGCAAGTTATCATTTTATGATGAAAACATACATTGTGTTTCAGAACTTGAACATCAATATGTATAAAGCACTCGGTGTTTTAAAAACAGAATCGGTGAAAAGCACTTTCTATTTTTTTTTTAAATGTGTAACTGTCACGTTTGCGTTACTTTCCTTATAAAATCAGTTTGAAACCGTGCATTCGACTGTCATGGCGTAACGGCGGCAGGCAATACTTACCTGAGAAGTAACACTTGATTAGATTGTTTATTGTCACAAATTAGTGGTCAAACAAATTAAAGAATCTATATAGTTCATAGAAGGCAAACATTAAATATTATGAAATAGAAGACTTAGCCTAAAAATATAATTACGAAAGTAGGAAATGCGTGGGACAAGGTTTTATGCTCACTCACTTTTGTCAAAATACAAATAATCAGTGAATCAGATAATATCTAACCAATACAGAATGTTACTATGCAGACAAATAATGCAACCATACATGTGGAATCCCGTCAATGGATTAATGCAACGAAGACAGAAAGTGATTGGTAAATTGAACTAACTCCCTCTAAAAGTAGATGCACTCTCATGTCAACCGTTGCACCATATTTATTCTTGGTTGCGTCGATTCGGTGGAAAGGAGGGTATAGCTCGTTCATATATTGACTTGAATACTTTAGATTGTCATTTATGAATAGTTACAGTAATGTATATCATCAAAAATGAAATTAGGATGAACAGTATGGTGTGAAGACACTTGTGGATGTGCTCTCATGTACATGTTATAGGGGTTGTTTCAAACTATACTATGAATCTTTTTACTGCCATTTTATGGTGAAGTTCTACAAAGTAAACACAAATCTTACTTAAATGACAGCTGATTAAACAATTTTACCAACTTGCAATTATAATACTGTAATTATGGTACTCCAATCAGTTAAAATTAATTACAATGTATAGTTTCTGCTGTGCTCTTTTAAAGTCAAATGGACAAAACACACTGAAAATATCTTGAACCATCCAAACATAAACTTTCAAGTATGAATCTATCCAAATACTTTCAAGTAGGAATCAAAACAAACACTTTTAAGCATGAATCCAAACAAACACTTTAATGTAGGAATCCAACCAAACACTTTCAAGTAGAAATCAAAACATACACTTTCAAGTAGGAATCCAAACAAACACTTTCAAGTAGGAATCAAAATATACACTTTCAAATATGAGTCCAAACGAACACTTTCAAGTAGGAATCCAAACATACACTTTCAAGCATGAATCCAAACAAACACTTTCAAATAGGAATCCATCCAAAGACTTTCAAGTAGGAATCAAAATATACACTTTCAAATATGAGTCCAAACGAACACTTTCAAGCAGGAATACAAGCATACTTTTCAAGTTGGAATCAAAATATACACTTGCAAATATGAGTCCAAACGAACATTTTCAAGTAGGAATCCAACCAAACACTTTCAAGGAGGAATCCAACCAAACACTTTCAAGGAGGAATCCAAACAAACACTTTCAAGTTGGAATCCAACCAAACACTTTCAAGCAGGAATACGCTGCATATGCATAGGATAAGTTCTTACACTTGCTAAATGTGTTTATAATAAAAATACAACACAGAATTTTCTACCTAAGATAAAGCATTGCTTAATCATAAAACCTGCTTCTATCAATATCAAAGATACATGTAATTAATGTTGCACAAGAATATGAATGATACAATGCGTAGAAAACAATCCAATACAGTACTTCTTTGCACATGAAAGTGCGTCTGCAATCAATTTTTCCTTTTCCCTTGATGCGCATGACATCGATGTTATATGATTGTAAAATCAGACTACATCGTAACAATCTTGGATTCTTATTATTCATTTTATTAATCAATGTGAGGGGGTTGTGATCGCTCAAGACATCAGGAGAAAGAGTTGCACTAACGTACTCTTTAAAGTGTACATTTGTCTCACCAGCTAACTTTGGTCTTCTTACCAAATTGGTACGGGGTTCAGCAATCATGGAAAAAGTAGGACAAAATTTAACCAGCCATGCACACAATTCATATTAGTTGATTCTTACTGATTGGCACAAGGAACTCAGAATTAGCCTTAAGCATCACAATTTCCTATACCGGATGTTATCATGTTCATCAAACGTTGTAAAGTACTTCGGGATTCCTTCATCCCAAATGGCATGGTAAAGTCCATCCAGAGTCACTGTCGCTGAACTTTCCTTTGCTCTCTCCGTATGTGGAATTTGCAAGAATCCCTTGAAAAGGTCCAACTTGGTGATACATTTGGCATTTCCCATCCTGTCAATGAGGTGATCGATTCGAAGAATTGGAAACGAATCAGTCTTAATGATACTGTTTGATCTTCTGTAATCAGTTCACATACGGAAAGTCTTATCTGGTTTCCACACTAGAATACAAGGTGAATTCTAGTTACTTTGTTCGATGAAGTCATTCTCCAGCTAATACTGCACTTCTTTCTTCAAAAAGTTTTGTTTGAGTGGATTCATCCTGGAAGGATGTTGCTTTACAATTGTTGAATTCACTGTTTCAACGTCGTGGAAGCTCTTATTTGTTGTAATAACTGGAAATAAGTGTTCTTTAAGTAGCTTTATCAGTTCGTTCATCTCTTGTGGCAATTGATGTGAAAGTGTCTGGTCAGAAATGTCCAAAAATTTCAGAATTGCAAATTTTAGTCACTTCAAAGTCAGCATCATCCAGTTTCTTCTTATCTTCGTTCAGATGTTGATACAAGGGACAGGTACTACTAAATTAATGGGATAATTTATATGACTATCTCTGTCAACATATTCTTTTAAGATTTTAATGTGGCAAAGTTGTTTCTCCTTTCTGCTACTACGAGTATTTATAATGTAATTCAAGTCACTCCCTTTCTTTTCCATGGTATTAGTACAAAATTACTTAGCCTGAAGAGGAGTTTGGGGTATGGATAGCTCCTATCTTATGTTTATCATACCTCAATTTCACTGTTGACAAAACAGTTTGAAGATTGGTCTTGTCACTATGCAAACCTTTTAGAATCTGTATTTAAATTCAGAGACGTCAAGAAGTTTTATATCTGACCCTTCTCGTAAAATAAGTTTCTCTTTCAATAATTTCAATGGTCTACGGACAGTATATCAGAAAACAAGTTCGAAAGGATTAAGACCTGTAGACTCTTGCACCGACTCCCTATCAGCAAACAACACTTGCACACCTTCATCCAAATATTTTCTAGTCTCAAAGTAGCAATATGACCTAATCATACTCGTTAAAGTCTGATTAAACCTTTCCAAAGCACCAATGACTCTCAGGGTAATATGGCAGAAATTCTAAACTGTTTGCTACCTAATTCATGCAAGACTTGCTGGAAAATACCAGACATGAAATTATAACCTTGACTAAACTGAACAGACTTCGGGAGGCCAAATAGTGTTTAAAAAAAATTAAAAAAATATTGTCTTAGTTTCGATACTCCGTGAAAGAATAGCTTCTGGAAATCATGTGGACGCACACATAATCGTGAACAAGTATTATTTAAGAGTTAACAAGTGCCTTCCCGTGTGGCTTCAGTTTCACTAACAGCCCTTTGAAATAAGCTAGAGATCTGTGCGTCTTCTACTGTAAGACAACTAATGGTCGTCTTTTATCACCCTGATCAGATTTAAGAGAATCAAAAGAGTATCACTGTGATCAATACTTCCTGACTGATTCAAACTTGGTGCAAAAGTGACCTCATTAAAAGCCTGACCCAAAAAGGTATCCACTAAAGGAAAAATAGCTTGGTCAACATCATTCTCAAGAGCATGCTTTGCCATAGATCTAGTAACGCACAAGGTGGATGTAAACCAGGGATTTCTACTTCAATAAGATCAACCCGTTGATCCATTCGAAGCTTGTCAGTTACAAGTGGATTAACCACTACCATATTTCCAGCTAGGTCATTACCTAGCAACAAACGAATGTACCGAATAGGCAAAGAAGTCACAGCTCCTATTTTCACTGGTTCCAAAAATAAGTTTGAAGATAAATTAACACATAGGAGAGTGTTCTATTCCCTGTATTAGAACACTTTCACTAGAAGACTTCTCAGAAAAGGGCAAAGTACATACTAACAAAAGACTCCTGTGTCTATTAATATGTTAATATTGACATGAATGGTTCGTAATTTTCCATAACATAGTCTAGGGGATATGCAGGCCCCACCAAATGTATCTCTTTCAATACTTGAACATGACCTTGACTTAACTGAAACAAGAGCATCTGGGACTGCTGTTAGGATTTTGTTGCCTATATTTCACCCTACAGCAATCAGAAATAATATACCCTTTCCTCTTACAATAAGAGCATGTGGGATGAGATCGATTTTTGATCCGTCCTTTCAGAAATTTGCTTTTTTCACAGTTATACCAGTTTGGGATATGTAAGTACTCAAACAAGACTGAAATGGTTTCTTAACAAGAAACTGCATATAGGAAGATTTATTTACAAATAGAATTTTAAAAAAAATAACCAGCAGTACTCCATCTCTAAAGTTTCAACCTCTTTCTCATTCTAATGTCACTACTGACACAATTCTTGAACTCTTCAATCAATAAGAGTTGTTTAAGATTATCATAATCTTTATCAACCTTCTTGGCTGTACACCATCTATTAAACAATCATTCATTTCCCATGCAAATTCATGACGAGTCTGTGCAGATTCCCTTCTACAATTGTTAAAGCTTTAAAGATAGGCCTTAGACACCATTTAGACACCATTTTGTAAACCTTCAAAATGAATATTCTTTGACCACATCATAATCAGCAGTTTGTTCAGATCAGAGTGCAGTATGGACATCACTAGCTTTAACAGTAAACTCACTCTGCAATAATGAGGTCCAATAATCTTTCAGCCATTTATAATTCTCAATAATTTTTCTAAAAACTGAAAAAATATTTGTCTACCTCCTTTTCTCTAAATAGAGAGACCTGTCACACATGTTTGGCAAGATGAAAATATGAACTTGTATTTCCATGAGAGTGCCCTTTATTGGTCAGTTCCAATTACTTTAATCTAAACATCCATTCTCATTCCTCCTTTTTCCCTTGCATTTGTACAAGTCTCTCTTCCTTCCCCTTTTCTCTGTCTCTCTTCCTTCTGCAGTTGCCTTTGCATTTGGTCTCTGTATTTCCCCATCTCTCACCCTATTTTATTCTGCATTTGCATTTTTGTGTGTGTGTGTGATTTGGATTTGTAATGTTGCTTTAACAATTTTTCAGCCACATCACTATGATATATGCAGTGTGGAAGTTTATAGAGACATCTAGCATTGGGGCATCATGCCGCTGACATGTAGCATCATGTCCCACCCAGTCACATTATTCTGACACCAGGCTAACCAGTCCTAAAACTAGCCTCTTGATGCTGAGCACAGCCGCTAGAACCATTTATAAAAAGTCTTTGGTATGACTTGGCCAGGGCTTGAACCGGTGACCTTCCACATCTGAAGTGGACAGTCTAACCATTTATGCCACCAGAGTGGTCCATCTGCATTTGTTCTTTATCATTTTCCTATCTTCGTTATCTCTTTCTCTTTTTTTCATTTTTCCTTTCTCCATCTTCCTTCTCTCTCCTTTCTCTCTTGCCATTATATCTACAGTAATTTCTGCTGAAGCTGATGCTTTTCTAACTGCTTCCATCTAGCTCTTTTCCTTTACTTTACCAACCAAACCAGAGGGAGGCTTCTTTATTAAATCCAGAACACTTTCAACAAGAATGTCTCTCTCTCTCTCTCTCTCTCTCTCTATATATATATATATATGCAATAAATCAACAGAATCTGATTCACTAAAAGATTCTCTAAAATTTGTATATTATTTTGAAATAGGTCATGCTATGACCTTCTCAAACTATTGAACCAATCTACAGTTGGTGCCTGGATGACAGCTCTACAGGGCAAATGCACTAATTTCACATGATGTTTATGTGACCTCCATTCAAATTAATGCAAGGCTATTTGACATCAATAGTTGCTAACTTGAACTTAGTGACCTTGATTGATGAATGAGATTCCTACAATGTAGTGTATATTTCCTTTAAAATAGTGCTAGCTAGCCAATGAATTAAAGAAATAAAATATGTCATAAATCCAAAGGACTTAAACAAAACTATTTTATATATTAAATTGATCATAAAAATATATATATATATATATATATATATATATATATATATATATATATATATATATATATATATATATATATATATATATATATTGCATTTCTTGCTTTGCTCTCACTTCTGCCTGTTCAGCTGTCATGTCTTTCTATTCTGTCTTCAAGGTGAACACTTTGCCCTAAATTTCATGTCAAATTTGACCCATGAAACCACACATATGTAAGCATGATCTCTGTTATATGGGCAATCTAACTTGAATGTTACCCCTCTTAACACAATTAATGTCAGAGCGTATTCATTATGCAACTTAACAATGGCTTAAATAAAAGATCAGATCTAGATGTAAATACTTGCCTCGGTGTTGTTGGCTTTTTGAGTCGATTTTGATGTTATGCAGTCAGACAAAAACACATAGTGATGGGATTAATATTGACAGATATTTTATTTGTGCTCATTCTGGCAGTAGCATTATTTCAATCATTCAAGTAAACAAACCTTTGTTTTTGTCAAACTTATTCTTTTGTACTCTTTACTTTGGGATTTTATTGAGGTTAATCTATAAAATTAGAAATATGGTAATAAGCAGACTTTAACAGAAGCAAATCAACAAATTCAAGTATCCATGAAAATGTATTTATTTAAAAAAAAGTCTGAAAACTGATGCCCACAAAAGTAAATGAAATCACAGTACTACAGGATCTACATGAAGACTTGTTTCAATCTGATTAATGAAATGAGTCTAATTTAAATCTTTTGCAAGCCTTGGCAAGTCAAATAACTTGTATCTTTTGCAAACATTGACAAGTCAAATAATTTGCATCTTTTCAAAGCTTTTGCAAGTCAAATAACTTACATCTTTTGCAAGCCCTGTTAAGTCATTTCAATCCAATTTATGAAACGAGTCTAATAATTTAAATCTTTTGCAAGCCTTGGCATGTCAAATAACTTGTATATTTTGCAAACATTGACAAGTCAAAGTACATACATCTTTTGCAATCATTCAAGTCAAATAACTTTTATCTTTTGCAAGCCTTCAATGCATTTGACTAATTTCATTGGAAATGAGCAGTCACATAAGATTCTTTTTTTATCACATGATGAAAAAGTGATTTTAGTTGATAAAAGTGTCAAATAGTGTATGACTGAAACTGATTCAGATGCTTCAATTATTATGCCTTTCCTTTGCATGACGTTTCCATTTAAACAATTGCCATATAAGCTGACATCTAGGGTCAGGCTAAAAGTTCTAATAACTAAGAATGAATGGCAGCAGACAATAATATGGTTTCATATGATTATATGTAAATATACACGATTCAGAAAGAAAGAGAGAGAGAGAGCAAGAGGGAGAGGGAGAAGGAGGGAGAGAGAGAGAGAGAGATTATATGGCTGAAAACAGTAGATATACAATCAAGGCAGATACTGGATAAGAATACATTCATAAAAATAAAAAAACAATCAACAGCAAGGAATGAAGAACGGTATGTCATTATTTATGAATATGGAACTAACCGAGTAAAGAAAAAAGGTTTTGAATTCTCCTTAATTATATAAAGCAATTTGTATCAGTAAGATAAGTTGGGAATAATTCAAATAAGCAAATATTATCATTCCTAATAATATCAGATGATCCATGTAACAAAATATTTATAAAACATTTATACTTTGGTGGTTATTTAATTTTGTGATGTCATCAGGTGTTACTAAACATTATATACACACACACACACACACACACACATATATGTGTGTGTGTGTGCATGTGTGTGTGTGTGTGTGTGTGTGTGTGTGTATATATATATATATATATATATATTTTTTTTTTTTTTTCAGGACTGCATCTAGAATTTGATAAATGTTGGTAATTGCCCCCACTGAGTCTGTGAAAAGGGCAACCAATGTAATGATAAGGGTGGATGGGGCTACGAGTATTGTTAAAAACTTTATTATAAAATTTAAATTCAGCAATATCAAGTATAACAAGTGTATTAAATGCATGAGTTCTGTACATTACAGTAAAACACTTCAAAATGAATCAAATCTTGTGTTTTCTCTTAACATTATTTTGTCTACACAATTACTACAGAGAACAGAATTGTCACTCATCAGTCCATTCTTACATCTAAAAAAACTGTCATATATTTATTGTATGTCACTTGATAGCTGTCAAACATGTAAAGATTTTCACATAGTTTCAAGTAATGAATTGCCCATTTGTGAGATGAATTCAAGGAATGATGTCCTGAAATTTCTTTGCCAGATTTTACACATCAAATGCAAAGCATTTATTTTATTGTCTTTCATGGCCAATTATTTCCAGTCTGAATTTGTTTTGTTTTTTCTTCTTCTTGACATTGGAAGGACACCTCAGTTTCAGTGCCGCTATCTTTAGCATTGTCTGATACTACTACTAATATTAGTACCCCTACTTCATGGAATTTGTACTATACATTCCTATATGTAACAATGGAGCTGCCGTGTGTTTCATACCCTGTGCTTTTTCAACGTACTGACATAAAGTTTTATGATGGAGTAAATATATCCTTATACTCTTATATCTTCTTATTTAATATGGGTATGGATGAATTTCACTTTAGAAATACAAGTAAAATGGTGTTTCATATGATTTTTAAATCGACTGTCCATCCATCGTATTAATTCATCTAATAACTACTTCTATTTTCAGCCTAAAATCTCAGTGTGCCATATACAGACACTTCACTTCTTTGGAAATGTGAACAGATCACAGTAAGTATAGTGTGCATTTAAAAACATGGTAGAATATCCAAATATGGTATAGCGTGCCCTATTTGGAAGGTAAACACTTATCATAAGCCAAACTCTACTTAGGTACTAGATTTTTTACTTTTAGTCATCTTTTTTTCTTTGACCATAGTTTTTATTTGCTTCATTGCATGGTATAGGATCACATCATAGCTATGTCTGTTATGTGATTAGCACAAGAATTTGTTTGTTCAATGTCACTGTGCCTACTGATAGAAACATCTGGCAGTTATCAGAATTATTACTGCTAAAAAAATGAAAAAGTGTCAAAGTTTTAACTGGTTTTGCTATTTAATGCATTATCCCACCAAACTAACCAAAGCATCAAACATGTGCTCTCCTCACCTTTCTTTCTAATCAATCAGAATTGAGCATGTGACACACAGGAAATATGTAACATGTTTCACATCTACACGAGGAAAATATATCCCTGATAGTGACAAATGGGACTTCCACATTAAAAAATACATATATTTAATAGCTCATTCTTCACAAAAAACTGTACAAAATTCTTTTTTTTTGTGTGAAACTTAACCCACACAGAATTTAAAATTTGTAGAAAATCTTAAATTCTGGTTTGATTTTCACAATCATTCATCCTACATACAACCTTATATATTAAGATAAACATCAGAGTAGTCATGTAATAAATCTTATTCCTCGTTTTACATTTATGATGGTGAATAAAATAAATGCTGCATAAGGTCAAGGTGATATCAATAAATCTGTGACCCAATTTCGCCAACCCCCTACGACCAAATGAAAGAATGAAAACTGGGCTGGCAACTGCTCTGTCACAACGCAGGCACTAAACATTGCCTTCCATTTTCAGTCAGGAAAAAAAAAACATGGCTACATTTCACACTCTTTAGCAGGCTAAATATTTTGAATATATATTAGAAAGTAGGAAGAACAATACTTTATCACCTTTCCAAGGGGCTCTACTGTATAAATTTTCAAAAAATTTATTTTGATATTATTTTCTCCATTTGATTTGAAATATCGAAACATTTTAAAAATTATGTTGTGTTCAATGAAAGCTGAAAATTGCATTTAAATATGGCCGAACTTTGGCATGCATGGGCTTTCCTCATCTAAAAATAGTGCTGCACAATGCTATGACGATCACATGACAAATCAAAATAGTAATCGAAGGCATAATGAATGTCGATATTGATGCTTCCACATTAACTTATGTGATAATAAAAGACCATGTAATGCTGTCGCTGATGGGACACAACTGTTTCAATACATAGTAATGTACTCTTCTTCATAAGCAGTTTTTATATGTAGTTTTAGAACAGTGGATAAAATAATTTGCTGTGTACTGGGATCATGGGGGTCATCTCAAGGTGTTACCAACTGAATGTTTACAACATTTCTCACTCTCTCAAAATAAAAAAATAAAAGGATGAACTCTCTATCTGTTTATTTATATGGTAGAGAACGATGAAACATCCTTGTCTGTTATACTTCTATCAATTTCAGAGTTACAGCCAACATACTCAATGTAACCTTAATATGTGACCTTGACCTTTAAGAACACACTCTCTAGTTTACAATTTACAAAACATCATCCAGCCAAGCTTCAGTAAACCTTCCAAGCAGAATACTTTTGGAAGATTTTGTACAAAATTATGGCAGTATCCATGCAGTCCGATTCTACATTTTCTTCAAGAAGCAGGTGGACAGTATCACTTGTCAGTTTTCACACTGGATGACTGCGTGAGTAAACATCCAAGTGAGTTACATGAAAATAACATCAATTAGATAAATGACATGCCAGTGCATATCATCACAGTTTTCAACACACACAAAAATACACACACACACACACATTTAATTCTAAGAAGGAGATCTTTACAAAATTCATGTAATGAGCCAGTCAAGTTCCCAACCACAGGGAGACAACTAGGGTCTGTGACAGATATACCAGTATACAGTCGAATCCGGTTTTCTCGATTACATGTTAAAAAAATGTCAACATAACCAGGTTCTGAGATATCAGGGTTTAGTTGACAAATCTACTACAGAACAATGATTATGCATCTGAAGTACCAAATATGAGGAATTTTATTTCTAAAAACAAATGGCAATTCTAATGCACAATAAAAATAATAATTCAGTCAGGCTTGGTTGCAGAAAAAAGAAGATTGGAGGACTTTTAAATGAGATTAAGTAACAAGTAACACATTTTTACAACATTTAAGTTACTGCAACAATGTTTTTGCTTCCCTGTGAATAGCCTCATCCCTTATGTATCCTCAGCAAGACAGAGATTTTCTCACACTATCTAAAATCTAGGCCATGTACATGTAGGACTATACTTTTTTAATTTTTAAAGTAGTTTCTTTTGTCAGAGTTGACTTGTGACTGGCAGCAAGATATAACTGACCAATATTGTGCATGAAAATCAAATGTTTTTGTTGATCGTCCGAGGTTCCTTTACACCAGTATTTGCTGGGTTTTACCGACAGAATTTGACCCTGTACCGAAAAAAGACAAGGCTGTTGGCATTCATGTACCAACAAACTAAAATGTGTTTCAGATCGTTAAAGTCAACTTGTCTCAACATCAAATTCTGTATGAAGCCATCTTATTCCATTCATACTGTTGTAGTCCCATATCCCTCCCGACTTTGATTAGTGACCGTCGGTAAGAACACACTGTTGTAGTCCCATATCCCTCCTGACTTTGATTAGTGACCGTCGGTAAGAACACACTGTTGTAGTCCCATAACCCTCCTGACTTTGATTAGTGACCGTCGGTAAGAACACACTGTTGTAGTCCCATATCCCTCCTGACTTTGATTAGTGACCGTCGGTAAGAACACAGCACCAGAAGGAGAGCTGGCTAATCTCTTTGATGGATTGCAAGACTTGCATATTCAAGATAAAAAAATACAAACGAAAGCACTCCTCTTTCTGTTTCATAGACATTAGTCCTATCAGTCACTTTCTGCTTCATTCCGTTTGTCTTGAAGAATATGTATAATCATGGCACAGCGATCGATAATTACATTAAAAAAATACAAGGCACTATGGATTTTTTTGTTGCAATGCCATTGGTTCTTTATTTACTCTTGTTCAAAATAAATTAATAACCAAGTACTGGGGGTGGGGTAAGGGATGGGGCCAGATTAGTTAGGAATATTGTGGGTTTCTATTTATAGATTACTGTGAGTCATGTGATCTAGCCATGCTAAAGTTGAAGGTTTACATTCGCATCAAGCATGGAAACACTTTTAACTATTGCTGAATTTGTTTTAAATATATTGTGTAAAACAAATTAGGTATTTTTAGCTACATTTAATGATCTTAACCTGAAAGTTTTCCGAGTTACAGACAAGATAAATTCGCGATGCTGTGTGGGACAAATTATATTGAATGGTGTTAACATGTGATAATGTCCATTTTGAATGCAGCTTATGTAAAAGTCCAAAATGCATTCATACAATTTTCTTACTCTAAAGTATGGTTTACATAATTTTTTCCTCTCTATGCAAGTGATAAACCATGCATTGATGAGATTGGTTGATTATAACTTGTACCGGTAAAATCTGGTCTTGTACCGACTTTTCCATCCTTGCCAGTATGAGGTACTGATAATAGCACAAACGCCAGATCATTTCTGGTAAAAATTTCTCTGAGATGGACATTAAAAAACTGCACTTCATCGAATCAAGCAGGTCCACGTTACTTCCGACTGAAGCTTATGCCTGACACAACTGTGTTATAGACTTAACAAGGGTCGAGATAAGCTGGGAAAAATTAGCATAACAAAAAGGGATTTTTTTGGGACCAGACCAAAATGCTTGACATACAATGGTTCTCGATATAACTGAGGTCGCGAAAAGTTGTTTTGACGATCTAATTTTGTTTCCATGTGCCCTTCAAACTTATATATCAGTTATAGGCTCAGGACCCCAACAGTTTCCAAGTGATGACCCAGGAGCAAGTCTCCTTCTTCAAGGTTGGTACTGGAACTGTGTCTGATTTCTTCCCATGTCCTTCAGCCAATATAAAATTACAAGGTGTGGATCTCAACTGTTTCCAAGTCAGACTCAGAGTCAAGTCAACAACCAAAGTGCCATGACCCACTGTCTGTATTAGATATACCAGTATGTCTAGTTCTGTCTCATGTCCAACAGACCCATATATGGCTGTTGACTAGAGATCTCAACAGTTTCCAAATTGTGACCCAGAGGAAGCATACCAACAGCGACAATCCCTGGACAAGATCAGAGGGTGTAACCCAAACTACCCAATGCATATTTATGTTATAGTGCTGGTTTTGAAGATGACACAAACCAACTTTCTGATTCCACCTAAAATACTTAGATTTAAAAAAAGTTAACCATCTATTTAAAACCACTGTCTATATCTAAAGACTAGCACCAATCAAGTTCCAAAGTTTCTGTCTTTAATGGTTTAGGAGATACACCTTATTATTAATGGAAGGACAGACAGACAGACAGACAGGAGGACAAAATCTTTCTAGGAGATGCATGGGGATAAAGGTCACTGTTATTCTTTTTAAATTTAAACATCATGACTCTCAGTGATAATTATGAAAAGAGCTGAAACAATATCAGAACCTTGAGAAAAATCTCTGATTGGTTGACAAAGTACACCTTTTAAGAAACGGCTTTTCATGAAATGAAAAACATAAAACAAATTTACATACATTTACATTTGACTATAATGATATAACTAAAACAATACAAACATTACATCTGTAATGCTTTTCTAAATTTCCAATACTAAGAATACTTGTACAACAACTATAAACAAACAGAAGCTCTAGCTAAAACATTTTCCATGTACCTTATTAACATATGTTCCAAATGTCTTCCAATTTTTCATACTATGTACCTTGTCATTACTGCAAAAGGAATGGTTGTAAGCAATCTGATTAAAATCAGATCTCCACCATCCTACATAAAGATCTCTATGTGACCATTAAGGGGTCATGTTCAGGTGACCTATGTTATTATCATAATAACTCATTTTACCTGCCAATCAGATGAAGTTTTATATATTCATGTTAGGGAGAATAAGCAGTGTGACTGCAGAGCATCAATGTGTGCCAAACAATTTGATTCACTTTCTGATTTTTGAAAGCTGCATTTCCATTGGTTAACTCAGAGGACACCAGAACATGATCCTTAAGAAGTAGCTGTCAGATCTTCACGGAGGGCAGTAGAGATCTGATTTTAATCAGATTGGGTTCTGAGGTACATTCAGTTAGTTAATGGGGACAGGTAAAGCACACACAAAAAAACCTAAGCACACTGCAGTTGAATATTATTATTATTATTATTATTAATATTTTCATTATTATTATTACTATTATTATTAATATTATTATTATTATTATCAATATTTCCTTTAGATTTTATGACTGAAAAAAGAGCTTTTAAAGTTTGTGGTTGTCATGTGAAACTGAATGTGGGCGATTTCATGGTATTTGTGACAGCTGAGTTCACTGGATTACTAGGTATTCAAAGTCTACTAATGTTGGCAAAAAAGAAAATTTAATTTCTTCCCTTCAGTTGATAATTTTAAGATACTGATTTATAATCTATATTATGGTACCGGACAGCAACACTGTTTTACATGCAAATATTCATACAAAACATCACTTACCTCTTTCCAAAGAATACATATTTAAATGTATTTTGTAAACAGAAACTAAACCCATTCTTTGGAAACACTAACGGTCAGGTATAGATCTAATCAGGGAAAAAAATATACATAGAATCCTTCATTATAACAGTTACACTTCTGTCAGTGTAAGCCAAGTTTACAATGAGCTTAAACAGACAATTTGGTTTTGGATTCTAATATATGAGAATCACTGCCAGGCCTCTGCTAAGCTGACTTAAATAATTTTAGTAGGCAGTGATCTTAAAGGTTCTTTATGTGATATAATATCTGAAAATAAATATATTGAAATTTAAAGTAAACTATGATACCCTGCTGTGTGTGCAGCAAAGAAATGGTTGAGTAATGCAACTGAATTGTGGTTTTAAAAGTAAACAGTTATCTGAATTAAGCAATATTAATGACATTATAAACAGTTTCTGGTTACGTAGATAGCATTAAATGCAGTGATGCACTCAATTAAAAGGTCAAAAGGATGAAATTATATATGACACCTTTACTCTTCATGTTAATCTCCAGTAATAATAACTTTATTATTTATTTTGAATGCATATCCATTTCTCCATCCTTAGTGTTAAATAACACTGTCATTTAAATTTGCTGCAAGAATCAACAAGAAATTAAGGTACCCTTGACATGCTTAATAATTCATAATTTGTATAATGTTTTTGAGATGCCCCTCTTTTGCTCATATCAACTTACTTGAAACCATTTTCCATATAGGTTGGAAGCATCCAGCTCCATTGTATCATTTTCACTGTCAGCTATTTCTTCTTCCTGATCAACCTAATACCATCTCTACAGGCAGATTTTCCACAAAACACATTTCTTTTATGTTGTGCATCTTCACTAATTGTAATGTTTACATAGAATCATTAACTTTTACAGCAACAGCCACAGTTGTTCAAATATGTATACACTATTCCTGTGCACAATTTGTAGAAACTAAAACAATGTAATTGCCTTTATGAAATCTGTAAGTTTGACTTACAGAAGTCCAAATGATGACATGTATGCTGTGGGGGATAGAAAGTTGTCTTTTTATGACAACAACAATCTTTCAGAGTTTCTGCAATTTTATATTTTTTTCATGTTATGCAGTAGTGTTCCTTTAAGTTTAAGTAGTAAGGTATAAAAAAATAGACAAGGTTTTAGTAGTAAGGTATAAAAAAATAGACAAGGTTTTAGTAGTAAGGTATAAAAAAAATAGGCAAGGTTTTAGTAGTAAGGTATCAAAACTAATACACCTATCCCTTGATAACTCCCACACAATGGAGTCCACAAACATAGACCGCACTAGAAGCAAGGGCACGAGTTACCAAGGGACCTCCTAAAATTGAAAAAATCTGCTTATACATCGAGAAAACAGCAGGAGGGGGTAGAGCACTGGGTTGTTCAATGACTGAATCCTCATTTTACAATCATGTCAATAATAATTGTTAATAACGTGCTTTTTGTAATGAAGTTGTTCGTTATACTGTATAAATAACATTTATTTTCAAACTGTCCAACATGTGAAAGATTGTTCCAACTGGTTTCAACCACCTTCACGTGTATGCGAAAACAACTGTACATTATGTCACTGCTTTTTGTTTTGTTGATTAGCCTGGTTCCCAGAATAGTATTAAATAGTATCATACAAGTTGGGAGTCACAGCAGCCGGGAACTAGACTAACTGTTGGTACAAACCCAAACAAGATTCCTGTTTTTCAAAAACCAACGACATTAAATTTCATGAGAGAAATGCCTGCGTCCAAACTTCAATTTTTTTATTGTTCAATTTGTGCAAAAGTGATGTCATGATTTCATCTAAAGTAATAGTGAAACTTCTAATCATCTTTGAGGATATCTCTAAGAGCTAGTTCAGGAGTTCTCTAAAAATTGCTTGCCCATAATGGTCCATATCTGTGAAACCAAGCTCTTTTTTTAATAGAAAGTATTCATTTCACTTGGTTGCCTTGCTATCTTTGATCACAGTTATGAAGGAGTCAATTAATTTAAGGTAGTTTATGTCACATACACAATAACATTTATAACTGTGTGATTGATCAAATGAAGTGAGTTCACCTGACATACTACTGGGACCTCTAGATTTTAAGTATGTAGGATTTGTGTGCCTTTTAGCTTTTTTAATTCCACCTCCTATATTTGATTCAAAAGACTTAACAAACATGATAATACAAAGAAGGCCAGCTTTTAATTCAGTGCAACAATACAACAAATACTTCTGCAAGTCAGTTATCAAAACACGGTCGGCATTTAATTAGGTTCTCAGAGAAATGCTTGCAGGCATAACTGTTATGGTAGATTGACACATTTTACATTTAAATACACATTGCATATATATGATGATAACACTTAAGTGGAACTAAAAGATAGAATTAAAACAAAAATTTCACTTAATAAAACTTATTTAATTGGCATTTAAATATTAATGAACTGCATACACTAGGTGTGACATTTTCAATGATCAAAATTTCCTTACATATCTTTAATTATGGTGTACTAAGAATGTCATTTGGAAAGAAAATGTAACCAATTATATGACTTTTTATTAAAAGTTGATAATTTTAACATGTTGACAATTTCAAGGTCATATCTACCATTTTTGACCATAACATGAGCAATATATCACTGTTTCAGTTACCAATTTTGATCACAATTATTTTCAAGTTCAAGAAATTGGGATCAATTTTTGTTGTTTGTATTTTCTCATTAGAAAATTAGATTCACACTTGACCCCGCGTTATAAGTGGGTTCGCAAGTTATCTGGGCGCGAGTTATCGGGGGGAGTGGTTTATAAAGATCCCATTTTAAGCACTTATAAAATGTGGATAAAATAACTAACAATTACAAAAAAAATATAACAAAATCAAAGATTAGCAAGAAGTCTCATTATCTTTTTCCATTTCTAGCTGTGTGTGTTTGTTTGTAAGTGTGTGTACATATCTATATGTGTAGACAACTGGACACTTGGACAAGTCATTTATCAAGTAGAATATTAAAAAAGAAAAGAACAAAATTAATCTTTAACAGAAAATCTGGTATTATTTTTTGAAAACTGAAAAATTGTACAGTTAGTGTAAGCTCTCTGGCTCATACAACATTGAGTTGAGCTGCAAAGATCAACAGAAACTCATGTGCACCCTACTACACAAAATACAAATGTAACAATCTGAGGATTTTAAGAAAGAAATTTGGTGTGGTTAAAACTGTTCTCATTGCATACGAAGTGTATGAATTATGAAATCATTCTAGTGAAAAACTGTAAATTATGTGTGCATCAAATACAAAGATCAAATCCAATGTAGAAAAAAAAAGACATTATCCAAATTTCTTAGAGACATAGGAATTCTGCAAGGTACAAGTTACATCAGTTTTTTCAGATTTAGTTTCCTCTTCTATCTCCCCTGTATCATCACTATCTGCATCACTCCTGACATCTTGCTGAATCTGAAAATGGGAGATAGAATATATTCCTATTTGCTGAAAGAAATAATATATTCCTATTTGCTGAAAGAAATAGAGAAATTGTCTGAAGTGAAGACTTTCTGAATGAAGTCAAATTGCCTGTACTGAAGATTTTCTGAATGAAGTCAAATTGCCTGTACTGAAGATTTTCTGAATTAAGTCAAATTGTCTTTAACATATATACTTTTGACCTAAGAGTGCTGTCAAATTTTGATGTCCATGGTAGAACCTGCATGTAAATTTCACCAAATGATGATCACCTACTGCATTCAGAAATGGCATGAACTATTTGCTATATACTGTTATTTATAGTCTTTCACTGCAATAGTAGCACACTATTTAGTTTGACAAATATGCTCCAAGGCTTTCTGACAGAATTAACATTATATACAAAATTGCTTGCAACATTATGTATATTGAACATTATTCTTATGGAAGTTAGTCTTCAATTAAAATTGTCACATCAATAAGGTTTAAAATACACAAAAATTGTTCTATCATTTTATCATGCAACCATGAAGACAGATTAAAAGGATTTTGGATTATTGAGATTACAATGTAGTCATGACCAAGTACGACAGATGTCCCAAATCTTACATTGCCAGCTGTGAATTTCTGCAGAGCAATTCTGGCAATCATGAAGGTCCAGATGATGTGAAGCACTTGAAGTATATACAGGAGAAAGTTGAAGAACCAATGAGATCCAAATGTTACATCCATCACAATTCCATAGGTCTCTACTGTTGTGGTGTACAGCACTCTGAAATAACAAAGTGATATCTTGTACAAAAAAAGCATAAAGACAACTGATTAGAACAACACTTCTGTGATACATTATGCCTGCTTGATACAGTTGTGTAGTGCATTATGTCTGCTTGATACAGTTCTGTGGTACATTATGTCTGCTTGATACAGTTGTGACATTATGTCTGCTTGCCATCAGCTCTGTGGTACATTAATGTCTGCTTGATACAGCTCTGTAGTACATGATGTCTGCTTGATACAGCTCTGTAGTACATGATGTCTGCTTGATACGGTTCTGTAGTACATTATGTCTGCTTGGTACAGTTCTATGGTACATTATGTCTGCTTGATACAGTTCTGTAGTACATAATGTCTGCTTGGTACAGTTCTGTAGTTAATTATGTCTGCTTGGTACAGTTCTGTAGTTCATTATGTCTGCTTGGTACAGTTCTGTGGTACATTATGTCTGCTTGATACAGTTCTGTAGTTCATTATGTCTGCTTGATACAGTTCTGTAGTACATAATGTCTGCTTGGTACAGTTCTGTAGTTAATTATGTCTGCTTAGTACAGTTCTGTAGTTCATTATGTCTGCTTGGTACAGTTCTGTGGTACATTATGTCTGCTTGATACAGTTCTGTAGTTCATTATGTCTGCTTGATACAGTTCTGTAGTACATAATGTCTGCTTGGTACAGTTCTGTAGTTAATTATGTCTGCTTGGTACAGTTCTGTAGTTCATTATGTCTGCTTGATACAGTTCTGTGGTACATTATGTCTGCTTGATACAATTCTGTAGTACATTATGTATGCTTGATACAGCTCTAAGGTACATTATGTCTGCTTGAAACAGCTCCAAGGTACATTATATCTGATTGTCAAACGCTTCTGTGGTACATGATGTATGCTTGTCATAAGCTCTGTGGTACATTATGTCTGTTGGTCAAAAAGTACTGCGGTACATTATATCTGCCAAGTGCTTCTGTGGCACATTATGTCTGTTTGTCATCAGCTCTGTGGTACATTATGTCAGCTTGACAACTGCTTTTGTGGCAGGGCCCTGAGTGGCCAAGTGGTCTAAAATAATCACCATTATGGATCACTGCCATCTCACCTATGTCTGCGTGAGTTCAAGACTCGGATTCAGCCAATGTGGGTATGTGAGAAACCCTGCCAGTAGCATCCTGTGGGTTGGTGGTTCTTCCCGGGGTTTTCCCTAGTTCTTCCTCCACCATTTATACTGGCTGCCATGAATAGCCTATCTTGTGCTGAAAAATAGCATTAAACCCTACAACAACATGTTAGCATGCCAATAGCTTTGTATAGCTAAATAGCTATTCCAACTGAACTTTGGCTTTTTGTTTAGGCTAGAATGTGCATACCGGTAGTATGGACAAATCTATGTGGGTCATGAGCTAAAAATTCTATCTGGTTATGAGCAAAACAATGCTACTTAATCTATGTTAGCAATGAATAGTTACAGGCCATAGTAATCTTCTTACATAAACAGTGCCAAAGAATGGTAGCTTCCCATGGTATCATCAGTTCTATGGTATTGTGGTATTCAAAATTTTCGGTATTTTTTCTGCATAGTGCCACCTATCATGTACTTATCTTATATACACTACATGGCCATCAGTTACTAGTTTTGCATCAAAAGTTGGTTCTGGGAAAATCTTATGATTGCTGACAAGTACACTATTTTAAAAATACACCCATGAATATTACTGTTTCCAAATAATGGCCCTACCCCATGTTCTCATAAAGAAGCTATATCTTCTTAAAATCACTATCACTGTAACAAATTGGTTAACCAGTCTGTCATCTGATAATGTTCGATGATATTATGCAAGATGTATATAACATGATTACCATATTTGTCAAGAAGAGATCAAATCTATTATGGCAAAGAGAGTCAAAATGTGAAGTAAGTACCATTGTTGTTTTTCAAGTGTCTTTCACAATTGACAAGTTTTGACTTTAAAACTTTGTTGTACATGATTTATTTATTTTACTTTTCACTGGAAAACTTAGAGTTGTTTCAACAGTCTGACGTCAACAAGTACTTTTATGCTCATGTTGGTGGTCCATTCCCATTCACAATCCCAGTGGTCATGCTGGTGGTCCATTCCCAGTGACAATCCCAATGCTCATGTTGATGGTCCATTCCCAGTAACAATCCCAGTGCTCATGTTGGTGGTCCATTCCCAGTGACAATCCCAGTACTCATGTTGATGGTCCATTCCCAGTGACAATCCCAGTGCTCATGTTGGTGGTCCATTCCCAGTGACAATCCCAGTACTCATGTTGATGGTCCATTCCCAGTGACAATCCCAGTGCTCATGTTGGTGGTCCATTCCCAGTGACAATCCCAGTGCACATGGTGGTGGTCCATTCCCAGTGACAATCCCAGTGCTCATGTTGGTGGTCCATTCCCAGTGACATTCCCAGTGCTACTCTTCCCATCATAGTTTTACAGATGCATTTCTTTAATTATCTCTGACAAGTTTCATTTGGATGGCACAGGTGGCAAAATGATTGTCATGGAAGCAGCATCCATCTTTCAACCTGATTTACACTTTGTGCAACATATATATCACGTCAGTTCTCAACAACAGAACAAATAAATGCCATCCTAAATATATTTTTTTCGGTATTTCCATGATATCAGAATAACTCCCCTTGGAATCTACATGGGGTCTGATCATTGATTGTTTCCTACAGTCACCCAACTTAAACTGGAAATTAAAAGCATTTTAATACAGAGCAAATAACAACAAGCAGACATATTTAATATCTTGAAGGTCAGTGTTTTTATTTACTTATTCGATGGTCGCAAACTTTAAGACCCACAATACCAAAGAACACCAGTATAACAATTAACTAAAAAGTCAGTGAAGTATAAAATATGGATTACAATGACCTATTACTGAAATGATGTGTAGTACTCATTACAGTACATACCATCATGAAGTTTTCATGATTCTAGATAGGATAGTATGAAGTCTGTGTCTTGTCCAAATCTCACTATTTATTAGATTTACTGTTTCTTTAAAAGGAAAATGCTGACTTTGTCTTTCATGCATACATATGGATATCCCGATTGCATAAGCACACTTTTTGTCATTTCCTGTCCTAGTAATACTATCAGGATACTTGTGAATTTAAATGGAAAGGATATGAATTTATTGGTTAAATGTTTATTATGAACACCTGTATAAAGCAAGCATCTCATTAAAGAAACACTGAAAATATTCTCTGCAAAAATGTCCTGCAATGAGGATCAGAAACAATAAACTACCTGGCAACCTTGAATAACCTAAACAGTTTTCTGGGCAAGTGAAATTTCTAATTTGCTTTGAAAATGATATCAACAAGAAGCCCAAGTGGGTCTGAGATCACTCACCTGGTTGACATCTGCCTAAAAGCCAAATGCAAAAACAGTTGGCAAAGAAATCTGGGTCAGTAAGATGCTTTCTGTACAAGTTTCTTCAAATCAGGGTTCATACAGATCATGAGAGCTGAAATTCAATGACTTTTCAATGACCAATTTTCAGTTTTCAATGACTACTCACGGTATCAAGTGTTCTGCTTCAGTTACTAATTTAAATACAAGAAACAAATACAAAAACAATACAGAAATAAATAAATGTAATATGAAAGGGAAAGGATATTTAAAAAGAAAGTCATTGTAACCCAGATGTTAACCATTGCCCTTTAGCTTCTATACTTTGTTCTCCAGCCGCAACTCTAGTTCTTTCACTACAGAGATTCTGCCAGAATATTATCTAATGGAGGGGAACCACTTATTACGAATAAATGGGGGAGAACATAAAGGAGGGAGGTGGAAATGGCCATATTTCACTATATACCTAACACTTCATCTTTAAAAGATGTTGTCTCTAGTTGTAAACATTAATCTATTGATTTTTCTAAGCTTAATGTTTTCCACCAGTGTATGAACATTGTTGCGAGACACTCCTGCTTGGGGCCCAGAGTGGCCGAGTGGTCTAAAGCGCTCTCCGTTATGGATCACTGCCATCTCACCTCTGTCTGCGGGGGTTCGAGTCTAGGATTCGGCCAATGTGGGTATGTGAGAAAGCTTATCAGTAGCTTCTCGTGGGTCAGTGGTTCTTCCTGGGGATTTCTCGGGTTCTTCCTCCACCAATAACACTAGCCGCCATGCCTAGCCTATCATGTGCTAAAAAATGGCGTTAAACCCCACAACAACACTCCTGCTTATGGGACATATACATAGATGTTGCCTCTAGCTGTAAACATATTAATCTATTGATTTTTCTAAGCTTAATCTATTTTCCACCAGTGTATGAACATTGTTGTGAGACACTCCTGCTTGTGGAAACTGTTCTTTATGGTTATTATGTACCTTTTTTCACTGCTCATGGGTAATTGTCTTCTGGATACTTTGGCTCCAAAATAAAATTTGTCACTAACATAAGCTTTGCTTAAGTTTCACTTTCTTGAATTGTATTTTTACCGAATACTATACCAGATTTCCAATCTGTTCAATAATGTTTTGTGAGGACTTTGAGTCCATTAATGCCATAATATGCTTGTTCAGACAGTGGTATTTTGATCACATTATATTTACTTAATTTTATTTTTAGATTATTTATTACATTTATCTGAACCCTTATAAGGCTATATGTAGCAATGCTCAAGGTATTTTGTATAATATGTTTTTAAGAAAAACTAACTTTTTCGGATTTACCCTCATTAGTACATATTTTTGATTAAGATATTATGTCAAAAGCTGACTAAACTTGAAATCTAACAACTGCACGTAGTCTCAATTTTCTGGACTTTGGGAATTTGCAAACAAGTCAAAAATATAAACTTTTATAGTACCCTAAATAAAATAAATGTGTGATATCCCCACATTTCTTCAAGTGAATTAAGAAGATAGTGAAAACATATAACCCCATGTTTTTAGTATTTAGGATTATTTGGCAGTAGTTGTTGTTATTGTTGTGGGGTTTAACGCCATTTTTCAGCACGATAGGCTATACATGGCGGCCAGTATTAATGGTGGAGGAAGAACCCGGAAAACCCCGGAAAGAACCACCGACCCATGAGAAGCTACTGGCAGGCTTTCTCACATGCCCACATTGGCTGAATCTTAGACTCGAACCGCCGCAGACAGAGGTGAGATGGCAGTGATCCGTAACGAAGAGCGCTTTAGACCACTCGGCCACTCGGGGCCCCTATTTGGCAGTAAATAAAATATCCAAACAATACTTTAAAACACTCCTCAAGAATAAGAAGCAGTTAATACGTCTTTATAAGTCCAAAATTTGGTACTAACAATTGCCAAATGATTAGCCCAGAAGTTTACATCTCTTGCGCTGGTGATCAGACCTATTAAATTACATATCAAGTGTTTTAAAAAGTTATGAATTTGTTATACAGTGTGCTGATTTTGGACATACATTCGCAGTGTAACATATTTTCGAGATTTCAAAATGACGTCAGTTCCAAATTTGATTACATGTGTGACCTACTCAATTCAAAACTCAATTTCAGTCAAGGCACATCAGTTAAAATTCTCACTTTTAACACTGTTATAGCTCCAATAATCTGATGTAATTCATAGCTTTAAAATAAACTGCCATCACTATCGTCAGCCAGTAGGCTTATTTGCCGAACTGAATCATCTAAGATGAACTGTGCTGGAATTGAGCACTTTTGGATTGTCTAGGAAGCCCATATTCTAAACATGCATTTGTAAAATTGCCTCAATGCTCGGTTCAAACAACAACAGAATGTCTTGTCCAGGAGTCAATGTTTTAATTAAACCTAGAGATGTCAAAAAGTGTTAATGAAATCAAGTGAAAGGGGCGTTATGCATGATATCCGATTTATTCATGTGGATTACATTAGTAGCGGAATTGCTAGCATAAGGGCAGAAAATCAAATCGTACTTAAAATTGTCACACAACTTAAAATAAATGACTCAAAAGTAAAATTTTCAATGATTTTGTACATTTTCAGTAAAATCTTTACAATTCAATGACTTTCAATGACCTAGGTGAAATATCAATGACTTTCAAAGCCTTTAATTGAGGTATTCATTTCTCCATGACTTTCAATGAACTTTAATGACCGTGTGAACCCTGTCATGTTCCATTTATTACATTTATTGTAACAAAAATGTTCAAAGTTTTCCTGTTTTTGTATATTTATCTATATTTGAGGGTATATTAGCACCTTTGTTCAGTAGTGAAAACTCTTTATGCCAAGACGCTTTCTATCAAAATTGGTCAAATTCTGTTGAGCAGTTCTCTTCAGATTTAAGCTATTTAAATGCTGGGATTTTTTAAAATGGTATCCAGATATCATGCTGGACTTGCATCATTTCTCCTGATATGAATGACCTTCAAATATCTTCTTTCAAATTTTGTCAAAATGTGTTGAGCAGTTTTTTAGAAGTTGTTATTAAAAGTTTTTCTATTTTTAGTAGCAGCAATCAAACTGAATGGATTGGCAGCATTTGTACAAAACTCAAAGTCCTTATGCATTATCCTTTCTGTCATTTTTGGTTAAATTCTATTAAGCCTTTACCTCATGCAAGAGTCTTTGGATGTCTCTACTCCATTCGCATGGAAGCGCCTTTTGATGCCTCTACTACATTCGCATGCAAGCGCCTTTTGACATCTACTGTAAACATCAGCCATTTTTAACCAGTTTTTGTAGTGCCACCTTCAGGGAAAAACCCCCTATTAGATACTACATTCATTTCTGCGAATGACAATTACATCAGACCACGTGGTCACTGTTTATGCTCTGGTCGATATCTGCTATTTAAAATAACTGGGTCGTAATCTCCACTCTCCAAAATGGCAGTCGCGGATTTCGTTCAGTACTTACGAAGTTTTCACGATTAGAATCACAACTATGAAAAATTCAATAACTTAGGTAAAGGCTCTGATATTGATGTAGGCAGCAATTAGTTTTTATAAATTATCAAATTCAGATGACTTTGTGATGTAGACGCAGACGAAAAACTTGTAAATTTCGAGTATGAGAAATGGCAGCTACGGTTGGTCATGCTGCCTCACTGACATGACGGTGAATGAGTTCTCTCAAGATTTTAAAGCACATAAAAAATTCTTCTGTGAAAAATAATTACACAGCTATAACAATCAGACTTTACTCTTAAATTTTTCCAGACATAACAGATGTGTACCAAAAAATGTAAAATGGTCAAAATTGTTGTTAAACGTAACATACACTACATTGCTTAACAGTTAACAGGAAGGCCAATGCGTATGGAGTCGATTAGGTAACAGTAGTTCTATTTATAGCATGCTGCACTTTGTAACTATGCTCTATGAGGTAAAGGGTTAAGTGTTTTTTAAGAGAAATCACTGGAAGTTTTTTCTATTTTTAATAGTAATGGCAATATTTAAAATATTATCATTTGTAAAGGTTCAGAGAAAAAGTTGTTTTAAAGTTAAGGTCTTTAAATTAAATGTGGCCATATCTGAAGGCAGATCTGCATCATTGGTTCACATTAGAAAGTCCTTCAAGCCAGGATACTCTTGCTCAAATTTGGTTGACATTTTCAAAGAGGTTCCTGAGATGACTTTTGAAAATAACAACTTATTACAAATAATGGAAAATGGATGCAGAGAAATACCATAAGCTCAATTTGTCCTTATCACCAACTGAGCTAATAACAGAAAAGTCTCATTTTGAGCAATTAGACAATTCTTTTTTGTTTTAAGCCTTATGCATACTATTAATGATATGGTACAACCACTATGCATACTATTATTAATAAAGGTACAACCACAATTCATAATACTAATATGGTACAACCACAATGCACACTACTACTACAATATGGTACAGCTACTATGCATACTGCCAACATATGATACAATTACTATGCATACTACTATTAATAATGGTACAACTATGCAAAATACTTCAACATGGTACAACCACTATGCACACTACTACTATAACATGGTACAGCTACTATGCATACTACCAACATATGATACAATCACTATGCATACTACTATTACTAATGGTACAACTATGCAAACTACTTCAACATGGTACAGCCACTATGCATACTACAAAAATATGGTACAATCACAATGCATAACAACTAATATGATACAACTACCATGCAAACTTTCTACTTCTATTCCAGGATACACAATTGTGGAATTCACTAAATTCTCATAAAATATCATCCCATAAAAATTGACCTATTGTGTAACTATTCCACAAATATCCAAGTCCTGCTTTCCTTTATGTTACTATTAAATCATACCTATATTTAGCCTCGCACCGTTTTTCCAAGGATAGGGCACACTTTCTCCTAAATTTTTAGTTGACAGAATCCTTGATACTTACACATATGGGTAGATGATGAGTCTGGATATGATCCAGGTTATGCAAAAAATCACAAATGATGCTTCGCATAGTGTCTGCTTATTTATGTACTTTGCCATTTTTGCTGCCTGAAAATAAAATGAGTAAAATGGAAATAAATTATAAGTATTTTTAACAAATATCACAGCTGCATTAAAGATTTTTATGAATATTTTTTATTTGCCTTTTACTGGTAGAATTTGTCCAACTCCAGTAATATACAATGCCGGTGAACTGAAACTGTAAATAAGAACCGCATTTTGGAAATCAAAACTAGGGCATTCAAACCGTACAAATTTTTAAAATCAACGTTTCCTTTTCACATGGGAGTTTTAGCAACACGTATTAAGTAATTTCAATGGCACTGGTTATCAGCTACTGTCTCTAAGACACAAGCAACAGAGAACTCAGGGAGAAACATCAACCTTGGATGGAATGGTGCTGAATATATGGGTTGTGGTCACTGAACCCTGGTCTGCAGAGGTCCACAATGTTGCTGTCCTGGCAGTAAGAATGGCTAAAGTCATGAATACCTTCTAATATTAGGATGAGGTTTTTTAAGGGAACTTATTCCAGACACAGAGTAAAGACACCAAAGTACTAGTCCCATTTCTATTTTCAGGCTATCTCACTTTGAAATCTTCTTTGTGTACACTCAAGTGAAACAATGTGGATAAGTGTGGACTTGTACCAGGATAAGAGCCTGTGTGAAAAGTTTAAATTAACTTATAATCTGAGAGGACAAAAAAGACATGTCTATGAGACACAGACATCGCTGCTCCCTCTATGCAGAATGAGTGCAAGTAGAAAAAAGCAATAGCTCTGGTAGAATACATGCATGCACATATGAACACACAAAAGAACATTCACAACGGATAAGACAAAATTATAAAATCTGTCAGTATGATGCAGATGCTCCCAACAAATATGATGCAACAGAAAGACCGAACATTACATCAAAATCAGAACCATAACTCTGCAAAATTGTGTAGAAATAGTAACAAACTGACTTGACCTAGATATTCTGAATAAACCATGTAGTCCTTCAAAAGTCTGAACAAGCAGACTATGGCATTGATGGACACGTAAGAAATCTGACATAGTTGTCAGTAAAGCAATGTTACAAGAAAATCAAACTTTGGCAGAGGCAATGCAGATGCTAGTGAAAAATCTTATTTGGGAGCAGAAGAATCCATAAGCAGATGCTACCATGATTTTGTCTAAATAGGAAAACTCCCCCTTGTGGCACAAATAAGGTGGGTTGGATGTGTAAACAAAATGGAGGGGGAGAGGAAATGGCCATAGTTCAATATTTACTTAACACTTCAATATTCATCTCTATTTCTTCTTGCTCCACTTTAAGATTCCTATTGAAATAAAAATCTTTAAAAGCTGTCATCTGAAGTTGTTTAACCATTAATCTGTTGATTGCTTCTGAGCTTAATCTGTTCCTTACAAACCCGAGCTTAATGTTCCATATAAACCTGAGCTTAATCTGTTCCATATAAACCTGAGTTTAATCTGTTCCTTACAAACCTGAGCTTAATCTGTTCCTTACAAACCTGAGCTTAATCTGTTCCTTACAAACTCCCTTTCACAGTCTGTCTACTTTTGTTGTCTGTATTTCAATTAGGTTTGCTATTCTTCCTTTTATACATTTTGAAAAGAGGGTCTGACCTGCATACCATCTGTTTTTGTATATTCATCAGACTTGTATTTAACACTATTTTCGGGCTCAAAATCACTAATTGGTATCTCCATAACACCCACTCCAATAATCTGATATACTTCATAACTTTAAAAATAAATTGCCTTCATTACTATCATCAGCCAGTATCTGCTGAAGAAAATTGTCTCAAGATGAACCATGTTAGGAATCAGCCATTTACGTTTTTTAGGTAG